>JAECXP010000127.1:1200000-1563069 GCA_018152965.1 Scaptomyza pallida | reverse complement strand
CAATCTGAACGAAACTTGGTCAGGACATGAGGGCGTGTAAAAATTATGGATGCAAAATTTGGGCTCGATCCGACAACTCCTTGGGGCACCTCTTATACACTTATGTCCTGGAGCGTGCTCAGTTTGACTCATTCCCACGTTTTAAAACGCCAGACTATTGCACACACTGAGGTTTAATCACGAGCGAGCTTACAAAAAACAAACACATGCGCTGTAACGTCTCGCGTCGCACTTGCAGATTATTGTAAAACAAAATACACATAGTGTGCGCCTGGGTTTTTTTTTCTTTTTCTTCTTTGTGCCTTTGACAATTTATTTATGACCCAAGTAGCGTTTGTTGTTGTTGTAAGCGTTGTTGTTGGGGCTCGCACTGCAACTTTGTTGGTGTCGTTGATTTAAAACTAATCAATTTAAACATAGCTTGGTGCGTCTTGAAAAATTTTGAACACTAGAATATGTTACGGGGGTGGTTTTACTGCTGGGGCTAAAGCGGCGGCAAAAATATTGCTGCGGTGGCAAAGGAACCCAGTTATTATAACCATTCATGGTCAGTCACTTTTGGAAATGAAATAAGCCAATATGAAAATGACACACTGAATAAAATATATAATACTTTGCTTTTATATGTTGTTAAACATTTTTTTAACGCAGCGCAGCGAAGCAAGCGGGACACTTACTAGTCTATATATATAAAATAGTTTGTCTTGATTGTTGAGAGACCCACAGCCTAAACGATAAGAGCAAGAAGGCTGAAATTTTCACATAATATTCCATTCAGGTTGAAAGTGAGCACTAAGAAAGGATTTTTAATTTGGACCACTCCTTCGAGTACCTCCCATACAAATCAATTTATTGCATTAATCACTTTACCTTATTCCACCACTCTGGCGCCTCATTGTCGCACAAGCTGTGAGTTTGAACGCCGAACGAGCTTACAAAAACAAAACACATGACCCATTCCACTACTGCCGTCTGCGCACAAGCTATTGCGGCCGAATTTACAAAAACAAAACACATGACCCATTCCACTTCTGCCGTCTGTACAAGCGGTCGCCAGCGAGTTTACAAAAACAAAACACATGCGCTATGTATGTCTCCGTTATTCGCTTTTCTTCTTTGTGCCTTTGACAATTGATTTACGATCCAAGTACCGTTTGTTGTTGTTGTAGGTGTTGTTGTTGGGCTCGCAATGCTTCTTTTTGTTGGTATCATTGATTTAAAACAAATCAATTAAAACATAGCTTTGTGCGGCTAGAAGAGTTTTGCACACCAGAAAATGTTACGGGGGTGGTTTTATCTACATACTTGCTAATTATCGAACAAATACCTATTGCCATTGTTGTTTTGATATAATTTTCGAGCTGACATTTGTAACTTTGATTGCTGTTGCAAATGCACATATGTACATACATACACACCGGCTATTACCAACCCCCTCCGTCGCGGCGGTGCTTCGTGGGGTTCTGGTGACCGACTTGGGGCGGTTAACCCCCACCGGTTCAAACACCTTAGGGAAACCTTAGGTCACCGAAGGACTGCTTGAAGTTTCTACGCGAAGTTTCTACTCGAAGTGAAGACTAGTGGTAGCACTGGAAAAAATTGTGCGCCGCTCGGCACTGCCGAGATCTCCCTCTCAGGGGGTTGCGCCTTTAGGCACCTTTAGGCGCCTCCCTTGCACCTGTGGCAGCCGCTTCACCCCCCAGGAACCAGTGAAGATGAATGGAAAGCAGCCCGGTAGGCAGCCCTTGAAGAGCAGACCAGATGCGCTGCTAATAAGTACCAGTGAGCTATCATACAGCGAAGTATTAGCGCTTGTTACGCGCAGAGATGATGGGAAGCTGAATGGAGTCCGCGATAGGGTCTCCAAAGCTCGACGCACTGCAAAAGGCGACTTGCTTCTGGAGTTAAAAGAAGGCGGCTTGGAGTGCACCAAGCAACTTAAGGATGAGATGGAGCTGGTGCTTGGCAAGAGCGCAATGGTTCGCTCATTTACTGAGCAATCGCACTTTGCAATTCGTGATCTGGACGAGTTGGCATCCAAGGAGAAGATAGTGGCTGCGCTGTCGACAAAGGCCAATATACCGGTCGATGTCTGCAATTGTAAAAACATTCGTCCTGGGTACGGCAACACACAGGTGGCCCTTTTTCAGTACCGGCGAATCTGGCGAGCAGCATTACAGCCTTGCGTACAGTGCGAGTGGGTTGGTCCAGCTGCTCCATCCGCCCGCATGAAGCACGCACGAGATGCTACCGGTGCCTGGAAATGGGACATACCGCTAACAACTGCCGCAACACAGTGGATAGGTCCCAGTGCTGCATCAGGTGCGGAGACTTGGGCCATAAGGCAGCAAGCTGCAAGAGCGAGGCGAGGTGCTTCATCTGCACTGCTAATGGAAGTGCCTCAATCAGCCATCAGGCGGGCAGTAGCAGATGTCCACTCAGCGGTAGCGGAAGAAGTCGTCCAAAATGAAGTGCATCCAGCTGAACCTCAACCACTGCGCAGCGGCTCAGGACTTTTTGTCGCAAACAGTGCGTGAACGTTTTGTGGACCTTGCGGTGCTTAGTGAGCCATATCGGATGCAGGAGGGACCAAACTGCGCACTCGACACCTCAGGAAGAGCGGCTATATGGTCTTGTGGGAGCGCCAGGTCACCACTGACCAGAGTTTACCGGGCGGATAGCTTTGTACGTGCGAGGGCGGGCGAAACGTGGATCTACTCCGTCTATCTGGCCCCTAGCCTGCAGCTCTCAGAGTTCACCAACACACTGGACTCTCTGGTGGGAGATGCCAGAGGCCGGCACCCAGTCCTCATCGCTGGCGATTTCAACGCATGGGCAGAAGAGTGGGGTGGCTCGACTACAAATGCTAGAGGCCGAGCCTTAATCGAGGCCTTCACCCTACTGGACGTTGCCATACTAAACCATGGGACTCGTTCAGCAGAGCAGGGATAGGATCCGTCTCTGACATCACATTCGTAAGCAGCTCGCTGTTTGGCTCATCATTCTGGAGTATCGACGACTCTTACAATGGGAGTGACCAAGCTGCCTTATGGTTTACCATCGGAGGACACAGTAATCGCCAGCATGCTCCAGCCCAACCCAGGCAAAAATACCGTGCCGAGACGCTAGACACGCGTATCTTTGCTTCACAGCTGGCATCATCAGGGATCCCGGATAGCGCAGACAGCACCGAGGATGTGGTGGAAAAATCAATGATGCTGATAAGCCGCGCATGCGATGCCAGTATGGCCAGGAGCAAGAGGTACCAGAGGCACCATGCTCAAGTTTACTGGTGGAACGAGGAGATAGCAGAGGCCCGAAACGTCTGCAACCACGCCAGACGCCGCTACCAGCGCTCACGCGATTCTCTGATGTACCAAGCCTGACAAGCAGAGTTTTTCGCATGCAGGAGGCAGCTGCAAAAGCTTATTAAGGTTAGTAAGCGCAGATGCTTTCTTGAGCTCTGTGACACGGCAGAGAATCCCTGGGGTGACACCTAAAAAATGGTGGTCAAAAGATTCAACGCCTTTTCCCACTGCCAGCCTATCGACTCGGGGGCGCTCAGAGAAATTGTGACGCAGTTATTTCCCAGTATGGCAGATGTGCTCGATCCCGTGCATCCCGTCCCAGCGTCTAGCTTGCCTGACGACGTCGAAGAGGTCACCCTTAGAGAAGATCCGCCAAGCAGCAGCGAGGACGAAGCCTAAATAGGCGCCCGGGCCTGACGGGATTCCGAACAGAGCTCTCAAGCTAGCACTTGCGATCCGCCCCGACATCTTTGCCGAGATGTTTAACAGCTGCCTTTGCAACGGAGTCTTCCCTAATAGGTGGAAACTCCAGCGCCTGGTACTCCTTCCGAAGCCAGGAAGCCGCTTGAGAATCCAGCTGCCTACAGGCCTATCTGCCTTATTGATACGGTCGGCAAGATTCTGGAGCACGTTATCTGCACACGCCTTGAGCGCGCAATATCCGCTGCAGGTGGGCTTTCGGATCAGCAGTTCGGCTTCCGAAAGCGAGGTCAATACTCGACGCAATTGGCCAGGTGGTGAAGAAAGCTTCAGAAGCGATTGCCGGCACTAGGTGGCAATGAGGCAGCAAAAAGTACTGCCTGGTCGCAACGCTAGACGTACGCGTTCAACACGGCGAAATGGAGCTGCATCTTTGAGGCCCTAGTAGAGTTTGGAGTGCCGAACTACCTTCTAAAGCTGATTAGCCCTCTCCTTTGGAACGCCATGTACGACGGTGTTTTTCGGGTCACGCTACCTGAAGAGGTCCGTATAGTCGGTTTCGCAGACGAATTGGCGTTGGTGGTGGTGGCTAAGGAGCTCAAGGCTGCCGAGGCTAGATGCAACCAGTCGATCGAGCTGGTCATCCAGTGGCTCTCCTCGGTTTTAATTTTTAAACTTTTTCATTTCATTCCAGTTTGTTTACTGATTTAATTTTAAATTTTGTTCATTAATCTTAAACATTTTTGTAGCTTAAGCTCTACTTTTTAATTTGATTTAATTTAAATTTTTATGTCGACTGATATTAGTTGACAATAAATAAATAAATAAGAAAATGTGGGATATATTTGTATTTTATCGATTCGCACATCGAGGTGTATCGACTTGTTATCGATTTCCCAGGCCCCTGAGGTCGTAGAGCCAAATTTCACACTTTGGCTGAAAAAGGTATGTACCAAGATGTTTTCAAAGTTGCAAAGCTCTAGCTTTAAGGGTGTCCAAAAAAAGTTGCGTTCAAACGGACCTGCGGACGGACGGACGGACGGACAGACACCATGACGGACATTGCATAAGCCCAATATAATATGATACCTTTGGTATCAAAGTAAAATGACGCGTCTGATTCTTAACCTCAATGGTGGCGTGAAAAAGAGAATATTAAATACTTTGCTAATATGTTGTTAAACATTAACTAATTTATCTATATATATAAAATAGTTTGTCCTGACTGACTGACTGACTGACTGATTGTTGAGAGGCCCACAGCCTAAACGATAAGAGCTAGAAGGCTGAAATTTTCACCAAATATTCCATTCAGGCAGAAAGTGAGCACTAAGAAAGGATTTTTAATTTGGACCACCCCTTCGAGTACCTCCCAAACAAATCTATTTATTGCATTAATCACTTTACCTCATTCCCCCACTCTGGCGCCTCATTGTCGCACAAGCTGTGAGTTTCAACGTCACCGAGTTTACAAAAACAAAACACATGACCCATTCCACTTGCCGTCTGCGCACAAGCTATTGCGCCCGAATTTACAAAAACAAAACACATGACCCATTCCACTTCTGCCGTCTGTACAAGCGAACGCCAGCGAGTTTACAAAAACAAAACACATGCGCTGTGTATGTGTCTCCGTTATTCTATTTTCTTCTTTTGTGCCTTTGACAATTGATTTACGACCCCAGAACCGTTTGTTGTTGTTGTAAGTGTTGTTGTTGGGCTCGCAATGCTTCTTTTTGTTGGTATCATTGATTTAAAACAAATCAATTAAAACATAACTTGGTGCGCGTAGAAGAGTTTTGCACACCAGAATATGTTACGGGGTGGTTTTCACCTACATACTTGCTAATTATCAAACAAAACTTAACACACAAGTACCTATTGCCATTGTTATTCTGATATAATTTTTGAGCTGACATTTGTAACTTTGCTTGGTGTTGCAAATGCACATATGTACATACATACACATGTATGTACGTACATTTAACATTTTTTTTGTACATACATATATATAACAAAAAATGCAAGTGCAAATATATATGTATACACAGTTCAAAAACAAACGCACTAACAAATTGAAACTTATGAAAATGTTATCTGCATACATATGTATGTTTATTTAATGCAAAAAAGTTGTATAGATATGTACATATGTACATACATTCAATTTGTATTTCTTTTTAAATATCGAGCCCTTTGCGCGAAAATAATTAATCTTGAACATCTTTATATAGTGGTTGATTTGCTTACTTGCTGCTTATCTAACTCAGACGTTAAGTCGTACCACACAAACATTGTTGATATACAATTTCAAACAAGCAAGCAAAGCACATATGAAAGTTTGTATGTATTTGTTAAGTATGGAGGTTTGTGAATAAAAGGCAGGCAGAAGGGGTAGGCGTGACATTCAAATTTGTGATGCATATCAGTGGCGGATGGTACCTTCTATCCCCCTATCAACTTTGGTAGAGGCGCAAAAACTGAGAAAGATATTGAGGTTGGCGGTATAAGTGGGCGTGGTATCCAATATTTAGTTGCACTTCCGTTACGGATGTCACTAACAATGTTCCCACCAAATTTGGTGAGTCTAGCCCAAAATCTGAGAAAGATATAGTTTTCAGATTTAAGAAGGTGGGCGATTCCAGTGGGGGAGTGGTTTTTTACACGGTTTTGATATAACACGGTTTGAAAATTGAATATATTTAATTTTTTTACACGATTTTATTCCATTTAGCACGATTTGAAATTTTATATACTTAAATTTTTTTTTGTCAAATTTAATTTTTGCGAAGTATGTTCATATCACAAAAAAGTATTTATGAAAGAAAAAAGTCTGAAACCATTTCGTCAAAAATTATCCCAATGTCGAAAGAGCTGCACAATTCCAACATGAGCTGAATACTCGTATGGCTCGTTACAAGGAATTATACAAAGAGGTAGCAAGAATTGGCGAACAACGGCTCATAACAGAGCTCATTTTTCAAAATGTAGATGCCGAACGAGCAAGAGAAAGTCCAGTTCAAAATTATTCCAGCGATGATAGTAAATGTATACGCGTTCGAAGCAAGCGAATGCGAATAACTGATGACGACAGCAATTAAATTTATGTTGCTGTATTTATGATTATCACTTATTTTATTTTATTTTATTTTTTTACCTTAAAAATTGAATAACCTATTCTTTTCGTTCACAACATATGTAGTTGTTTAGTTCCTGAACTTGCCATACATTTAATTTATATTACTTTTAAGATTAGAGTGCATATCTTTTTTATCATTAATTACTATGCTTGTGAAAATAAGCATTATATATATGATTTAATAAAATAAACATGAATTCTTGTTCTTAAAAATTCTTGTTTTTCACTAATTTTAATAGGTTTTAGAGATTAGGAACAAATCACCCATTTTTGTATTTTTTTGTTAGAAGGCTCTAATCGAGAAATCCCGACTAGGACATACCCTTAACCCCATACGTAACGCGTACTGTAATTTTTAAATGTTCATTATTTTAACCCTAGTTTCAAACCTCATTTTCACAATTTTAAAATTTGAGATTTTTTGTTATCGATCACATGTGTATATCGAGAACCAGAAATGTTATCGATAATTTAAAACAAACTTGTACTGCGCATGGTATACGAGAGCTTAAGTTTCAAGTTTGAACTCTCTAGCTCTTATAGTCTCTGAGATCGGCGCGTTCATACAGACAGACGGACAGACAGACGGACAGACAGACGGACAGACAGACGGACAGACAGACATAGCTATATCGACTCGGCTGTTGATGTTGATCAAGAATATATATACTTTATAGGGTCGGAGATGCTTCCTTCTGTCTGTTACATACATTTGCACAAAACCATTATACCCTTATTTACCCATTTTATGGGTTAAGGGTATAAAAAGAAACAAATGCATACGCATACGAACACATGCATTTTTACAGCGTCCCCCTCTTCTACAAGAAAGTTCCGTTTAGAGTGAACAGCAACATGCTTGCCGCTTAGGTTCCCTCTCTTTTTCTTATAATAGTTTCTGCTTTAAATATTTTGAAAATCATAAGAAAAACAAAAATTTGCATCGGCCGGGAATTGAAGGCGAGCACTCTACCACTGAACTACGAAGCTTGTGTCCGATCGCAGACCAGAAAGTTATATGTATAAAGCATGTTAAAAACAAAGGGCATTCTTGTGGTATACAGAGCAAAGCAAATCAAAACCAATGTCCCATAGCGCTACCGTGAGACAAAAAAGCTCTTTTAAAAGCTCTTGGCAATTGCAACCCCTTTAGATTCAATGCTCGTTGGTAGAAGCATATTTCGATACTCATACAATGCGAATTGAATGGAAATAAATACTGCGCAAAACAGAATGAGTAATTCTGGGCAGCTAAAACCATTCGAATCACTCGAGTTATGATATACATATTTTGTGTGTTTATTTCGCTTGTCTCGTCGAAACGCATCAGCCACAAAAATGGATGGAGGAAGAAATACACAAAACGAAAATGTATGTTATTTAAAGCGTAGTTTGTTGTTTGTGATTTCGTTTGTTTTGTTATTGTTGTAGTCAAATAAAATATATTTAATTAATAACATATTAACTTTATACATAGTTTTAAAACTTCGTCCTTGTGACCTGTCCATAAATGTCATTTGTGAAATTTTTTTCAGAATTAATTTAGTTAATTATTTGAATATACAGGTTGCACAAAGCGAAGTAAGCGTTAAAGATAATATTTCTCAGGAAATAAAGGAGAAGCTGCATAGTGGCATGTACAGCTTAATAGGAAAGAAGGGTAGAAGCGATGTGTGGCAATTTTTTTCAAAAATAAAAAATGAAAATGGTGAGGACTTAGCTGATCTTGTAGCCTGTAGAATGTGTTTGTCAGTTATGAAGTTCACTGGTAGCACATCAAATTTAATCAAACATAAATGCTATACAGTTAATGGGAGCAAAAATAAAAAAAACATCCCCGATTGACGTAAGTTCAGAATCGAAGCACGAGGGCGTAGTTGTTGCTACTCAATGCGTTATAAAGAACTGCCGCCCATTAAAAATTATAGCAGACTCGGGCCTCAAAAAATTTGCGGAATTCAATGTCGATGTGGATAAATTGTTACCACATCCAACAACAGTTTCCCGGAACATAGCTGCGATTTATGACTCGCATTTTGAGCCAATAAAAGAGGAAATTTTGAAATATAAAACTTTTGGATACGCAATCACCAGCGACATATGGACAGATAACTATCTGAAAGCTTCATATTTGTCCTGCACAGTGCATTACTTGAAGGAAGGAGTACTCGTTGATCGTCTAATGGCCATGAAGTCGATGAAGGAAATGTCCTGCACAGGTTTGTTAACTAATCTACGAGTGTATAACTTGAATTCAATTAAATTTTCTATAAATAGGTGCAAATATTCGGGCAAAAATTGAGCAAATCCTAGAAAACTTTGGATGCGATCTGGAAGTGGAAAATCCCATAATCGTAACGGATCGTGGGTCCAATATGATTAAGGCATTCGATGATTTGCAAAAAGTCCATTGCGTTAATCATCTCTTAAACAACGCTGTTGAAAAATGTATTAAAGCCGTACCTGAGCTGGGCTCCATGGTCAATACTTGCAGCAAGCTGGTGAAATTCTTTAAAAAATCCGAAATGAATTCTTTCTTGGGACTTTCACTGAAAGTTTAAAATAAGTGGCAACAATTTTTGTATATCTGCGAGCACCGCGGCTTCAGAGAGAACGTTTTCAAACGCCAGAAATTTGATAACAGAAAGACGCTGTTTAATTGCATCAAGTTCAGAAAACATTAATAAAATAATGTTTTTACATTCAAACATAAATTATATGTATAGATACATATATTTATAAGAAATAGATGTTTGTGTTTAGCGACCTTTAAATGTTATATGTTGTTTTTGGCTGGGTCGAGGTCCGAGAAATAAAGGAATGTGTTTTTTTTTTTCTCTTTGTTTTCTTCCGATATATTTCGACTGCTCATCGGCTGTCGTCTTCAGGGCAGACTACAATATACATATAATAACATTAATACATTTAACACAAATAAATAAATAACATTAATTTCACATATTTTAAATTTTTCTTACAATTTTACAAGTCAGCTCTGTTCGGTGTGGAGTAATCAACTAGTTTTCAGTAAGTGTTTGTATATGTGCGCACAGTTGTCGGTGTCAGTTTTGAAGTTTAGTCGCTTGTCGCTTGGTGTGTTAATTATATGTTAAACTGGGTTCCCGGAGTTGATTTGCCTTCGTATTCAAGTAGACTTCTATCACTAAGCAAAGAATATTATAGAGACTTCAAAAGGCCTCAAAAGTTCATCATTGACATAAGATCCAGAGCGCGAGCTTTGCAAAGCTCTGGATTTAATCGCGTATGTGAGAAAGCACACTTTCATACTTTACTCGCTGTATGCGGTAGCAGTTTATATGTATGCGTGTGTATGTGAGACAGTACACCCAGTCTGTGTGACCACACATTTACTGGATCTTAATGTGATGTATATGTATGTGAGAAAGCACACAGTCTGTGTGAGCACACATTTACTGGATCTTATAGCGATTCATATATATGTAGGAAGCTCGCCCAGTCTGTGTGAGCTCTGTTTACATGTATGAGTGCATCGCCGGCCTCACTTCTTAAAAAAAAAAAAACAACAAAGTACACATGCACCGCGCTGGGCTCTTGCTGGCCTAGCTTTGTCCAAATTTCAGTTTCGCATTTTCTTTATACTCTTTCTTTCTTCGGTCGATGCCACTAGCAATGAGTGTTGTCATCGCAATCACCATGCAGATGTGAAAGAGTATTCAGAAAATTAATGTCAACTTTTTCCTATGCTTTGCCAGCTTTGTTGATATATTTTTTATTTCTTATTTTGTGTGCCCTGCATTTACATGTGTGTGTACGTGTATGCATACACATCATATTTATTTGTATTAGTGGCAATTGTTCACATTAATTGGCCTGCCTCAACTTTGGCAATTTATGACGAAGTCAAGAAAATTTAAAATAATAACACAAAAATTAAAATAAAATATTATATTTAATATATTACAGTATGCTTATAATTATTGCTTATTATTATTAAGTTAAACTGAAAATGAAATGTTTTTATTTTATTATTTTAAATTTTCTTGACTTCGTCATAAATTGCCAAAGTTGAGGCAGGCCAATTAATGTGAACAATTGCCACTAATACAAATAAATATGATGTGTATGCATACACGTACACACACATGTAAATGCAGGGCACACAAAATAAGAAATAAAAAATATATCAACAAAGCTGGCAAAGCATAGGAAAAAGTTGACATTCATTTTCTGAATACTCTTTCACATCTGCATGGTGATTGCGATGACAACACTCATTGCTAGTGGCATCGACCGAAGAAAGAAAGAGTATAAAGAAAATGCGAAACTGAAATTTGGACAAAGCTAGGCCAGCAAGAGCCCAGCGCGGTGCTGTGTACTTTGTTGTTTTTTTTTTTAAGAAGTGAGGCCGGCGATGCACTCATACATGTAAACAGAGCTCACACAGACTGTGTTCTGACTCACATACATATACATCACGATCTGATTCAAAGACTCAAGTCTGTGCTGTTGCCTACTATCTCGCAAGCAATATCAGAAATAGAATGACTTGCATTTTGTACAAGGCACACTTTGTCAGCAAGCTTTGAGACAGCAAATGAATTTTCAAGCTTTACAAGTTTTTTTCTGATGAGAGTGCGTTGTACTGTTTGAAGTCTCTATAATATTCTTTGCTTAGTGCTTCTATTAATTAACCTTCCTTCCCTTTTAAACTGTAGAACTATGCATGGAGTTTTTGTTACTAATCTGCTCAATGGTGAAATCGACTCACCTACTTTATTAAGTCGAATAAACTTATCTGTCCCTATTAGATCTTCTCGTAACTTTGTACCTATTAACCTTGATCGTTGCTCTACTAACTATCTAATGCATGAACCGTTTCGAGTAGTATGCGCAGACTACAATAAGATGTTTTCACTTGTTTCCTTTGAGGCCTTCATTCCCATACTAAAAAGATCCATACTGCTTTACTTATCTAGTCAAAGTCACTAATCACTAATCTTATGATCTGATTGGGTTTTTCTGGGTTTTTCCCAATCCTTGCAACAAATGTTGGATCATTAAATTAAATTTTTGTTAGCTCCCCAGAATATTTTAATATTTTAATTTTTAAACTTTTTCATTTCATTCCAGTTTGTTTACTGATTTAATTTTAAATTTTGTTCATTAATCTTAAACATTTTTGTAGCTTAAGCTCTACTTTTTAATTTGATTTAATTTAAATTTTTATGTCGACTGATATAAGTTGACAATAAATAAATAAATAAATGTAGTATTTCAAGTGTTGTATACTCGATTGCGGTTTTTTTGCCGCTCATGCAGATGTCTAGTACATATGTACATACAGTGAACACAACATTTATTCGTACACTTGCAAAAGTGAAGTTTGATTTGCTATAACTGTGCACAGAGAAAATATATCTGAACAAAAATTTAGATTATGAAAATATAATAAATTTATCATATATTTCAAAAACAAAAACAATAACATTTATTTAATTCATGGTTGATAAACTAAAACTAATCAAAAAGTCATATTATTACGCAAAAAAATTATTCGTACACTGTGCGCGCATCACTTTCTAACGGAATTTTTAACTGTAATCTGCGATTTCTTTTACTGCATTCCAATTCATTTTACTCAATTCTTATATTTGCTCGCATTTTTGTTTGATTTCATGACAGTTGTGACATTCAGTTAGAGCAATTTAGATAAAATGGGATGAAGTCGCGATATATCCATCGATATGCGCAAACATATCCTAAAATTATATACGGAAAATAAATCTTTGCGTGAAATTGACAAAATTATTGGAAAATCTCACTCCACAATGCAGTACATTATTCAAAAACACATAACCACTGGCAATTTAGCTGCAAATCATCAATTGGCTGGCAGGTCAAAGATATTGACTCCACGGGAAGAACGAAATGTAGTGTCTGCGGTTATCCAAAATCCAAGGATATCGAGTACGATCTTACGACAGAATGTTAAACAAGCAAGCAACAAGGAGCTGTGCAATCAAACAGTACGCAATTGCCTGCATAGGGCTGGGTATCACGGTAGAGTTGCTCGTCGTAAGCCACTCATTTCCAAAGCTAATGAAAAAAAGAGGCTATCATTCGCAAAATCTCATGTTAACTCATCCGAATCATTCTGGAAGAACGTTATATTCAGTGATGAATCGAAATTTAACATTTTTGGATACGATGGACCTCCAAAAGTCTGGCGGAAAGTTAATGAAGCCATGAAGGAGAAAAATTTAATACCAACAGTAAAGCATGGAGGAGGAAATGTAATGGTTTGGGGGTGCATGTCTGCTGCTGGAGTAGGAAATTTGGTGTTTGTCGATAGCACCATGGACAAGCACCTGTACAAGGATATTTTAGCCACAAATTTATATCCAAGTGCTGTAAAGCTCGGGCTTGATCCCCAAACATTCTTATTTCAACAAGATAATGACCCAAAACATACTTCGTTTTTAGTGCAAGAGTGGTTAATTTACCATTGCAAACAGCTAAAAACACCGCCCCAGTCCCCGGATTTGAATCCGATTGAGCATGTGTGGGGATTGCTAGAAAAAAAAATAAGAAAACATACTATAACATCGAAGGAATCTTTGAAGGCTGCACTAACTGCGGAATGGGCAAACATTGGCAGCAGAGAGACCTCAAATTTGGTCAAAAGTATGCGACGTCGATTGCAAGCTGTTATTAAAGCAAAAGGAGGCCCAACAAAATATTAAAAATTTAATACATTATATTAGTTCATTAGATTTAAGCTTAAATGGATTAACTGTACGAATAATTTTTTGACGTAATAATATGACTTTTTTGATTATTTTTAGTTTATCAACCATGAATTAAATAAATGTTATTGTTTTTGTTTTTGAAATATATGATAAATTTATTATATTTTCATAATCTAAATTTTTGTTCAGATATATTTTCTCTGTGCACAGTTATAGCAAATCAAACTTCACTTTTGCAAGTGTACGAATAAGGCCCAATTTCTCAATGTCCGGTTAAATTTTCGTTTAGCTAAACGCAAATTTAATTTAATGGTAGAGTTAAACGATTTGGTTTTCTCAAAGCCAAATTTACCCATCATCGATAAGTAACTATCGCCTTAACAGCGTTGCCACATATATGCACGTTTTGCCAAATATAGCGAGTGGTTCAGCTGACTTTTGCTGTTTTCCGCCAACATTGAATGATTTCTGTTTAAAATCCCACATATGATGGCAAGCCAATTGATCTACAATCCTTGCAACAATGATTTTGCACGTAAATTTTGTAAGCCTGAGCTGCTGTATAAATTTGGCATCTTCCAGTTCAGTAAAATGCATGGACATAAAACACTCTTTTAAGTGAGGCCATTTTAATTTAATAACAAAATAAATAAACAATTCAAATTACAGCTGTTTGCCTTAAGGATAGTTCTTAACGATATATCGTGACAAAAAATCAGCTTAAATTTTAAACGCGACCCAGCCTTCCGGTTAGTTTGTTTTTCATTTACTCCTAACCGGACATTGAGAAACTCAAATTTGACTAAACGTCAGTTAGTTTACCTAACCGGACATTGAGAAATTGGGCCTAAATGTTGTGTTCACTGTATATAAAAACAAATATAGAAATAGGTATTTGTGTTTGTGTGTTTACCCTTTTTTCATGAAAAAGGGTAATTTTTAGCATTTTCAAAAAATCATAAGAAATACAAGCGAAAAGATTTTTAAACAACTTTTTTTCAGTCACTATTAGAATTGTTTCAAGTAACTTTTTGCATCAAAACATTTTTTGTTTAAGCCCGGGAAAAAAGTTTTGAAAATAGAAATTTGGAAGAATTGAAGACTTTCAATATGAATATTTGACTTATTTTTAATAAAACTATATTTTAAATGCTATTATAAAGATAATACTTTAAGTAATAAACCTGCATCAACACATTTTTGTTTTATTAAAATTTTAAAAAGTTACAACGTGTTTTGTGCAAATGTATAAGGGGTACGGTGACTTAAGTGGCACACTGTAAATTAAAAGGCCATTGGCTCAAACAATTACCAAGTTATGAAATGAAGTAGTCAAATTTGAAAATACACATCTTTTTACCATTTTAAATCGCACACATTTAATTGTGAATTGAATTATTTATTTTTTTATTTGGATTTACGCGTTCACTTTGTTATGACGTATGTATATATATACGTTGGGGTATTTGTTTATCCTTCAAGGATGCAATTTAAGAATGAGTTGAATGTCTTTTTGAACTTCAACTTACGCAACCGGTCCAAAGTTAAAGTTGTTTGTATGTCAGGATAGCAACGATTTTCAACGTAGATATTAATGTGGCGTTTAGACTATAGCGCGTTTGCTATCGATATCGTTGTCAACGCAACACGCAGAATTGGTGTTCGCACTGGCATAAAAGTGGGTTATGCTTGAAGAGTGAAGCTGCTTTGTTTTGATTTCGCTAATATAATGATACTAGTAAGGGCCCCGCTTGCTTCGCTGCGCCAATAGTTTTTACAAAATTTTAGGAATATATATGAAATAAATAAATTAGTGAATGTTCAACAACATATTAGCAAAGTATTTAATATTCCCTTTTACACGCCACCATTGAGGTTAAGAATCAGACGCGTCATTTTATTTTGATACCAAAGGTATCATATTATATTGGGCTTATGCGATGTCCGTCATGGTGTCTGTCCGTCTGTACGCCAGCCCGTACGTCCGTTTGAACGCAACTTTTTTCAACACCCTTAAAGCTAGAGCTTTGCAACTTTGCAAATATCTTGGTACATACCTTCGTCAGACAAAGTGTGAAATTTGGCTCTACGACCTCAGGGACCTGGCAAATCGATAACAAATCGATGTGCAAATCGATAATTCACATATATATATCACATTTTAGCAATTTTAGTCACCAAATTTGTGGGCAAGATAGCCGATGACATTCCTCAAAAACTGCATCGAAAGTTTGGATGCCACGCCCACCTCTTCCGCTCCCAGCCTCCCCTTCAGTTCTAGTCGAAAATGACTGTATTTCCTACAGTTTTTAAGCAATACTCACGAAATTTGATGGGAAGGTAGATCTTACAAAGATATGCATTTAAATTTTGGATGCCACGCCCCACGTATACCGCCTACCTCCTAAAACCTAAAAACTCTATATCTTTTTCAGTTTTTGGGCTAGAGTCACCAAATTTGGTAGAAACCTTTTTAGTGACATCCGTAACCGATCTACATCAAAGTTTTATATGACACGCCCAAATTTTCCACCCACCTCGTAAAATCTGAAATTTCAATATCTTTTCCAGCTTTTGCGCTAGAGTCACCAAATTTGGTAGAAGCATTGTTAGTGACATCCGTAACAAATTTGCAATATTGGATGCCACGCCCACTTATATGTACTGCCCACCTCAATATCTTTCTCAGTTTTTGCGCCTCTACCAAAGTTGATAGGGGGATAGAAGGTGCCATCCGCTACAGATATGCATCACAAATTTGAATGTCACGCCTACCCCTTCTGCCTGTCTTTTTATACCCAAAACCCCCATACTTTACAAATACATACAAACATACATATGTGCCTTGCTTGCTTGTTCGAAACTGTATATCAATAATGTTTGTGTGTTACGTTTTGTTTGAGTTAGTAAGCAGCAAGTAAGCAAATCTACAACTATACAAAGATGTTCAAGATTAATTATTTTCGCGCAAATGGCTCGTTATAAAAAACAAATACAAATTGAATGTATGTACATATGTAAATACATATCTATAAAACTTGTCTGCATTAAATAAACATACATATGTATGCAGATTACATTTTCTTAAGTTTCTATTTGTTAGTGCGTTTGTTTTTGCACGGTATATACATATATTTGCACTTTCATTTTTTGTTTTATATATGTATGTACAAAAGAGTGTGAAATGTACGTACATTCATGTGTATGTAGTAGTAAATATGTATATTTATGCAACAGCAACCAAAGTTACAAATGTCAGCTTGAAAATTATATCAAAACAACAATGGGAATAGGTATTTGTGTTTGTGTGTTGTTTTGTTTGAATTTGATAACTAGCAAGTATGTAGATAAAACCACCCCCGTAACATATTCTGGTATGTAAAACTCTTCTAGGCGCACAAAGTTAGGTTTTAATTGATTTGTTTTAAATCAATGATACCAACAAAAAGAAGCATTGCGAGCCCAACAACAACACTTACAACAACAACAAACGGTACTTGGGTCGTAAATCAATTGTCAAAGGCAAAAAGAAGAAAAGAGAATAACGGAAACATACACAGCGCATGTGTTTTGTTTTTTGTAAACTCGCTGGCGATCGCTTGTACAGACGGCAGATGTGGAAACTCGGCCGCGATAGCTTATGCGCAGACGGCAGTAGTGGAATGGGGCATGTGTTTTGTTTTTGTAAACTCGGTCGCGTTCAAACTCACAGCTTGTGCGACAATGAGGCGCCAGAGTGGTGGAATGAGGTAAAATGATAAACTCTTTTCGTTTAGGCTGTGGGTCTCTCAACAATCAGGACAAACTATTTTATATATGTATATAGATAATATGAATTCAAGCAATCTTTTAGAATTATTATGTGCGTATTATGTGTGTATTATGTGAGAGGATTAATGCATTATTAACAAAATTCGTGAATATGGCGGAAATGTTTGCAGCAACATCTGAGTAGCCCCAGACGCCGCACAGTGGGGCCTTTGCTCATTTTACATTGCAAAAATCATAACTTCTAAACTAATGAAGCGAAAAACTAATGAAGCAAACACTTAAAAAGCACTTGATAGAAAACTTCTCAAGCTTTAAAATGTGTGTTCGTCGAGAGTTCTAGGTATTCGTGCTGCTTAAATATTCAAGGTCAAAGTCAAGAAATATTTCCGAGCATATTTTGCCAGTAAAATTCAAATAAATTTTTTTATTTATAACTTAACATTTTTAATGATTTCAATAACCATATAACATTTTTGGTTGTTTTAATTCGATTTTCTAACTAAAATACATAACATTTAAATTGGTATTTTTTCGATTTTTTGAGGTTAATTTTTAATATTTGCTATTGATGACTGATTTTCAACAAAATGATCATCAACATTAATGTACATATCTAATAAACTTAACATTTCGGAACTATAGTTGCTTCCTTCTTCGCACATGTCTAAGCGATGCAAGAAGTGGATCCGATGAGGCTGCCAGCATGTTTAAAAGGTCTTTATTATGTCGAGCCCGAGAAATTTTGCACGTATTTGTGTATCTAAACCTTTTGTAGTCCTTGTTTTTACATTCCTGTGCTTCTTCACACAGCTTTCCAATTTGTAAGCATTGATACTCTATTAAGTCCTTTCCATGAGCCAAAATCCTATGTACCGTAAGGGTAAGTTTTTTCTGAAGATACAAATCAGTCAAAAGATGAGCTGTTTGCGATGTGTGTTCGCCAAATTTTGCACCATTTATCATTTCCTTGCAGTTTATAACATTTAGGATTACAGCCAAACTTTTGATGATCTCATGATTAACACCTGTTATCAAAGTTGTCATTTTATCATTTTCAAAAATTTGCGTTGAAGTATTTCCGTCATTCGTATTTCCGTATCAATGCTTTGGGCAGTCAACTTTTAATCCCAACTTCCGAGAGAACTCAACTTGTATAGTTTCTTTTCTACTCTGTATATCCTCACGAGGTGTATTAACCGTTGCTGTTTCTCCTGGCCGAGGAAGTGTGTAGGCTAGCTTCAGAATTAATTCCATACACTTTATTCTGCAATGCAAAGGAGAAATTCCATATTCGTAGCAGTTCTCGTCACTCGTTGAGGCGTCTAAATTGTGAAAGTCCTTTTGAGTTTTTTTTACAAATAGGACACCTTGAAGTTGAGGAGGTGTTTGTAATTTTATTTAAGACTTTTCTATCAATCATTGTCAGGAAAAATTAAAAGTTAATCGTGATTGTTTTTCCACTCTTGGTTTGAAAAACATTAGGTTTCAGTTGGCTAATTTGATTCTGTATGTCGCTTACAGTTGATTTAATCAACTCAGAGGACTTCGCATATTTTAAGAAAATAGGGCGACAATAATGAATCGATGATGGTCGAAGATTTTTCCAATGTTCAGAAGTTTCACTCCTCAGGCGTAAGGGAACAACAGAAGCCATAAACATATATTTACCTGCCTTTCACACCCTTTTCAAGCCGGTAATTATAAACTCAACATTTCTTAAAGGGGGTACATAAAGTCAGGTAGTACTCATAATTAAACATATAGCAATAAATAAACAACACACCCGCTACAGCCAAATTTGCATGCGCTGTTTTTCTTCCTTATACATGCCGCGTGCTTTTAACGCGAGGTACACCTAATTTTTTGGATTTATCTCGATTTCCGCAGGTTTAGACCAAAATCGTATGAAAGGTATATATTTCATCTATCACATGCAAGTGGTCCCACCATTATCCCGTATCATACCTGTGAGTTCTATTCCACGAAAGTTCAAAAATAAGGAAAATTTAGTGTATTTTTTAAATGTTTAATAAGTATTTCAGTTATATTCAAAATTTAAACAACAAAATACTAACATTGAACATACTTTTCATATAAAAAAAGATCAAAGATCGGTTGTTTATATCGCCCAATATTCACTTTGAAAGTGGCGAATTTTTGTAAAAATTGTCATTTATTCGTACTCACGAAAAATTTCTCAACTTTAATAAGCTCTAGCAGCCATAATTTTTAACCGATTTCAAAAATCTTTTGGATCCATTATTTTTGAAGTATTCTCTGTCGAATACATGTTTTACTTTTGCCAAACTTTGCCAAAAATAATTTATGCAACGCTTTTCCGGCAAAGGCCCCACTGTGCGACATCAGGGGGCCTGGAAATTGATAACAAGTCGATTCACCTTGATGTACAAATCGATAAAACACAGATTTAACTTTAAGTGCTGTCAAAATACTTTTGTCCACGTTAGTATACAAAAGATATTATTGAAAAGTATCAACAGCCAAGTCGACAAAGCCTTGTCCGTCTGTATCAACGTATCGATCTCGAAGACTATAAGAGGTAGAGACTTCAGATTTGTAACTTAATCCCTAGGTAACACTAGTTGTTCAAAGACTATCAAAGCATTGTTTTCGATGTAAACATGTGATCGATAACAAAAATAATAATTGATCACAATCAGTTCGGAAACACCACACATAATGAAGATTGAAGTTGTTAAAAATGAAATGTGGTTTTCAACAAAAAAATAAAAAGTTCAACGGCTCTGTATAAACTCGATGATCTTAGAGCAGTATATGTGCGGTTTTAAAAAATCATCTTCAATTAATAATCTAGATCTGAAAAGATTCTTGTTACATCCCAAAAAGAGGTTTTTCTATACGGCACTTTGAGTACCAAAATCGGATGGTTACTGTTGGACTATTAGATTTCGAAACGGTTTATCCAAAACACTAGACACTTTGGCTACGGAGTCGTGTTTCAATAAGTCCATAATTGAAAAGTGCTAGTATAATTTATGTGTTTTTTTGGTTACTAAGCTTTAGATAGACATAATAATAGGGTCTTTTCACTTTTCAGTTATTTTCAGCTATTACCGTTTTTAGTAACTAAGGTTCATTTTGCGTGTATTTTCACATAAGGAATTTACTGCAGTAAACTGTCAGTCAATGGTAACTGGGAATAACTGGTATATGAAACCATGCTATCCTTACGTTTTAGGTGAGGTGTAAGGTGTGTTTGGGAGTCTTTTGTAGAATTTTGGTCCACAAACTCTTTAAACCATTTTTAACCCTCCATTGCCTCAAAAAGTGTGACTTTTTTTTACCCTTTTTCGAGAAAAGGACAAAAAAGACCCACTTCTTACAGACGATGGAGGGTTAAAATGTTCTTCAAAAATATTCCTCGTAAATTTCTACAAAAGACTCCCAAACACACCTTACACCTAAAACAAAAGGATAGCATGGTTTCATATACCGGTTTGAAATAAGAAAGTAAAAAAGGGAGGAAACTTTGAACCCCCCCTAAAATGAGAATAAAAGGTAAACTTTTAAAACGCCAATACACGTATATTTTTTTGAGCCCCTCTACCAGAATCCGTTTGTCGCAACTTGTTATTTTTTTTTTGTGTTGTACAGTGTAATAGATAACATAACCTTAACACAGGCAATGTAGCTGATTAAGTTGTGCAAAAAAGCGCCATACTTAAAATTTTATTTTGTTCCTGCATTACAAGCAACAAAGATAGCAGGCAATGCAGGTATGCCATTACAATTTGGCAAAAAGACTTTTAAACTTCAAAAGTGAAGTTTCGCTCCAAACTCAAGCTCAAAGCAAACTGCTAATTTTTTACTGAACTTTCAGTAACTAAATAGTGGAAACAGGATTGGTAAATGACCGATTAATTTTACTGTAACTAAATAGTGGAAAGGCCCTATAATACTGTCATGTACTGTTCTACGACTTAAGGGGGGAGGGAGACGTGGGGTCTTCATCATAATGCATTACAATCAAAAAATAAAAATTAAAACATTAAATAAGCTATTCAATATCCTCTTTTAGAAATGGAGGCGCCAGCAAGGACAACTACAACAAAGGTAAAATATTGCAGAATAATTTGCAATCATATCGAGTAATGTATAACATTAATTTTTTTTTCTAGTCAAAAACAAAAACCAATACCATAAACATAAGAGGAGTAACTTATAAGACAGATATTTCTTGTTTATGCAATGTTATACTTTGTTTGTTATTCATGTACACAAAATTGATAAAAACAAGCGATAAAATTTCAAATATCAATTTCTGTGCAAAGCTACTGTTAGGTGCGTTATTAATGTGTCAAGTTGTTAATTAGTAGTGTCATTGTAAATGGTTTTGATAAATTGTGTGATTAAAAAATTCCATGCTAATACGAGGATTTTATGGGCGTAATCGCGTAATATATATTTTATATATGCATATAAATATATATATACAGTCTGTCAAGAAAGTGTTTTCGCATGAAGGAAAATTCATATTTTTCACTTCTGTGCAGAATATATGACTGTTAAATGACATTTTTAACTGGTATCAAGTTTTATTAATATTATTCAATTATTTCTTAACACAATATACAAACAACTAAACTATGATATGTAGAAAAACACAAAAGTTATAACAAAAATAAAATAGGTCTTACAAAATTTCATTGTCAACAAAGTGTTTCCGTCTTAAAGAATAAAGGCGGGTTTACAATGTCAGCGTGAGATTGGAAAATGTTTTGTCCCTGTCTGACACAAATATTTTTCACATAAGTTCGTCTCACTCATTTCCAATCTCAAACCGACCTCACTTGCATCTCAGATTGGAGTGGAAAAAAGCTTTTCGAAAATTTAGTTTTAAAAGCTCTCAATAGATGGCTTTTTTCGAAATTAGTTACATGTGCTCCACAGTTTTTACCTCTATTTTACTCAATACAGAGGCAAATAATAATATAAATCACAATTTAGCATTCATTTAGTGCATATTAACGAATATATAACAATAAAATCATTGTTATATAAAAAAGCAAATCGATAATTTTTGCGCCATCTCACATGTTAGCCGAGTTTGAAAAACAATCAGCTGATTGTTCGAATTGCATTTATGTTCACAATTCAGCTGACATTGTTAACGCGCGGGTAAAAATAAATTAACTTAAAAATATACAGCAGCAAGAACTGCCTGCATCATCATATTATTATATGATAAAACAATAGCTTGTTTGTTTTCCATGATTTATAATAAATTTTAATACACTTCTGTACAATTTTTGCCACAAACACAAAATGAACATCAGCTGTTCACAGCTAATTGACAGCTAACAGCTGATTTCGAAAATTCGAACATACTTTCACGCTGACTTTGTAAACTACCAGTGTACGTCTCAGATTGTTAAAAGCTTTAATCCAATCTCACGCTGACATTGTAAACCCGCCTTAATGCAATAACTTAAAGCTAAAGTTAAAAAAAAAACATTCTTTAATATTAAGTATGATAGCCTTTTGCTTTAAGAACAGTATTAAGTCTTGAATTCATGGAATTTATTAATTTTTCTATATAATCTAATGGAATTAGACTCTACTCTTCCAAAATAAATCTTTTCAGCATTGGTCGTTAAGTTGGCCGCCTCTTTGCGGCTAACATCAGGGTTTTGGGGGGGGTGTTGCCGTATTAATTACTTTCCCACAGTTATAAAGCAGCCACAGTCGCACATTAAAAGCTTTATGTTTTCAATTATGTGTTGTCCTGGTAGAACTTAAAACTACGTTCAAAACCAAATTTGATCAAATTGTCCTTTAAAATTTTGTGATACTCTAAACCAGTGGTGCCCAAACGCTGCTTACGACGGAGCAAATTTCAATACATTCAAAAGAAAACACCAATACTAGTAAAGAAATTTTTTTTTTTATTTCAATGGATACACTGAACAAAATTGGGAGATACATTTTTACGTGATGTTTACTTGTCAAATAACGCGCCGACAATGCAATAACTAAAAGAATAATACAATTTCTTCAAGTGGATGCGCGTCGCCAAAGCAACAACAAAATGTTCATGAAATTTTATGACCCAACAACAACCACATGCAAGTCCCGTTACTTTGCTCAAATGCAGATGACGAATAGAGATAAGAAAACGAAAGTGAAAAATTGTTTTTGGAATTAGCATTGGCGCATGCCGACAGCCGTGTACATATACGCATTTGCTCGCCTATGCTTCGGAGCCAATTACAAAAACAAAGGAGCCGTGAGAGCAATGGGCTGGGCACCTCTGCTCTAAACATCCATTGTGTTTTTAATAAACACCAATTCGCCCACGACAATGCTAGAAAAGCACCCCCACCATGACAGAAAGTTTGCCAAACTTAACTGCTTACGGTTTTCGCCATTATCTATCGGGTCCCTCGTTTTATTTATTTGTTTATTGTCAACTAATATCAGTCGACATAAAATTTAAAATAAATCAAATTAAAAAATAGAGCTTAAGCTACAAAAATGTTTAAGAATAATGAACAAAATTTAAATTTAAATCAGTAAGCGAACTGAAATGAAATGAAAAAGTTTAAAAAATTAAAATATTAAAATATTCTGGGGAATTCAACAAAAATTTAATGATTTTTGATATAGCATTATTTTACTATCGTCACAGAATAAAACATCGTTCAAATAGTTTTGTGGTGCATCCAAATGTGTTGTAGCGAAGACAAGTGGCTATTCGACGTTCACCACAAATAGAAGTGTTTTTTTTCTAGCTACGCAGGATGTGAAGTTATGGGCTTTTATTGTTTTGCGGATAGTTTCATGCAAAACGTCCACTTCACACTCTTCTTTAACGTCAATAGCCACCGTTCGAGTCCGAGTCACCTCGGGTTTTTGTACACTTTTCTCATTAAAGTTGCTATATCTGAGAGCTTAGACGGCCTTCCACTGGCAGCCTTACTTTCAAGTCTGTTTTCATTTCTTGCGCGTTATATTATGTTTTAAACGGTTCGTACTTGCAGCTGAAACATTTTAGCAATGTCTGCTGTACTTTTGCCGATCGTGTGGTTATAATAAACCAGTTGTACTACACCAAATGGCACTATTTTACCCGGCATCTCTAACAATTACCAAATACGGTTGTTAATGTAAAAAATTTGGAATGCACAAAATTTACTATAAATATGCTCACATTATGCTCAGCTATGCAAAAAGAACTATAACGGCATTTATACGAAAGAAAAAAGAATACAAGAATAGAAAAACGAAAACACATTGTTGAAAATAAAATTTTGTTAGACCTATTTTATTTTTGTTATTACTTTTTTGTTTTTCTTAATATCATAGTTTTGTTTTTTGTTTATTGCTAAGAAATAATTAAATAATAATAAATATTGATACCAGTTAAAATTGTCATTTAACGATCATATATTCTGCACAGAAGTGAAAAAATATGAATTTTTCTTCAAGCGGAAACACTTTCCTGACAGACTGTATTATATATATTATACATAGTATAATAGTAATAATAATAGTATTATGGACATGTATACAAATATCAATATAATAGAAGTGTATGTATGTCCGTGGGCCTAGTTACATACTTCTTAAAAGCTACTCAGTATAACCAAGTATATTCTAAAAATCTGTAAAATGTCTTAATAAAGTCAAACTAAAGCAAATAAGAATTTTTTGAGCTCACTTTCAATCTGCGTTATATACATTTACTATATATACTTATATTGTATATGCTTTGAGTTTAAGAGTGTTTGCCCCAATTCTACTGTGTTTTGAAGGCTAATCCTTTTTTTAAATAATCGTTTCGTGTACATCATTCTTTTCTAATGAATCGTTCTATTTTGTAGGGTACGGTGCCAGTAGCGGTGCCGGTGTTATTGGTGGTGGTAATAGTGGCAACGACATGATCACACAGGAGGACACTATTTTTGTATCCGGTATGGATCCATCAACAACGGAGCAAGACATTGAAACTCACTTTGGTGCTATTGGCATCATCAAGGTAGAACACTTAAGACTCAATTGTTCTTACGCACATTTTAAAACAAAAAATTTGTATTCGTTATTTTATAGAAAGATAAGCGCACCATGAAGCCAAAGATTTGGCTATACAAGAACAAAGACACTGGTGCCTCAAAAGGCGAGGCCACAGTCACATATGATGATGTTAATGCGGCGCAGTCGGCAATTCAGTGGTTTGATGGGAACGATTTCAACGGAAGCAACATTAAAGTGTCTTTAGCACAACGCCAAAACAACTGGAACAAAGGCGGCGGTGGCGGCAATCGAGGTGGTTTCAGTGGCCGCAATCGTGGGGGCGGAGGTGGTAGCCGCTTTGACCGCAGCAGCGTCGGAGGCAGCGATTACGACCGTGGCAGCAGTATAGCTAGTGGTGGTAGTCGTGGCGGTGGACGGTTTGCTAGTGGTGGTGCTGGTGCCGGCACCGGGAGCACCGTTCAACTCCGTGACGGCGATTGGAAATGCAGCAGCTGTAACAACACGAACTTTGCTTGGCGTAATGAATGCAATCGGTATGTCAAATACAACATGGATTTTCATTCATCTAATGTCCCCTTCTGTTTTCAAGCTGCAAGACACCAAAAGGTGATGAGGATGGCAACTCCGGTATCAGTGGTTTTGGGGGCGGTGGTGGCGGCAGCTATGGCAGCTTACACGATCGTGCCAACGACCGTGGTTCAGGAGGGGCTACCAAAATAGAGATCGTGGCAATGGAGGCAGTGGCGGGTACTCGCGATATGGCAATGATAATGGCGGGCCTGGTGGTCGTGGCCGCGGAGGCGGCGGTGGAGGTGGTCGTCGTGATGGTGGTGGCGCTATGCGAAACGACGGCGGCATGCGATCCAGACCTTATTAAAAAGTCACGCTTGTAATGAGAACTATTTTTTCAAACAAACGTATTAGTCTTATAAAATAACAACTACTACCAGTCAAAAATAAAAAATAAAAAATCAATGTCAAATGCATTGACAATGCATTCAATTAATTAAATGGCTTTGCTTCTACATCAACCAAAAATGAACACATTTGGGGTATTCACCAGCTCGTTTCATCGTTTCATGTTTCATATTTGAAACGTCGTGCAACAACAACTCACATACAAAATTTCTTGAAACGTTTGAAACACCTCAGCCTATGTACATATACAAAAAGTGTTTCATGTTTCATGAAAGTAGAGATGGGAAGAGCACGAATTTTAATCGGTATTTGCTATCGATGCTCAGTATTTTTCAGTATTAGTTGGTATAATTTTGTGCAAAAAAGTGTGAACACATATGATTGAAGGCCGCCGCAAACAAAAGTAAATTTCAAATGTTAAAAGCATGTATTGAGAAACTTATTTAAACAACGAGCTCTTCTCACTTTCAATATCCTCTATTTCCCTAACACTTTCAATTGCCATTTTTTATAAATCTAGGCAGTATAAGCGCAGTAAACAGTAACAGTGACAAAAATGTAAGTAAAGTAAAGTAAACAACAGCTGACTTTTCAAGTATGAAACGTCATGAAACGATTGATTCTGTTTACGAGCTAAGCGTTTCAAACATGAAACGATAAAACGGATCTGGTGAATACCCCAAATGTCACTTTTATTCCCTGATTTTGACTACAAATATCGTATGTGTAATTAAATACAACATCGAAGAAACATTAAAAAAAATTAAGACCTCGTAAATAACTGTCAGCAAATTTTTAATGCAAACTCAAAAGACAGAAAGAAATGAAGTACTTTCGCTTGATGATAAAACAAGTAAGAAGGCTCTAGTCGAGAAAACCCGATTAGGACATACCCTTAACCCCATACCACTAAGCAAAGAATATTATAGAGACTTCAAAAGGCCTCGAAAGCTCATCATTGACATAAGATCCAGAGCGCGAGCTTTGCAAAGCTCTGGATTTAATCGCAGCTTGTGTAAGTATGGGAGCGTATGTGAGAAAGCACACAGTCAGTGTGAGCACACATTTACTGGATCTTATAGCGATTCACATATATGTATGTAGGAAGCTCGCCCAGTCTGTGTGAGCTCTGTTTATATGTATGAGTGCATCGCCGGCCTCATTTCTTGAATAAAAAAAAAAAAACAACAAAGTACACATGCACCGCGCTGGGCTCTTGCTGGCCTAGCTTTGTCCAAATTTCAGTTTTGCATTTTCTTTATACTCTTTCTTTCTTCGGTCGATGCCACTAGCAATGAATGTTGTCATCGCAATCACCATGCAGATGTTCACGCATGCATATAAATTCTGAAAGAGTATTCAGAAAATTAATGTGAAGATCTTTAAATGCTTTGCTATTCTTGTTGATATTTTTTATATTTCTTTTTATCTTTGGCCAGCGTTTACATGTGTGTGTACGTGTATGCATACACATCACATTTGATTGTATTAGTGGCAATTGTTTCACGGTTTATTGCCCTGCCTCAACTTTGACATTTGATGAGGAAGTTAAGAAACTTAAAAAAAAAAGAAATTAATAAAAATTCTAGTGTGGTTTAATAGCTTAATTACACATGTAGTGAACGCAATACTTGTTAGATAACATTGTTAACTTATCAACAATAAAAACCATTTTCTAGCATATTTTAATATATTCTTTATTATAATATATATTATATTTTAATTTTGTCTAATTAATTTAAACTTTCTCGATATCCTCATCAAATGTCAAAGTTGAGGCAGGGCAATAAATCGTGAAACAATTGCCACTAATACAATCAAATGTGATGTGTATGCATACACGTACACACACATGTAAACGCTGGCCAAAGATAAAAAGAAATATAAAAAATATCAACAAGAATAGCAAAGCATTTAAAGATCTTCACATTAATTTTCTGAATACTCTTTCAGAATTTATATGCATGCGTGAACATCTGCATGGTGATTGCGATGACAACATTCATTGCTAGTGGCATCGACCGAAGAAAGAAAGAGTATAAAGAAAATGCAAAACTGAAATTTGGACAAAGTTAAGCCAGCAAGAGCCCAGCGCGGTGCATGTGTACTTTGTTGTTTTTATACTTTGATACCAAAGGTATCATAGTATATTGGGTTTGTGCAATGTCCGTCATGGTGTCTGTCCGTCCGTTTGAACGCAACTTTTTTCAACACCCTTAAAGCTAGAGCTTTGCAAATATCTTGCTACATACCTTCTTTAGACAAAGTGTTAAATTTGGCTCTACGACCTTAGGGAGCCTGGGAAATCGATAACAAATCGATGTGCAAATCGATAATTCACATATATATATCACATTTTAGCAGCTAGAGTCACCAAATTTGTGGGCAAGATAGCCGATGACATTCCTCAAAAACTGCATCGAAAGTTTGGATGCCACGCCCACCTCTTCCGCCCCCAGCTCCCCTTCAGTTATAATCGAAAATGATTGTATTTTCCACAGTTTTAAAGCTATACTCACGAAATTTAATGGGAAGGTAGATGCTAAAGTCTTACAAAGATATGCATTAAAACTTTGGATTCCACGCCTCCACTGATACCGCCCACCTTCTTAAATCTGAAAATTCTATATCTTTCCCAGTTTTTGCGCTAGAGTCACCAAACTTGGAAACATTTTTAGTGACATTCGTTACAAATGTGCAATATTGGATGCCACGCTCACATATACCGCCCACCTCTATATCTTTCTCAGTTTTTGCGCTAGAGTCTCCAAACTTGATAGGTGGATAGAAGGTGCCATCCGCCACAGATATGCATCACAAATTTGAATGTCACGCCTACCCCTTCTGCTTGCCTTTTTATACCCAAATCCCCCATAATTAACAAATACATACAAACTTACATATGTGCTTTGCTTGCTTGTTCAAAATTGTATATCAACAATGTTTGTGTGGTACGACGTAACGTCTGAGTTAGATGAGCAGCAAGTAAGCAAATCTACCACCATACAAAAATGTTCAAGATTAATTATTTTCGCGCAAATGGCTCGATATAAAAAACCAATACAAAATATATTCTTAATTTTCTTAAATGCAACAAAATTTCGTAGTTAATAATCATTTTAATTTTGTCGTATGTCTCACGTGTAGGGGCCAAGCACAAAAAAACATAACGCGCGAAAGTATCGTATGTTGATAAATACTTAATTTAATAAAAAAATGCGCAATAATTTACAAAACCTAACATGGCATTTGTTATTGTAACTAAAAGAATAGAACCAATGCAAATATGGCTGCGATTTAACCATTCCAAGCTGAGAAAATTAAAAAAAACCTTTCCCTGTAAAATTTGATTTTTCGACATACGATACTTTCGCAAAAATGCGACGATGTACTTGTACATGCGTAAAATCTTGAATTCAAAATTATACAACGCATCAAAACACACGAGAAAAATCGTACGAAATCTAAGATGCCTGTGGTATATTATGTTTAAACAAGAAAAAAGGTCCTAGTCGAGAAATCCCGACTAGGACATACCCTTAACCTTTACGTACCGTGTACAGTCATTTGTGTTTATTTACCCAGTGACTAATATGGCAAAAATGTTTCTTAACCGATTTTAATCAAATTTTTTGAAATGTTCATTATTTTATCACTAGTTTGAAACCTCGTTTTCACAATTTTGAAATTCAGGAATTTTTTGGTATTGATCACATGTGTATATCGGAAACCAGAAGTGTTATCGAAAATTTAAAGCAAACTTGATCTGCTTATGGCATAGGAGAGTTTAAGTTTCAAGTTTGAAGTCTCTAGCTCTTATAGTCTCTGAGATCAGCGCGTTCATACAGACGGACAGACAGACGGGCGGGCATGGTTAGATCGACTCGGCTGTTGATGCTGATCAAGAATATATATACTTTATGGGGTCGCAGATGCTTCCTTCTGTCTGTTACATACATTTGCACAAAACCATATTTACACATATTATGGGTTAAGGGTATAAAAACTGTCTTGAAATTGTAATATTTTAATTAGTTGAATCTTAGTTGAATCAACTAAAAGTAAAAAGACATTGTCCAAATAATAAGATAATAAAAACCCAGAACGCTTATATCTTTGAATGATTTGTACACCTACCATTGTTACTACGATCACATAAGGGTCAAGCCAATTTTTTACTTTATCAATGCTTTTAGCTCATTTTGTCTTGGCATTTAAAAGTCACTTGTCAACAGCTGTTTTTACACAACAATTACTACAGTGAATCAGAAAAGATCGCTCACTAGCTTGTGCGTTGTAAATGTACGCTTTGCAATTTAACGACAGACAGCTTGTGAACACACTATGATTTGCTCCTATTGCTGGCCTGTTAATGGTATTTAATACACCGGCAAGAAGTTCAGTGTTGCCCGGTGGTAATATTACACCTTTGCATGTCCCCGTAGTTGAGCCATTAAGCTTTAAAGTTTAACAATTTGTTCAGAAAACTTTTGGGTCCCGAATATGTTTGTTAAGTATGTAAGCCTGTAAGTAGGCAGGCCAAATAACACTAATAATAATAGTAATAGTAGTGCGCCGCCTATAAGTCACCTAGTTGCTTCTCATCTAAAAAAAAAAAAATAACAAGTAAAAACGTTGCAATCGGACGCAACCGACTGCGATATACTTTGATACCAGTTTACATAGCTGTGTTAAGGATTCTGTGTGCAAAAGTAATATATGGGGGTTTTGGGTATAAATGTCAGGAAGAAGGGGTAGGCGTGACATCCAAGTTTGTGATGCATATCTGTGGCAGAAGCCACCATCTATACCCCTACCAAGTTTGGAGACCTTAGCTCAAAAACTGAGAGAGATATTGAAATTTTTTCAGATTTTAGAAGGTAGGCGGTAAAGGTGGGCATGGCATCCAAAACTTTCATGCAGATCTGTTACGGATGTCACTTAAAATATGCCCACCAAATTTGGTGACTCTAGCTTAAAAACTGGCGAAGATACATGCATGCCTGTTTTTTTTTTTTTTTTTTTTTTTTAGGGCGGTGGGGCATGTTCCGTTGTTTGGGGGCGTGTCATTTAAAATTTTAATGTAGTTTTTCGGGGAATGTCATCGGCTGTCTTGTACCCAAATTTGGTAACTCTAGCTGCTCAAATGTGGGATTTATATGTGTCTTATCGATTTGCACATCGAGGTGTATCGACTTGTTATCGATTTCCCAGGCCTCTGAGGTCGTAGAGCCCTAAATTTAACACTTTGACGAAGACATGTACCAAGATATTTGCAAAGTTACAAGGCTCTAGCTCTAAGTGTGTCGAAAAAAGTTGCGTTCATACGGACGGACACCATGGCGGACATTGCACAAACCCAATATACTATGAGACCCTTGGTATCAAAGAATAACAAGTAAGAAGGCTCTAGTCGAGAAATCCCGACTAGGACATACCCTTAACCCCATACGTAACGCGTATGTGACCAAAGTTTAAATTTAAATTTAAAAAATAAATAAATAAATTTAAATTTAAAGCAAACTTGATCTTCTCATGGTATAGGAGAGCTTAAGTTTCATGTTTGAAGTCTCTAGCTCATATAGTCTCTGAGATCGGCGCGTTCGTACGGACAGACAGACAGACAGACGGACATGGCTAGATCGACTCGGCTGTTGATGCTGATCAAGAATATATATACTTTATAGGGTCGGAGATGCTTTCTTCTGTCTGTTTCATACATTTGCACAAAACCATTATACCCTTATTTACCCATTTTATGGGTTAAGTGTATAAAAAGGGTATAATGGTTTTGTGCAAATGTATATACAGTCAAACTTCCATAACTCGAACTTCCGTTACTCGAATTTTCTTTAACTCGGATCTAATCGGGTTGCAGTAGCGTAGCAGTAACGAGAAAATGTATGCAATGTTTCTTCCATAACTCGAAGTCTCCATAAGTCGAATTTTTTTCATGGATAATGGTGATTCGAGTTATGGAAGTTTGACTGTAACAAACTATCGAAAGCGAATCCGACCCCTTTAACTAATCATATTTTTTATCATAATCAGTGCTGCCAGAATCTCCGAGACAAAAATTGCTAGATTTGGGAAAAAAAGTTGCTAAAAATTGGTAAAAATTTTGTATAAGTTGCCAAAAAAAGTTGCTAAGCTATTCAAATGTTAATTTTCAACAAATAACATATGTATTTTCAGGAACATACAAATAAAAATTGAAAACTCTTAAATTTAGAAGGAACAAGAACAATAATATTGACTTTTCGCTACAGGAAACTTAACCTATCATCCAGCTCATCAGCTTCGTATTCGTCGGCGTACTTACTACCAGTAATTTGGGTCAAGTACTCATACGGTACCACATAATTGTTTCAATCACCGATCACATTAAAAGAGTTTTCAAACACTATCAAGTTGTTCATATAATCGATCCATGGAGTTAAATACAAGTTCCGATATATTTGTGAGCAACAATTAATCGTAATTTGTGCAGTCGATGGCAAAAATTTATACAAAATGCATAAATTGTATACAAAATAAAATTGGTAGTTCTATAACAAAGTTTTTTTTAAAAGTTGCCTGATCTAGCAACTAAATTGCTAAACTGGCAGCAATGATTCAGCATTAACAGCCAAGTTGAGATGGACATGTCCGTCCCAAGTCCGTCTGTATGAACGCGCCGATCTCAGAGACTATTTGAGCTAGAACCTGTAGATTTTAAACTTAAGATTTCTTATATCATGAGCAAAACAAGTATGTTTGTTTGATCGACAGCAATATTAATACTTACATTTCAAAATTGTAAATGTTAACATTATTGACAGAAGAAAGGCTAAAATATTGAGGATGTTCGGGAGTAAGTGACATTTGAGCACCAAAAATTAAAATGCCAAAACAATGTAAGTGATATAAGCATTGTTAAAGCACTTTGTTTGCCTCGGATTGACTGCAAATACTCGCCCCAATGTGATTGATTTAATTAATTTGAGAGCTGCACCACTATTTTATGAATTTAATCAGCATTAGTTTCTCCAAAAAAATATATTAACAAAAGCATAAAAATTTCAACAATCTCTTCGAATGTATTTTAATGATTTTTTAAAATTGCAAAAAATTAACGTTTTGTCATACAAATCATACAAAATACATGCGAAGAAACTTTTGGATTTTGGAGAAACTTTTTGCATCATAATACTTTTTGTTTAAGGCCGGAAAAAAGTTTTAGACATTTGCAAGAATTGAAAATATTCTATGAGTACATAATGGGTTAAGCAAAGTTTTGTATCATTGAAACTGAATTTAAATGATATCCATTGATACCAAACTTTTTATACTTGGATACCAAAGGTATCATAGTATATTGGGTTTGCGCAATGTCCGTCATGGTGTCTGTCCGTCCGTCTGACTGTAAGAACTTTTTCGACACCCTTAAAGCTAGAGCATTGCGACTTTTCAAATGTCTTGGTACATATCTTTGTCAGACAAAGTGTTAAATTTAGGGCTCTACGACGCACAGTGGGGCCTTTGCTCATTTTACATTGCAAAAATCATAACTTCTAAGCTAATGAAGCGATTTAAAGCACTTGATAGAAAACTTCTCAAGCTTTAAAATGAGTGTTCGTCGAGAGTTTTAGGTATCCGTGCTGCTTAAATATTCAAGGTTAAAGTCAAGAAATATTTTCGAGCATATTTTGCCTGTAAAATTCAAATAAAATTTTTTTAATTATGACTGAAATTTTTTTAATGATTTCAATAACTATATAACATTTTTAGTTGTTTTAATTCGGTTTTCTAACAAAAAAACATAACATTTAAATTGGTATTTTTGCCGATGTTTTGAGGCTATTTTTTAATATTTGCTATTGATGACTGATTTTCAACAAAATGATCATCAACATTAATGTTCATATCTAATAAACTTAACATTTCGGAACTATAGTTGCTTCCTTTCAAATCCTTTCGTGATCGCACGTGTCTAAGCGATGCAAGAAGTGGATCCGATGAGGCTGCCAGCATGGTAAAAAGGTCTTCATTTTGTCGAGCCCGAGAAATTTCGCACGTATTTGTGTTTCTGAACCTTTTGTGGTCCTTGTTTTTACAATCCTGTGCTTCTTCAGACAGCTCTCCAATTAGTAAGCATTGATACTCTATTAAGTCCTTTCCATGAGCAAGCCAACCAGCACAGCCAACCTTTTATTGATCTCATGATTAACACCTGTTATCAAAGATGTCATTTTATCATTTTCAAAAAATCGCCTTGAAGTATTTCCGTCATTCGTATTTCCGTATCCATGCTTTGGGCAATCTACAGAGAACTCAGCTTGTATAATTTTTTTTTTACTCTGTATATCCTCACGAGGTGTATTATCCGTTGCTGTTTCTCCAGGCCGAGGATGTGTGTAGGCTAGCTTCAGAATAAATTCCATACACTTCATTCTGCAATGCAAAGGAGAAATTCCATATTCGTAGCAGTTCTCGTCACTCGTTGAGTCGTCTTAATTGTGAAAGTCCTTTTGAGTTTTTTTTTACAAATAGGACACCTTGAAGTTGAGGAGGTGTTTGTAATTTCATTTAAGACTTTTCCATCAATCATTGTCAGGAAAAATTGAAAGTTAATCGTGATTGTTGTTTTTCCACTTTTGGTTTGAAAAACAGTAGGTTTCAGTTGGCTTATTTGATTCTGTATGTCGCTTACAGTTGATTTAATCAACTCAGAGGACTCCTTCGCTTATTTAAAGAAAATAGAGCGACAACAATGAATCGATGATGGTCGAAGATTTTTCCAATGTTCAGAAATGTAAAGGAACAACAGAAGCCATAAACATATTTTCATCGGAAATAGTTACGTCATCTATGTTTATAATTTGTTTGTATGCGCTTTGTCCAGACGATCCATCGCATCCCCACTTATTGAGTAGGGTCAGGTTTTCAGGAAGAAGCTCGACCTCTCCATCTGGCAAACTTTTAATCAGACGCATCGCAGTGTGGCCCATTAAATCCTGGATTTTTACTTCTACAGATGTCTATGTTATTGTTGTATAAGGTGGCACTGCTTCCTTGTTTGCAAATTCAATCTTTTTATATCCGGGAAGAACGTCGACGTTATGTTTTTTTAAGGAGCCGCGTAAAATATAATATTTCTCCTTAGTCAATCCCAAGTCCATAAATAGGGATATCGCTTCTTCATCAGTGTACTTCAAGGCGACTGAGTGTGGTGGCGTTGGAATACTTTCCGAAATCCTATTCAGTCGTCTAGGACTGGCGATCTGCACAGCTTTCGTAATTCTCGCTTTTGTCCTCTCTTGTTCCTTCACATACTTCGATGAAAGTGCTTCCGACAGATGTTCTGTTCTAATTGTGTCCGTAGCATCCTCAAGCTTACGTTTCCTTGTAAAAGCTGAACACTCTTCCATAGTTTTTTGCGGCCTTCCTCTTCCTCGGCTAGTCGATGGGTGAACTTCATCCTCTTCTGCATTCTTTTTTTTTGAAAGATGTCAAATGTCTATGGACCAAGTTCCATTTTTGCTTCAAGTAGCGTAAATGGACTTAGTTTTTGCTTTAAGGAAGGAGTAAGAGATAATTTGAATGAAAAAAACACTTCTTTTTTTAAATTTTTACGTAGAAACAGCTTAAGCAAATTTATTCAAATTTTTTTACATTATAAAGCATCATATAGAGAATATTTAGTTCAATTTCCGTATACAAATATTGAAAAATAACCCGGTAACAGAGCATTTCCCAAAACCTCTTTTGAAAAACACGTTGCGCAGTGAACACGATAACTCGGCCTAGAATTATCTGAAATCACGTTCCCAGCAGCTTAAGCTGTTTCTCCGTAAAAAATTACAAAAAAAGTGTTTTTTCATTCAAATTATCTCTTACTCCCCCTTAAGCTCCGTACTAGCGTTTTCGAGTACGCCCATCTCTTTAAGCAATGCCATTTCGAAATCGTTTTTATTTTCAGAGGCACGAAAAAGTTCAAAAATCTTAGAATTTTTTAAATTCATTATTGCGCTTTTAAATAAAAAGTTAGTGAATTATTTTGAAAAATACTATTGAACCGGGAAATTGCTTGTAGTGTTTTCTCTTATGAAGTTAAAAAACAACTGTCGCAACCAAGTGCAATTTTTTGCACCTTTTTTGTAACATATAATTTGGGTTAGCTAGGTAAAAAAGCAAAATTGGTATAACCCTTTTCCAATGTTTTTGGTAAAAAACCAAAAAAAAAAAAAAAAAAAACATGAGGTACATATTGATTTTCATTCAAAATAGGTAAACGGGGAAATTCCCAAAAAAAAATACCTGTATTTGCGCAATTTTCCATCAACTAAAACTATGTTTACCTGCCTTTCACACCCTTTTCAAGCCGGTAATTATAATCTCAACATTTCTTAAAGGGGGAACATATACTCAGGTAGTACTCATAATTAAACATATAGCAATGTTATAAATAAACAACACACCCGCTACAGCCAAATTTGCATGCGCTCTTCTTCTTCCTTATACCTGCCGCGTGCTTTAAGCGCGAGGTACACCTAATTTTTTGGATTTATCTCGATTTCCGCAGGTTTAGACCAAAATCGTATGAAAGGTATATATTTCATCTATCACATGCAAGTGGTCCCACCATTATCCCGTATCATACCTGTGAGTTCTATTCCACGAAAGTTCAAAAATAAGGAAAATTTAGTGTATTTTTTAAATGTTTAATAAGTATTTCAGTTATATTCAAAATTTAAACAACAAAATACTAACATTGAACATACTTTTCATATAAAAAAAGATCAAAGATCGGTTGTTTATATCGCCCAATATTCACTTTGAAAGTGGCGAATTTTCGTAAAAATTCTCATTTATTCGTACTCACGAAATATTTCTCAACTTTGATAAGCTCTAGCAGCAATAATTTTTAACCGATTTCAAAAATCTTTTCGATCCATTATTTTTGAAGTATTCTCTGTCGATTACATGTTTTACTTTTGCCAAACGCGTTCATGAAAAAAATGATTTATGCAACGCTTTTCCGGCAGAGGCCAAACTGTGCGCCGTCGAGCATTTGGGCACCTATAAGAACAAAACAGTTTACTCATGCTATTGTATTTTGCACAACAGTTTCGTGTGTGAGAATAAGCCACCCAAAGCTGAAACTGAATATAGGAGTATTCTTGGCCGAGTGTATGCCGAAGCAATAATAATAATAATTCAAATTAAATAAGATATTCCAAATAAATACAGCGCATAATACATATAAGCATATTTTTAAGGCAGTATTAGCAAATAAAACAAAAACGTCGCAGTCGGACGCAACCGACTGCGATATACTTTGATACCAGTTTACATAGCTGTGTTCAGGGTTCTGTGTGCAAATATGTTTATATGGGGGTATAAATATTAGGCAAAAGGGGTAGGCGTGACATCCAAATTTGTGATGTATATCTGTGACGGATGGCACCTTTTATCCCCCTACCAAGTTTGGAGACTCTAGCGCAAACACTGACAAAGATATAGCGGTGGGCGGTATAAGTGGGCGTGGCATCCAAAATTTTGATTCACCTCTGTTACGGATGTCACTAACAATGTTTCCACCAAATTTGGTGACTGTAGCGCAATCTGAGAGAGATATAGAGTTTTCAGATTTTAGAAGGTGGGCGGTGAAGGTGGGCGTGGCTTCCAAAACGTTAATGCAGATCTGTTATAGATGGCACTAACAATATGCCCACCAAATTTGGTGACTAGCTTAAAAACTGGCGAAGTTACATGCATTTCGTTTTTTTTTTCGGTGTTATTGCTGCTATGCTTTTCTTCGGCTAACCGCGAGAAGTCTTCTCCGCCATTTCCTTATACATATGGCAGTTCTTCCTGGCTCGCTTAAATCCATTCAATTTGCCCTTAGAAGTTCACTTAATGCTCTTGTAGCAGTCGACAAAAATTTCTTACAAAAGCCTGTAATCAAGTTAAAACAGGTTAAACATACATATCAAATTAAAAAAACAAATTGCTTACAATTTTGTTGTTCCACATCAAAAATGAATTGCTATTATTTTTTTTTTTTTGTTTATTTTGTCGGCAATTAAGTTAATTTTAATCAGTGGTGAAACTTGAGAACGGGAACGGGATGGGAAATAAGCACTGAAATTTCTCAACAGAAAAGTTACTCACGCATTTTTATGGTCAGTTGTGAGCATGGTCCGCCATCAAACACAAACTGAAACATATGCGGCCGGTGTTGGGTATGCTTTTGACTTGTGTTTTTTTGGGCTCTCTGTGTTGCTTGCTTTTTATACCCTTAACCCATAAAATGGATAAATAAGGGTATAATAGCTTTGTGCAAACATACGTAACAGACAGAAGGAAGCATCTCCGACCCTATAAAGTATATATATTCTTGATCAGCATCAACAGGCGAGTCGATCTGTCAAGAAACACTGAAAATATCGCAGTTTGAAGTTTGGTCATTTATGTAAGTCAATAATCAAGTACACACAAATGAGTGTATTGGTTACATGTGAGGTTAAGGGTATGTCCTAGTCGACATTTCTCGACTAGAGCCTTCTTAATTGTTTTCTGACTGCAGCTGGTTCATAAGAAAGTAACTATAATGCCTAAGTCGGCCATTTTCGTTTTTGTTGTCAATGAATTTTGAGTTAGCTGAAGTTTGGCAATTTAACCCTCTAAGACTATTTTCCAAAATAACTGAAGAAAATTCTTAGAATAATTTTTTTTATAGTAAATTGTGGCTCCTAAACTCAAATATGTAATCAGAAATAGTGTAGGAGTTTTCGTTTACCTGTAAGGTGAGAAAAAGTGGTTAAGTGCCTTAAGGCACTTTTGGGGCTTTGAGTATAAAAAAGTCATTTTCAAAAATCTAAGTTTTACTTTATTTTTTTGTATGATATTGTGAAAAACAATTTTTGTTGGCTGCGCAGCACAAATACAGATTGAATTTTAGGCAAAAACATTGCGTTTGCGAAGTTTTGCAGTGCTCACTCCATAATTTTCCACTATTTCGATCCAACCATTCCGGAAAATGGTTTACTTGGGCAAACCGCAGGTCTAATATTGGATGCCTAGTTACAGCAACTGTTCATCAGTCAATTCGGATAACTTAAAACGAATACGCGCTATCATTTCTTCCAAATTTCTAGAGAAATCAAACAATAAGCTAAAAACAACGCAAAAATTGCATGCAGTCGGAACTAGATGCTAGCAACAAAAGTTAGCGTGGAGCTCCAAAAGTGTGTCAAGGCACTTATCACTATTTCGTTGCTAAAACGCACATCTTTTATGTATTTGCTGTTCTGTAACTTTATTTTAATAGTAAATAAACATAACTTTCACTAAAAAATGTATGGGTCAAATTGGTTTAATATACTAACTTTTATAAGCAAAATAAAGCACAACACGCAACTGGTCAAAATTTACGAGGGAAGAAACAGATGTTCTGTGCGTACGAAAATTAAAAGTACCGTTAAAAGCTTCTGAGAGCCTTCAAAGCTTCTGTACGGAATTTGGTGTTTGTTATGAACTGCCAAAAAATGTTTAAATAATATAAATGCTTTTAGTTGATTCGCTAAAGTGAATAATGTAATAAGCGCCTCTAGGCACTCTTAAGCGTTAGAGGGTTAAGACTTTTGATGCAATTGGCTGCCTTCAGTCAAAAATTAAAGAGTATAATTTTTATTAAAATTTATAAAAAATTCAATATTTTAAGACAAAAATATATAAATATATTTATTTATACTTTTAAAAGTAAGTATAGAATTTATAATTAATCAATATAAATGTATTTGACTTTATAAAATTATTTAGTGTAAGACTAATCTAACTTATTTTCTATCTAACTACTTGAGATACATAATCGTCGAGAAATCCCGACTAGTACATACCCTTAACCCGATACGTAACGCGCACACTCATTTGTGTACATAAAATGATAATTATTTTATTAATAGTTTAAGACCTCAAACCACAATTTTGATATTCAAAATTTCTTTGGTCTCGATCACATGTGTATGTATATCGGAAACCAGAAGTGTTGTCGATAATTTGAAACAAACTTGATCTGATTATAGTTTAGGAGAGTTTTAAGGCCTATCTACATTGGCGCCAGACGCGAGGCGAGACTCGCGTTCGAATTCGAACGCGTGGACACTCGCTGCAAAATATCGCGTGTCTATTTACATTGACGCGATACCTTGCGCGTGATTCGCAACCTTGTTCGATAAAACATGGCAGCCGTGTTCACCATAACATGGCAACTTTTACTATAAGGGCAAACAGAAAATGTTTCATTTGTTCCATTTACTTTTCTCTTATTAAAATAATAAGAGATTCAATTTGCTCGCAATTTAATTTTTGCATTTTGCTAGAAAAAATAGTTCACATTAACAGCTGCTGATCAGCTGCGTTGGTGACCCGTGATCGGCTGCTTTTCACGCTTTGCTAACGCGAGGTTTTTTCATATTTTCGAAATTGAACGCGAGAGACGCGCGACATCTAGCGCCAATGTAAACAGACACATTGACTCACATGTAATGAAAATGTTAGCGACACTCGCTTTCGAACATCGCGTCGCGGCCTCGCGTCAATGTAGATAGGCCTTAAGTTTCAAGTTTGAAGTCTCTAGCTCTTATAGTCTCTGAGATCGACGTGTTCATACAAATGGATAAACAGACGGACAGACAGACATGGCTAGATCGACTAGGCTATTGATGCTGATCAAGAATATATACTTTATGAGGTCGGATATGCTTCCTTCTGTCCGTTATTTATGGGTTTAGGGTATAAAAAGGCAGGCAGAACGGGTTGGCGTGACATTCCAATTTGTACTGCATATCTGTGGCGGATGGCACCTTCCTACCAAGTTTGGAGACCCTAGCGTAAAAACTGAGATATATATCGAGCTGGGCGGTATAAGTGTTCGTGGCATCCAATATTTAGATGTACATTTGTAACGCATGTCACTAACAATGTTTTCACCTAACACTTGGTGACTCTAGCCCAAAAACTGAGAAAGGTATAGAATTTTCAGATTTTAGAAGGTGGGCGGAAAAGGTGGGGGCGTGGTATCCAAAAATTTGATGCATATCTTTGTAAGATTTCAGTATTAATCCCCCCACCAAATTTTGTGATTATAGCTAAAAACTGTGTGAAATACAGTCGCTTTCGATTATAACTAGAGGGGTGGGGTTCTGGGGGCAAAAGAGGTGGCCGTGGCATCCAAACTTTCGATGCAGCTTTTGAGGAATGTCATTGGCTATCTTGCCCCCAAATTTTGTGACTCTAGCTGCTGAAATGTGGGATTTGTAAGTGTTTTATCGATTTGCACATCGAGGTGTATCGACTTGTTATCGATTTGCCAGGCTCCCTGAGATCGTAGAGCCCTAAATTTAACACTTTGTCTGACCAAGATATTTGCAAAGTTGCAAGGCTGTAGCTTTAAGGGCGTCAAAAAAAGTTGCGTTCATACAGACCGACGAGCAGACGGACAGACACCATGACGGACATTGCACAAAGCCAATATACTATGTATGTAGTATAATGACGCGTCTGATTCTCTACCTCAATTGGGCGTGGAAAAGAGAATATTAAATAATTTGCTGTTATATGTTGTTAAACATTTTCTAACTTATTTATTTTATGTCTGTAACGAAAAACATTAACCTTAATTTCACAATTTCATGCGCATAATAATAGTCACTTGAAATTAACTGAACAGATTACAATTAAAAGCTGTCAAACAATGTATCGACATGTAATCGAATGATAACATGATTAAAAATTTTTGTTATGGGGGTCTGACGAAAATTTATTTTCCCTGTTTTTCTGCTTTTCTGTTGCAATTTTTCCTGAATTTTGTTTGCTATAAGCCTCACGGAGCCCGAGACCTTTCCATCGAATTCAAAACCGTGGAAATCGGTTCTTGCGTTCTGGAGTTATAGCGTCAGGAAGGAAAACACGACTTATATTTATGTATGTATGTATATAAATAGATATAGATTAACATTTTCTTAAGTTTCTATTTGTTATTATTATTATTATTATTATTTGGGGTGAATGCACTGCGACCTAAAAGATCTATTGTACCCCTTCTTGGCCTATAGCTCTTCTATCAAACCCAGGTCTTGCATGAAGGCAAGTATATTTATTGGGTCGATGTTTTCTAAATCACTAAGTTGTATAATATGTCTTCCTAGGAGACGCCTTCTTTTCCTTACTAAGGCTACACATTCTGCTATAATGTGCAAGGAGGATTCTCCCTCCATTTCGCAGAATCTGCACATTTCGCTTCTGGTTATGCCCAGCTTTGCTAGGTGACTTCTTAGTCTACAGTGTCCTGTCAGGAGACCAGTGAGTATCCTAAGTCTATTCTTTCCCATGGATATCAAAAGCTTAAACCGCTTTAGGTTATAGCTGCCCAAGAGAAGCTTTGCTTGTCTGAGCCCAGGTGTCTCTGCCCAGCTCATTTCCCGCATAAGCCTCTCTTCGCTCCTAAGCTCCTGCCGTATCGTGCTTCTCCTTACCCCACAGTACGGCTCGGGTCCTATAAGGGGTGTCGCAGCTCCCCTCCTTGCTTGATTATCTGCCTCTTCGTTCCCCGCTATATTAACGTGTCCCGGGACCCACCTTAAGCCAAGCCTATTCTGTGATCCCAGGGTGTTTAGCTTGGTTCGCACTTCGCGAACAGTTTTTAACCTGATTTCGGTCCTACTAAGTGAAAATAATGCTGCTTGGCTATCCGATAGGATGGCTATATCCCTGTTTCGATAGTTGCGCTTCAAATTAAAGTCCACACACCTCCCTATTGCACACACCTTGGAAGATGCTGGTGTGCTTGCCCAGGGATTCGAAGTAAGTGAGCCGTGGGCCTACCACACCAAGGCCGGAGCCTTGATGAGTTAGGGATCCATCAGTGTACCACTTTATGGTGTGTGGTTTCATTTTGTGGACCTCTTCTTCAGATGTCCACTCATTTTTGTTACATAGGTGAACTTGAAATTTCTGCACGAACATGTGTTCGGCTTTCATTTCGTCCCTTGGCTGTGCCAGTAGGGGAATTCCACCCGATAGCGAATCCGCCTCTGTCTGACTAAGAATGTGCCCCCTCCCTACTCCTTCTACGGACATTCTTAAGAGGGTTGCTTTCTGTTGTAGCCTTATTGTGTGGTAAAGTGGCGTGAACTCCAAAAGAACCTCAAGCGCTGATGTTGGACAAGTCCTCATCGCTCCAGTGATTCCTACACAGGCCATTCTTTGCAACTTTTGTAGTTGCTTTTGCACAGTGATTTGCTGTGCAGTATCCTCCCACGCAATCGCTCCGTATGTGAGCATGGGCCTCACAACCATGAGATTGTTTGCAGTCAAAAGTGACCCCAAGGTATTTAACCTCCTTGCTTGTTTCTATTGGAGTCCCAGCGAGCCTAATTTCCCTCATCCTTAGTAGCTTGTATCTTCTGGTAAATGGAACGATGATGGTTTTTGTGAGGTTGAGGTTAAGGCCAACCTCCAAACACCAATCATGCGTGATCCTAATTCCCAGTTGAACAATGTCACAGAGAGTTTCTTCGTACTTGCCCCTGGCTATTATCACAATGTCGTCGGCATAACCCTGACACTGGATACCCTTGCTGGCAAGTCTACCTAACAGCTCATCAACTAGTATGCTCCACAAGAGTGGTGATAAAACACCCCCCTGTGGACAGCCCCTTGTGGTCGTAACTGTTAGTGTACTATCCTGTATGGATGCCGTAGCCTGTCTAGTTTTTAGTAGGGATGAGACCCATCTACTAGTCGTAGGGTCCAGGCCTCTTCTATTCAGGGTAGCTCTGACTGCATCATGTGACGTGTTGTCAATTGCTCCCTCAATGTCTAATAAGGCACAGACTGCTACTTCTTTGTTTACTATCGCCGAGCGTAAGCTACGGTGCAATTCATATAGTGCCGTGTCCGTAGATCTACCTGCCCTATATGCATTCTGCGTCGTCTGCAGTGGGTTCTGCATAAGCAGCGTGCTCCTAATGTTGTGGTCCACTATCTTCCCCAACGTTTTCAGCAAAAACGATGTCAAGCTAATGGGTCTGAAGGACTTTGGGTTGGTGATGTTTGTCTTCCCTGCTTTGGAGATGAAGACCACCCTAGCGCTAGGCTACTAATCATAATTTTCCTCAGGGCGGGTAGGAGTTTCACCTGTCCTTGCTGAAGGAATGCGGGTGATATACCATCCAGACCAGGAGATTTGTACGGTTGGAAAGTTCCAATCGCCCATTTAATTTTCTCCAAAGTAACCATTGACTTGGCAGATGCCCAGTCGGAGATGGTTGGTCTGTGTTGTTCCTCTGTTTCAAGTACTACACTTTGTTGCCGAGGGATACTCCCTGGGAAGTGAGTCTCGAACAGAAGCTCTAACTTTTGCATGTTGCTTGTCGTAAAGCTAGATTCGCCTCCGGCGCCCGCTTTGAGAAGGCTCTATGGAGCCGGGCACCCTCATTTGTGTTTGCTATGCTTTCGCAAAAGTCCCTATAGTTCTTGCGTTTGGCCTTCCTAATCTCCTTGCTGTAGGAGGTGAGGCTTTCACGGTATGTGTCCCATGATCAATCTATCTTGGCTTTGTTAAAGAGATAGCGGATGGTTAAGCGCAGTCTTTCAAGACTGTCATTCCACCATGGGGCATCTTTCTCTCTACGCACCTTTCCCAACGGGCAGCTTTCTTCAAATGCATTATAAATGCCACTACTCAGATTTTCCACAACCCTGTCTAACTCGCCTATGCGTCTGGGTGTTCCAGAGATTCCGGTCACCAGATTCAGCTCTAGGGTCGACCCAAACTTTTCCCAGTCTGTTTTCCTTGGATTGCGGGCTGGAGCACTACTATCCGTATTAACCTGAAGCCTAAAAAGGATGATCTTATGATCCGACATGGATTCCTCTGGAGAGACATGCCACTCCCTGAGGTGTGGTCTTAGACACCGACTAATCATGGTGATGTCCAGCACCTCTTCTCTAACTCTAGTTACGAAAGTCGGTGTAGATCCGACATTTCCTATTTTTAAGTCATATCTGAATATAAAATCTGTGAGGTACTCACCCCTTGCGTTGATATCGCTACTTCCCCATATAGAGTGGTGCGCATTGGCATCACAGCCAATGACCAATGGCATCTTCTCCTTTTTACAGTATTCCGCCAGCTTCTCAATCTCCGGTGGTGGGCAAGCCACATCACCCGCGAAGTAGGCCGATGCCACAATCATAGGGGGGGCGTTACCATTTGCCTTCAAGGCGATTGGCACGCAGTCCCTAGTGAGGAATTCTGAAAGAATTAAATAATCAATATATTTTCTTACCATAATACATGCTCTAGGCATTGGATCTCTTTGATCCCATACTACCTTTGACACGGCGGTATACAGGCCTTTAATGCCATCGTTGACCCATGGCTCCTGTATGAGGGCTAGCCCAAGATGTTGTGTGATAAACGTCCTGGCTAAGACAGCCGAAGCTGCCTTAGCCTTATGGAGGTTTATCTGGGCTAGCCCGGTAGTGGTGACGCCTGTTGTCACCATTACTCTACGACCGCCTTCTTTACGGTGGTGTAGGAGGGGAGTCACCCTCACCACCGCTGCTCGTCATCGTCACGTCAGCTTCATCTCTGTTCTCCTTCGCCAGTTCCTCTGCCAGTTCCTGGGACGACATGGGTTCCCCAAGATCCATCCCTTCCAGCACATCCTTGACAAGCGTCTGGTCTGCCAGGTCTTCATCTTCAGCCAAATCTTCCGATGGGTCGATACGACCTGCCTGGTGGACGCTCGGTTCGGTGGCTGTGGGAGGGGGGGTACCACTTCTGGTGGCTTTGGTGCAGCTGGGGCGGCAGTGTCCCTTTTGCCAGCAGTTTTCTTGAGACCGCTGACCGGAATAGTTCCGTAGCGGAATGCTACTTGGTGGCCCCTGGCCACTATTGCGTCCTTGGACACCTCGTCTATCCCAATTACCAATAGGGCGCCTCCATTTTCTGTCCTCCTTGACAGCACCTTCCATGCATTGGTCTCGATCCCGTTCTGATTCCTCAGCAGAATCAACAAGGACTCGGTAGACCGATCTGCGCTTCTGGGACAGTACAGCGTGATGTTGTGGGGTGACGGAATGTCACCACCCACCTTACAGTCGAGTGGAGCTCCCTTCCACGACTTTAGCCTTGACACCGCAGCCTTGAGGAATTCCGCGGAGTGCTCGTCCGAGCATTTGATCACTAAGTGACCCACCCTGAAGTGAATTCCCGCGAACTCCACTGAGGTGCCCCATCCAGTGATAATAAGTTCATCAAGGATGGCCTCCTCCAATGCGGACAAGTCCCCGTGACTGAGCATTACCTGGGGATACTCCACAGGCATCACGGCCACCTTGACTCGTTTTGTCATCGCCGCGTACGACGATCGAGCCTCGGTGGACACTGTAGAGGAAGGCTTCTCTACTGAAGCAGCGGCGGCGGCTGCCCTCGACGTACTCGGGCGCTTCTCTGGACATACCCTTTTGGGAGTGTCAGCAGGAGGCGTCAGAGTACTGTTAAGGCGTTTGGGGGCTGGTCCCCTTGCCTGCTCCGTCGTCTGCCTATTGGCCGTTGCCATACTCCGGGCCTCAGCGGGGGGAAATCCCTGCTGAAGGTACCTTAGGTGCCATTTCACCCTTGAGCCGCACAGACCCATCCTGTTCGGGTCGTCTACGCCTCCCGGCTCTCCACGTTTTGGCAACTCCGCCTTCTGCTGCCGCTGGTGTGCACCTTGCCGCCGAACCGCATTTAGGGCTGGTCGCATCGGCTGGGAAGGTCCTGCCTTGCTCGCAGCCTCTGCGGTTGGTGTTGTGCGCTTTTTTTTTTTTTTTTTTATTTTTAGAAAACCAACAAATCAAAATTTTTTGTCATTTAAAAATACTCGTATTTTAATACAACCAATATGTACAGCAGCGTGGCAGGCTGCTGTGCTACAATGATACGCATATAACCAGCATCCAGGATCGTATCGCCACTTCGTCGTCGCTGGAACACCATCGTCCTGGGATCTTCACCACAACCACTCAGCATGCATCTCTGTGCGTGTTCACCTGGCACAGAATTGAGAACTGTATTTTATTTAATTGACATATCGCTCAATAGCCACTTTTATGGTTCAACATCTCTGTGTCAACCGTTCAAGCATAAGAGTGTGCATACATATGACTTCAATGGCAGCGTGGCAGGCTGCCATTACTCTAGAAGATCAATCCTCCCAAGAACTTGGACTGGACCTTGGTCAACAGCGTCTTCTGTAAAGAAAAAAGAGGGTAATGTTAGAATACGACTTACTTACCTATTGTGTGCGCGTGAACGCCATCTCCACTGTCGCCGCCATCAAACCTGAAAAGGAAAACAAATATTGTTATTCAAATATATAGCAGCGTGGCAGGCTGCTGTGCTACAAAGATACGCAACTAACCAACATCCAAGAGTGTATTGCCACTTCGTCGTCGTTGGAACACCATCGTCCTGGGATCTTCGCCTTTGCCACTCAGCATGCATCTCTGTGCATGTTCATCTGAGGCAGGATTGGGATTTGCATTTATTTAATTGACATATCGCTCAATAGCATCCCTGCTCCAATCGTTCATGCATAAGAGTCTGCATACCTATGACTCCAATGGCAGCGTGGCAGGCTGCCATTACTCTTGAAGATCAATCCTATCGGGAACTTGGACTGGACCTTGGTCTACAACGTCACCTATAAAGAAAAAAGATGGTAATGTTAAAATACATCTGACTTACCTGTTGTGTGCGCGTCAACGCCATCTCCATCGCCGCCGCCATTAAACCTGAAAAGAAAAGTAAAAATTGTTACTTGAAAACACAGCAGTGTGGCAGGCTGCTGTGTTGCAAAGATACGCATCTTATCCACATCCAGGATCGTATCGTCACTTCTCCGTCGGAACATCATCGTCCCTGGATCTTCACCATTACCACTCAGCATGCATCTCTGTGCGTGTTCACCCGATTGCAGAATGGAGAATCATATTTTATTTAATTGACATATAGCTCAATAGCCACTTTTATGGTTCTACACTTCTGCGTCAAATGTTCGTACATAAGAGTGCACGTATGAATTCAATGACAGCGTGGTAGGCTGCCATTTCACAAGAAGATCTACTGGACCTTGCTCAACAGGGAGCGCATCAACGCTATCTTCATTTCCGCCGCCATTAAACCTGAAAAGGATAATCATCTTCGTCCTGCTGCATCCTCTGCGCTAGCAGCCTTGCCATTTGACGTCCCTTGTACCCACGTACCAGACGGAGCCCCTGCGTCGAATCGCGGGGCTGGAAAAGAAAAGAAAAAGCCACTACGATTGTACAAACGTGCAATCTTAGCCACTCCGAGCCTAAGCATTTATGCAGTCGCCAATCAATTCATAAAAAATGTTGTAATAAATAAATAATAAATCAGTTCCAATTTATGCCCTGCACCCAGTAGGCTGAATAAATATTCAGACTCTGCTGGGTGTAGGAAAAAGATTTGGAAATCATTACTCGTTTCGGGATCGAAACGGCAACAGCAAAAAAAAAGTATTTAAGCGCGTTGGGCCAGCTTGCGCCTGCGGCCTTCCCGCGCCTCGTTGCGCCTGTTGGGGGCGCTGTGGAGTGCGTCCCACGTTGGAGAATCGCTCCCCGTCCAGGAGGCGGTCCTCAATGCGCCTTGCGGCACTCGCAGCAGGGATGTCCTGCACGTCTTGTTGTTTGATGTTTTCATTTCCATTTGTTTGTTTCTTCATGTTGAGTCCCTCGAGCTGCGGAGAAAATAAGGTCCACCCGGGCAGAGATCCGCGATACGCGGGTAAGGCTAATTAGAACAGGCGGTCGCCATCTGCCTAAGCACACCGTTAAAGACTGGGCTAGTTTTTAAACCGGGCCCCCAGCCAGGCTGACTCTCGGCACGGTTCGTATAACACCTTAGTCCGGCCCGGTGTGAGATAAGGGGGGTAGGGATGGAGGTAGGTATGTGTGGGGGAGTTGGGAGTGTGTGAGGCTATGATTTAAAGACGGCGACACAAGCGTCTTGTCGGTACGGTAAACGGCACCGTACCCGCTGTTTGTCCGGGACTGCTTATTAGCGAAAAATAAAGCATATTCGCAGCTAACCCCACAGGGGCCATTCGCTATCCGCAACCCGCCACCCGCCTGGTGGCCTCAGCTCAGCCCCCTCCGAACCATCCCACATGTTCGTCAGACCAGGTTTCTATTTGTTAGTATGTTTGTTTTTGCACGGCATATATTTGGTGAACATTTTTTTGCTTTCTTTTAGCTTGCTTCGCCGATGACCGGAAGAACTAATGAGATGGTTCTGAAGGGCCAGTTGGGGCTACCGGACGGGTCGCAGGTTGCGGATAGCGAACGGCCTCTAGATTTAGTGGTTAGCTGCGAATTAGCCTTTTGGCAAATAAGCAGTCCCGGACAGCAGAAGCCATGCGGATGTTAACGTATTGGTGATAAGGCGCTTGTTTGACGGCCTCCAAAATTGCAGTCTTACACACACTCAACTTCCCACACATATACCTACCCATCCCCTCCCACACATCTCATACCTGTTCCGGACTAAGGTGCTATCCGACCCGTGCCGAGAGTCAGCCTGGCTGGAGGCCCAGGTCTACCAAAAATAGTTTAGTCTTTAACGCGAGGGCTCAGCGCTTGGCAACCGCTGTTCTATCTAGAGCCTTACCCGGGTACTGCGGATCTCTGCCCGGGTGGACCATCCCCTTCTCCGCCACTCGTGGGTCCATTTATGAACTTTCAAATTACTAAAACAACAACAACAACATTGCAATGAACGGTGTCCGGCACACCGAAAAAACCGGAGGGAGCAACCAGCTCCGTCATTACAGGCTCTCACCCGAGCACACCCAGGCATTGCACGTCCAATGCCAAACCTGTGCAGTCTAATTTTGACGGCACCAAAGCCACCAGTAAGCCTTCGGCAGCTGGCGTGTTGGCCGATGGATTGGGTTCTGTCCCAGGAAGTAGCGGGACAGCCGTGGGTCACAATAAGAAGGCTAATCCTGGCAAACCCCTGGAGGGATCCGGCATCAAAGCCACCAGCGCAGCTGGCGTGTCTGCCGCGAAACTGAATGGGGGTGAGCCGGTGATCAGCAGAAGAGCCGCCGACTTCACCAGGACGGACCCGGCCAAGGCAAAGCCGAACGATAAGCGCAGACGTCGGAGCAAGACTTCGCAAAGGTGCAGGAGGACATCGAGTGAGCAAAGGCCGTACTGCCTGGCTTCTCGCTGGAGACCCCCACCAAGCCAAAGCTGGCTGAAAAGAGGAAGCCATCCTTGGAGGTGCAAAGCACCTCTAAAAGATTACGACAAGGTCCGACACCATCCAAGAAATCCTTTGCGGAAGTGGCTAAGGACAAAATCGTGATTGGCGTTTTCGATAAACAAAACGCGGAAGGACGAATCCCCAAACACCAATGGTGATGGATCCAGGTTGCGCTGACACCCATCGCAATAAAAATGTGGCGCGAGAAGCCTGGCCCGCCGCCCACTTGCGAAGACGCGGGCTGGTACCAAGGGTCCGTCAAACTCATCGCGTGTGGCGATGTGCGCTCCGTGACGCTATACAAAGCGGCCGTGGCTCAACTAAAGTGGTCTACCCAGGAGCTAAACTGGAGGCGGTGGATGCCAAGGACATCCCGTCTAGGCCGAGAGCGAGAGCGTGGCTGCCAAGTGAACCATCGGAGCCAGCGGAGATCTTGGAGGCTCTCAAACTGTTCAACCCGCACCTGGGAACAAACAGTTGGAGGGTCCTTAAGGTTGAGAAGACGAACCGGGCGAGCATGCAGGTGGTCTTTCAGATCGACGGTGCGAGTGCGGAGAAAATACGCTGCTGGGGAGGGGTCGTAAATTACGGCTTCGCCAAAGTAGCCCTGAAAGTGTACAAAACGGACACTGGAGCGCAGCACAACCTTGCTAGCGGTGTAGATGAGAAGCCAGAAGATCCACCAACTGGCGACGGGGAGGAGGAGATGGATGTCGGAAAGGACGCCGCACCAGATGCCCTCGATGACAACGTCTCCTCCGGCTCCGAGTATGGCACCGCATTTGGGCCCATATACACGGAGGAAGAGCTGCTGGGCGAAGAAGGTGAGGAGAAAGAGTCGGAGGTCACTCTGATGCGGGTCTTGCAAATAAACCTGCATCATAGTAAGGCAGCGTCGGCTGCACTGCTCCTTCGCTTAGCACAGGGTGAAGTTGACATGGTCCTTGTCCAAGAGCCGTGGATCCCTGGCAACAGGATCTGCGGCTTGCGGACTTCTAAGTACACCATTTTTCACGGTAACGGTAAGGATAAGCTGCGCACCTGCATATTAATCAAAAAACAATTTCAACGCATTTCTTCTCCCTCAATTTAGTGACGGGGACACCACAACCATCAGTCGGGAGTTAGAAACCCGCAAACTCCGACTGACTTTCTTCTACTTGGCCCACGACACCCAGGGCCCGATTCCTTCCAGGATATTCTAAGAGGTGGTTGCACAAAGTGCCATGGACAAACAAAGCCTCATTATCGGAGGCGATGCCAACGCCCCTCACTCACATTGGGGCAGCACCAACATCAACGAGAGGGGTGACTCTCTTTTTGAATACCTTCTAACCACTAACCTACATTTATGTAATAAGGGTACAGAACCCACATTTGTTATCAACAATAGATCTGAGGTCCTTGATATAAAACTTGTATCGAGTGACATCAGAAGTCAAGTAGATAACTGGAAGGCTTTAAGCGATCATTCATAACAAAACTAACTTTCTTTGGTGACGGTTGTATTTTTGAGTGCTCCTGCTAAATAAATATTTTTCGAGTGTTTGTGCTGTGCATTAATTGGTTTAATTGTGGTAATCATACTAAATAGTGATCGCAGATATACGTTGAACGGATTTATGTGTTTAAAGTTACTTTGCTTAAACGTTTAACTTATTTTATTTTGCAGTCAAGCGGACGCTGCTTTGTCTTGAAAATACATACATACATACATACGTATATTTGCTCTCGCTTGCTTTCGTTTGTTTTCGTTCACTAACAAAAATTACCTATTAAAGCACTCTTGCTCTCTAGCATCAGTTCTCTCTCGCTCTATTTCACCGTTCTTGCGGTTTTATCTGCCTACGCGGTCACGCCTTTTCACTCAAGCGTCCGTTATATTGCGCTCTTTGCTACGCTTACATTCTTTCACCTACTTTGCTTTGATCAAGCACATTGATTTGCCCATATTTTATTTTATTAACTTTCAATAAAAATGTTTGTCTGCTGCAGTAAGAACTGTAAAATTGTAACTGCATCCAGCGCTGATTTCATCGTATGTAGGATGTGCGATAACACGATATACTTAAAATGTGCAGGTTTCACTGCCAAAATCAAAGACTGTTTAGGAATTGACTCTGGCCTTAAATGGTTTTGTGATGCCTGCAATGTGGTTGAGAAGGAGATGTCAAAATACATGAGGCAGACCTATAACTGTTTTAAAGCTGTGCATCTTGTTTTTGACAATCTTCATGCCAATTTTAAAGACCTCGAATTAAAATTTAAAAATGGAAAGATGCTTGACGACTCTCCAAAGCGCAAAAAGACTTTGGGCTCTTCTTCTCCTATTGCCCCTCTTGTCCTGCCTAAGCCCGTTAATGGTATTTAACTCACCGGCAAATAATCCGATACCGCCCGGTGGTAATACCCCGTTACACATTCCTGTTGCTCAAATGTTCAATTAACCATTCCTAGTAGCGTAGCTGCAGCACATAAGCCGCTTGTAGTTGTCCCTACTAGAAAATATATTTTTGTATCTAGGCTAGCTTCTGATACCTCCTCAGAAGATGTTAGTGCTTTTATTAAAAGTAATATTGACTCCCCGTTGATTGTTGTTGAAAAGTTTAAATTTAAACACGCTCGTAACATATCTTCGTTCAAGTTGAGTGTGCCGCCTAAACTTTTCTCGACAATTAGTTCTGAAAAGTTTTGGCCGCCGAACATCCTCGTGAAAGTGTATGTGAACAGGCGAAATAGCAATAATACTAACAGTGCAATCCCTATAAGTAACTCACTTCCTTCTACGTCTGTATCAAAAAACTAACTGAAGTAATTAGTCTATCTTATCAAAATGTAAGAGGCCTTAATACTTAACTTTCAAAACTTTACGTTAATAGCCTATCCTTTGATTCACAAATAGTTGCGCTTACTGAAACCTGGTTAAAACCTGATATTTCTGATTACTCTGTTTTTCCAAATAAATATACCTTATACCGATGTGATCGCACAACCCGTAAGGGTGGTGGGGTTCTTATCGCTGTTGATTCCTGCATTTCTTCTGAACAAATTCAATCCAATGATCTTCCGCATACAGAGTTCGTATGTGTTAAAGTATCTTATGGAAGTCGTTCACTTTTTATTACCTGTTCCTACATTCCTCCTAATTGTGATACTAACATTTATTCGTCCCATTTAAGTGCTTTGCAACATGTTTCGTACTTATTGTTAGACATGGATCATGTGGTTGGTAATTTCAATCTGCCAAATGTGGGATGGTCTGCATGTGACTCATATTCCACACAATTACCAACCACATCTGATGATTTTATAGATGGTATTCTGGAGTTGGGGCTATCGCAAGTAAGCTATATACTTAATTGTAGTGGTAGAATGTTAGACTTAGTGTTTGCTTCTGATGTTGATTGTTGTAACGTAAACAGAGTACCCCCCTATTACCATCCCACTTTAGAACTTTCCCTTGAAATACTAAACCCTAACTCTAATACTTATATTTCTGCAAAATCACGTTGTTTCCGTAAGACTAACTTCACTAAATTAAATCAACTTTTGAATGCAACTAATTGGTCTCAGCTTTATTCCTGTAGTGATTTAGAAACTGCCATTGCCATATTTTATGGGACCTTGAATTCGCATTTGGACAGATGTGTTCCCCTCTATCACTCCTCAAGTGATAACAAACCACCTTGGTTTACAAGGGAATTATCAAAGCTGAAAAATGCGAAGACAAGATCTTATAAAAAATTCAGAAAATCGGGAAATACTATTGACTTATCAACCTATATTATAGCAAAGTCTAATTTTCTTTCTGTTAACTCATCCTGCTATAATAACTATCTTAATAAATGTAGAATGAATTTCTCTCGAGATCCTAAACAGTTTTATAAATTTGTTAACTCAATCAATCTTTTATTATTCCACTTCATAAAAATTCTTCAAAGTCCAATGTTAAAAATTATAAAGGGATTTCGAAATTGTCTGCCATTCCGAAAGTCTTCGAAAAACTTATTTGCTCTCAATTGCAACACTCATGTAGTGCAATTATGTCGCCTTATCAACATGGTTTCGTAAAGCGTAGATCTACTACCACCAACCTTCTAGAATTTACATCGCTTGTTATTAAAGGATTTCAGAGCAAAATGCAAACTGATGTCATTTATACCGATTTTAGTAAGGCATTTGATTCTGTTAGTCATTCACTTTTGCTTCATAAATTAAACATTATTGGGCTCCCAACTAACCTCCTTTCATGGCTTTCCGAGTACTTGTGTGGCCGTACACAAAAAGTTGTCTTTAAATCATCTGTCTCTAAACCAATTTATGTAACATCAGGTGTCCCCCAAGGTAGTCACCTTGGGCCTTTATTATTTAATCTCTTTATTAATGATCTTCCTGCAGTAATATCTAACTCGCACGTGTACATGTTTGCGGATGACGTTAAATTATGTTTATCCTATAATGAACCTTCTTTCAGTAACTTACTAGTCTGATCTTAGTGCACTATCTGATTGGTGCAACTTTAACCAACTTAATTTAAATTGTTCTAAATGTAAAGTAATGTCTTTCTGTAGAAGTACTCCTCATACTGCTCAGTACTTGCTTGATGGCTCACCACTCGATCGCGTATTAAAAATGAAGGATTTGGGTATTATTATTGACCCAAAATTAAAGTTTGATTCTCATATATCGTGCATGGTTAATAAAGCCATCAGTATCGTTGGTTTCATCAAGCGGTGGTCGAAAGAGTTTAATGATCCCTACACTACTAAAACACTTTATACATCCCTAGTTCGTCCCATCCTTGAATATGGATCTTGTGTGTGGTCTCCGCAATACAGGATTCATCAGGATAGAATCGAATCTGTTCAGAAGAAATTTCTTTTATTTGCACTTAGAAGTTTTAACTGGGTTCCCGGTGTTGATTTGCCTTCGTATTCAAGTAGACTTCTATTATTTAACCTTCCTTCTCTTTTAAACCGTAGAACTATGCATGGAGTTTTATTTGTTACTAATCTGCTCAATGGTGAAATCGACTCACCCATTTTATTAAGTCGAATAAACTTAACTGTCCCTATTAGATCTTCTCTTAACTTTGTACCTATTAACCTTGATCGTTGCTCTACCAACTATCTAATGCATGAACCGTTTCGAGTAGTGTGCGCAGACTACAATAAGATGTTTTCACTTGTTTCCTTTGAGGCCTCCATTCCCATACTAAAATGATCCATACTGCTTTACTTATCTAGTCATAGTCACTAATCACTAATCTTATGATCTGATTGGGTTTTTCTGGGTTTTTCCCAATCCTTGCAACAAATGTTGGATCATTAAATTTTTGTTAACTCCCCAGAATATTTTAATTTTTTAAACTTTTTCATTTCATTTCAGTTTGCTTACTGATTTAATTTTAAATTTTGTTCATTAATCTTAAACATTTTTGTAGCTTAAGCTCTACTTTTTAATTTGATTTAATTTTAATTTTTATGTTGTCTGATATTAGTTGACAATAAATAAATATATTTGCACTTGCATATTTTGTTAATATATATGTACAAACCAATGAAAAATGTACGTACATACATACATACAACAACCAAAGTTTAAAATGTTACGTTTTGTTCGAATTTGATAACTGGCACTGCTGATGAAAATCGTATTATCTACGCGGCTCAATATCGACTCGATATTTTGAAGCGGGTAAGCAGCCTGTACCGTCTATTTTTGTCAGGTTTCCTTGCAAGTGTCATCCTGTTAATCCACGGACTCTCGCTTGGCTCGGTGACTCCAAGACGCAACATCTCGTCCACCTCTGCAAACAGGAGTTGTTGAACTGCTGTTGATACATGGTAAAATCGTTCCTTGACCTGTACGGTGCCCTCGACAAGCTCAATCGTATGCCGCTCCAGGTGAATCTTGCCTAAGCCTCGCTTCTCGTACGCTAAGAACTTAGCCTGTACCGCTTTCAGCTGCTCGTGCTGAACTGCATTCAACTGGTGCTGTGCAATCGGCTCTCTCTTGGGGACAAACTTCGAGTCCATCTGCTCCACTGCCTCTACTTCGAACACCTCGTTTGCCAGGCGGAACTTCTTCCAAAAATGAATGTCTAAGTATAAATTGTGGACCAGAGCGGGGCAGACATAAAGCGTCATCCTGTGCGTTTCATTTCGGTAGTCGATCGGGATCGAAATCTTTCCCAACACGGTGTAGCTCGCACTTCCTGCGGCTCGCACCCTGGACATATGTAGGTGCCACACTATGCACAGCTTCTCGATCAGCTCTACTGCTCCTGTACCTAGCAAGCATTCCAGTAGGGCTAGAGTCAAAGATCAGTCCCAATATGCGTATCAGGCTCGATTCGGGTCTACTTTCTGCAAATCCAAAATGTCTCGGATTAGCCTGGTCACTCCTTGGCTGGGCTTTGCTACGCGCTCCAAAATTCTAACTCTTCGCTTGTTCACGCTGCTCGGACTCAAGAGCGCGGTTGTTGACCCAGAATCCCTGTGCGGTGGTGCTGTGTTTTGTTCGGGTGCTGGGTGAAGAGGTGGCTGTGCTTCTTTGGGCCCTGACAGCTGTGTATATAGGCAGCTTTCCCAGATTGCCTAACCATACTCCAGTATCTCGTGCCTGTTTGGGGCTTGGATCTCGATCATTCCTGTCGCCATGACTACCTGGAACGTTTCCCGCGCCTCCGTTAGATCTAAATTAATTGCTGCTCTCAGCTCATTTTGTAAATCCAGTTGAGCTGGCTGTTCTCTTGCCGTCGTCAAGTAACTGCGTTTTGGCACTGCTAATAGGCTGTTGGGATCTGCTTCCCTGGCTACTGCTACTGCCTCCGAGATATTAATTTCCTTTGGTGGCGACGTTTAGATAGGATGTCTGGCTGTAGCGTTTGTGCTTGGGATGCCTAATGATTGATACGAGCCATAAATTCAGCACCTCTACTACGATTAAAGTCTGCGCTACGTCTATCTCTTCTTTGCTCCTGTATGTATTCTTTTTCCCTACAAATTTTATTTTTCTCTTATATAATACTATCTTCTTTCTTACTTTTATTGACAATGACGCACGACATTTAAGTACGGGGTGAGACGAACATGGAACATGATACGGGTACGGTAAGTGTTGTGTGTACATACAATGGTCCTAATCCTGAAATTGTCCTACTCCTATATCACAGTTTGGGCTATTTAAACTACACGGTAAACGATACATGGACTGGCAGTAAACACAATGCCGGTCCTGAAGGACATGGCACGGACCATCGCCTCGACACATGTACTCTTTTATTGGAAAGCAAATGTAAATGGTATATTGAAATTTACTACAAAAAAAAAGGAATTGAAGCTGCCTATCATCTTATAGACCGCTGGGATTTGCTCAGGACCTGTATGATGTGGCTTAAACATGTGGTCTGTAAGCTGCTGACTTCTCTATCCTCAAGCTGCTTCTACGTCAGCTCAGGCATTAAACCTTGCTGCGGTTTAGCAGCTTTTGGACAACAGTAAACAAACAAGCATTCAATCACAACATGTAAACAGAAACAATACATTTAAACAAAGACTGAGACTTCACTGAATCCTTTCAATTTTTTTTTATCATTGGGCGACATTTGCTATGAATCGGCGTTTGATTCCCAACACTGTATCGATACCCAGCTAGCAAATCGGTGAACCAGGGATGGATACGACCTCGATACAGTGTGGACCGGATAACAAAATTTATATTTTACTTTTTACAACTTTCAACATTAAGACATTTACTAGGTAACCTGGATTTAATATATTTCCCCAATATGCCCTCCCTACCTATAGTCGGCATTTTGCATTTCATTGCCGACCCTCTGAACACAACAACACTAACAACAACTTACCCCGACATCATCACACAGTCGTCCCACCCACACATAAACAATTACTCACACATATTAATAGATTAACAATACGACTTATAATTATTCATTTTAATTTATACATTACTTTCTTAAAATCGATTTACTTTATATAAATATAAGCAAGTAAAAACGTTGCAGTCGGACGACACCGACTGCGATATACTTTGATACCAGTTTACATAGCTGTGTTAAGGATTCTTTGTGCAAATAGTAATAGTTTTCAGGAAGAAGAGGTATGCATGACATCCAAATTTGTGATACAAATCTGTGGCGGAAAGCACCCTCTATCTCCCTACCAAGTTTAGAGACCCTAGCGTAAAAACTGAGTAAGATATAGAAGTGGGCGGTATTAGTGGGCGTGGCATCAAAATTTTGATGCATATCTGTTACGGATTTCACTAACAATGTTCCCACCAAATTTGGACTCTAGCCCAAAAGCTGAGAAAGATATAGAGTTTTCAGATTTTAGAAGGTGGGCGTGGCATCCAACTCCCTTCATTTAAAGCAGATCATTGGGGAATGTCGACTTCCACCTACCTACTAAATTTGGCGACTCTAGCTTAAAACCTGAAAAAGATACATGCATTACGGTTTTTTTAGGGCGGTGGGACACGGCTTGTTGTTTGGGGGCCTGGCATCCAAAGTTTTGATTCAATTCCAAATTTGGTGGCTGAAGCTTCACAACTGTAGGAGATACTTCAATTTTTGTTTATAATTGTGGCATCCAAACTTTTGATGCGATTTGGTGACTCTAGCTGCTAAAATGTGGGATATATACATATGTGTTTTATCGATTTGCACATCGAGGTGTATCGACTTGTTATTCAGGTTATTCAGGACATGTACCAAGATATTTGCAAAGTTGCAAGGCTCAAACTTTAAGGGTGTCGAAAAAAATTGCGTTCATACAGACAGACGGACAGACACCATGACGGACATTGCACAAACCCAATATACTATGATACCTTTGCTATCAAAGTATAAAAATTGAATCCAAAATGGAATCAGAGACTAGAGCACATTCAGAAAACGAGTTTTTTTTTGAAAACAGCCTCTTCTCTCTTATTTGAGTACGATGGCAAAGCAGAAAATCTACAAAGCTTCAAAGACGCTTGAAGTCTTGTAGACACCATTAAAGTAGACACCACAAAGCAAGAGCTATACAATTAACCAAAACAAAACAAGTAAGCAGGCTCTAGTCGAGAAATCCCGACTAGGACATACCCTTAACCCCATACGTAACGAATACCGTCATTCGTGTGTATTTACCCAGTGACCAATATGACCAAACTTCAAACTGCAATATCTCCGGTGTTTCTATACTAGAGCAAATGTCTCAATTTAAAAAAATAATAGCGTAGATTCAAATATAAATCAAAATCAGAAAACAAATATATCAGGAATAGGACAGGGAATAATACAGTCAATTGAACAATCATCAATTGACTTACTCTTCGATTACTTTGTAATCAATCACGATTTCCAAATAGTTCACACTGTATTCCCCGTTCCATGCGACGGAATTCTTGGACTCGACTTTATTAGACAATTTAATTGCGTAATAGATTATCGAAATGACGAATTTATCATTAAAACCAAACCATTAAATATCAGATAAATTTACAACTATAACATAATGATATTGACAATTCAATATTATTACATCCTAAAACAAGTAAGAAAGCTCTAGTCGAGAAATCCCGACTAGGACATACCCTTAACCCCATACGTAACGCGTACAGTCATTTGTGTGTATTTTTCCAGTGACTAATATGACCAAATTTCAAACTGCGATATCTCCGGTGTTTCTCAACCGATTTGGATCAAATTTTTTCAAAAGTTCATTATTTTACCAATAGTTTGAAACCTTTTTTTTACAATTTTGAAGTTAAAGAATATTTTGTTATCGATCACATGTGTATATCGGAAACCAGAAGTGTTATCGAAAATTTAAAGCAAACTTGATCTTCTCATGGTATAGGAGAGCTTAAGTTTCAAGTTTCAAGTCTCTACCTCTTATAGTCTCTGAGATCGGCGCGTTCATACAGACGGACAGACAGACGGACAGACAGACATGGCTAGATCGACTCGGCTGTTGATGCTGATCAAGAATATATATACTTTATGGGGTCGGAGATGCTTCCTTCTGTCTGTTACATACATTTGCACAAAACCATTATACCCTTATTTACCCATTTTATGGGTTAAGGGTATAAAAAACACATGACCCATTCCACTACTGCCGTCTGCGCACAAGCTATCGCGGCCGAGTTTACAAAAACAAAACACATGACCCATTCCACTTCTGCCGTCTGTACAAGCGATCGCCAGCGAGTTTACAAAAACAAAACACATGCGCTGTGTATGTGTCTCCGTTATTCTCTTTCCTTCTTTGTGCCTTTGACAATTGATTTACGACCCAAGTACCGTTTGTTGTTGTTGTAAGTGTTGTTGTTGGGCTCGCAATGCTTCTTTTTGTTGGTATCATTGATTTAAAACAAATCAATTAAAACATAACTTTGTGCGCCTAGAACAGTTTTGCATACCAGAATATGGGCACGTCTACGGTTTCTCCGGCGCCAAGATCTGAAAATTGATTTTTTTAGAACTCATCGAAATAAGACGAAAAACTAAAAAAAATTATCGATAAATTTTATTTTTTTAGTTTTTCGTCTTATTTTGTTGTGTTCTACCACAATCAATTTTCAGATCTTGGCGCCGGAGAAACCGTAGAGTCCCCAGAATATGTTACGGGGGTGGTTTTATCTACATACTTGCTAGTTATCAAATTCAAACAAAACTTAACACACAAACACAAATACCTATTCCCATTGTTGTTTTGATATAATTTTCAAGCTGACATTTGTAACTTTGGTTGCTGTTGCATAAATATACATATGTACTACTACATACACATGAATGTACGTACATTTCGCATTCTTTTGTACATACATATATAACAAAGAACTTAACTTTAACTCATAAACAAGAAACTTAAGAAAATGAAATCTGCATACATATGTTTGTATATTTAATGCAAAAAAGTTGTATAGATATGTACATACATTTAATTTGTATTTGTTTTTTATATCGAGCCATTTGCGCGAAAATAACTAATCTTGAACATCTTTGTATAGTGGTAGATTTGCTTACTTGCTGCTTATCTAACTCAGACGTTACGTCGTACCACACAAACATATTGATATACAATTTCGAAAAGCAAGCAAAGCACATATGTAAGTTTGTAAAGTATTTGGGTTTTAGGTATAAAAAGGCAGGCAGAAGGTCTGACATTCAAATTTGTGATGCATATCAGTGGCAGATGGCACCTTCTATCTCCCTGTCAACTTTGAAGACTCTAGCGCAAAAACTGAGAAAGATATTGAGGTGGGCGGTATAAGTGGGCGTGGCATCCAAACTTTAGATGCAGTTTTTGAGGAATGTCATCGGCTATCTTGCCCACAAATTTGGTGACCCTAGCTGCTAAAATGTTATATATCGATTTGTTATCGATTTCCTAGGCCCCTGAGGTCGTAGAGCCAAATTTCACACTTTGTCTGACGAAGGTATGTACCAAGATATTTGCAAAGTTGCAAAGCTCTAGCTTTAAGTATGTTGAAAAAAGTTGCGTTCAAACGGAGGGGCGGGCGGACGGACGGACAGACACCATGACGGACATTGCATAAACCCAATATAATATGATACCTTTGGTATCAAAATAAAATGACGCGTCTGATTCTTAACCTCAATGGTGGCGTGAAAAAGAGAATATTAAATACTTTGCTAATATGTTGTTAAACATTAACTAATTTATTTATTTTATATATATTGCTAAAATTTTGTAAAAACTATTGGCGCAGCGAAGCAAGCGGGGCACTTACTAGTCACATATAGATATGATGTTGCTTTTAGGCTGTTTGCATTACGATGATTTCATCGTTATTAATATCGGGCCTTATACGGGGTATCATTTTGACAAAAAGTTGTCCAAACCGGACATTAAGAAATTGATCCTTAATTTGTAAAATAAACAAATAATGGTCGTTATCTTCTGAATAAATTGCCATTTGATTTAGAAAACAAATGAAAACGAACGATATGAAAAATAAATATGAATGCAAAAAAAAAATGTACAAATTGACGAACAACTACATGTATATGTTTATTAATTGTATATTTGTATATAAACATTTTTTACTATCACTGGGAGCACATTATTTTTTATTTCAATAAGTTTTGATTTTTGAAAGAAAAATTATTTGTTGTTTTTTGATGTAGCCAATGACAAAAACTCCTCCTTGCGTGCCAAGTATTCGTTGTATCGAAGAAATGCATAGCTGCTGGTTGGGGCCAATAAACATTATTTCTGATTAGACAATAAATTAAGTGTAGCACGTACCCAACATAATCAAAATCAATCGTGGAATGCTCCGCTTGTATTAAAGACCAAACAGTCCAAAAAATGTGTGAAGCCAAAGCAAACTGATTTACTTGAACAAATAGATGATCAACTTCGTCGCATTGGATGTTGCGTTGAAGAAAATTCTCAAGGTAAACACGCAACCATTGAAGTTGGAATTCTCGCTTGGGGTATCGAGTATACTCAACTTCATCGACTCCACACATTTCCGCAAAATGATTACCAATATCAAAGGCCTGAAAATTATAGTCGGCGTACTCGTAGTCGATAAAATTAACAGCGTTCGTTGATTTTGTGTAGACCACATTTCCTAAAAGTAAGTCGTTGTGCGCAAAAACAATTGGACTGTTTAATGCCTCCAAATATTTGTACAAACTATTAAATTCTTCGCGCAGTCGTCCAATAGGTAAAAATGTTCCTTTCACTCTGCAATAAAAACATAAATAGTAAATCGCAAGCGTTTTTAATATGTTTTGGAAAGTTCGGATTACCTTTTGTGTTTTTCAGCATCACTAAATCGTTCAGGTACTAAATCAAGAAAGCTTTGTGTCTTTTTCCAAATCATTGGCAACGGTTTAGCATCTTCAGCTATTTTTTTTCTTACTACACGATGCATTTCGGCCATGCGGCGAGCAACTAACGGCCATATGTCTGGGCATAACACACTTTCTGTGTTTAATGTGATACCAGGCACATATTCATATGCGAGACCATTTTTAAAGGTTGCATATAGTGAAGGTGCTAAGCCGTATGTATGCAATAATTGAAAATTTTGCGTTTCAGCTTTCCGATCGATTAATAGGTCAGTTTTATTTCCATATACTCGAACGAGAACTACGTTATCGGTGTATTGTACAGGTAAACCTTCTGTTTGTGAATCTTTCGTTGTACACTCCTCTTGATGAATATCGGGTTCTTCGGATAGATTAGGCGGATTTGTCTGCGCAATGTTATTTGAGATATATGAATCTGCATTATTTTTACTTAATTTGGTATTATTATAAAAGCAGCCAACAAGTTTATTTGTTATGCCATCTGTAAATTTCTGAAAAGTAAAGAAACGAACTCAATCAAATTATTAACAAATTTGGAGTAGTTTTCTTTGAAATGTAAAAAAAAAGAGCTGCACACAGAAATATGTTTCGCCGACCACATGCTGAATGTGCACGAAACTACCGTGGTCTCTACTATAAAGCTGAGAAAACATATGTTCAGTCTTCTTTCTTAGATCTAAAGGGCATTTTTCACTAAGGCTTCATTAATGATTTATATTTGAAGGATATGCTTTCATCCTGTATTTTTATCGACAATCAAATCTATTTCATGAAGGTTATCCTTAAAGCGTGTTGGTATGACACTTAAAAAATGTGTTTTTATACTCTGATACTGAAGGTTAAATACATTGTTACGTGCAATTTCCGTCGGTATAAACGCTCGTTTCTCGGTCACTCTTAAAGCTAGAGCCAAAGAACTAAGCAAATTTATTGATTACTAAATCTTTGATGCAAATCTGTGTCGGATGTCACTAACAATGTTCTCACCAAATTTGGTGACTCTTGCGCAAAAACTGAGAGATATCGAGTATTCAGATTTTAGAAGGTGGGCAATATAAGTGGGCGTGGCATCCAACTCCCTTTATTTAATGCAGATTTTTGGAGAATGGCGACTTCCGCCTTCCTTCCAAATTTGGGACTCTAGTTTAAAACCTGGCGAAGATACATGCAATTCGATTTTTTTCAGGGCAGTGGAGCATAAAATCTAAAATCTCTATATCTTTCTCAGCTTTTGGGCTAGAGTCACCATATTTGGTGGAACATAGTCAGTGACATCCGTAACAGATGTGCATCTAAATATTTGATGCCACGAACACTTTACCGTCCACCTCTATATCTTTCTCCGTTTTTGCGCTAGAGTCTCCAAACATGATAGGGGGATAGAAGGTGCCATCCGCCACACATATGCATCACAAATTTAAATGTAACGCCTTCCACTTCTGCCTGTCTTTTTATACCCAAAACCCCCCTGTGTTACAAATACATACAAACTTACATATGTGCCTTGCTTGCTTGTTCGAAATTGTATATCAATAATGTTTGTGTGTTACGTTTTGTTTGAGTTAGATAAGCAGCAAGTAAGCAAATCTACATCTATACAAAGATGTTCAAGATTAATACAAAACAATGTTAAATGTACGTACATACATGTGTATGGTTGTATGTATGTACATACAAATGTTTAATTGCAACAGCAACCAAAGTTACAAATGTCAGCTCGAAAATTATATCAAAACAACAATGGCAAATGGTAGATGTGTGTAACGTTTTGTTTGAATTTGATAATTAGAAAGTATGTAGGTAAAATCACCCCCGTAACATATTCTGCTGTGCAAAACTTTTCTAGACGCACCAAGTTATGTTTAAATTGATTTAGTTTAAATCAATGAAACCAACAAAAAAAAGCATTGCGAGCCCAACAACAATACTTACAACAACAAACGGTACTTGGGTCGTAAATTAATTGTCAAAGGCACAAAGAAGAAAAGAGAATAACGGAGACACAGACACAGCGCATGTGTTTTGTTTTTGTTAGCTCGCTCGCGATCGCTTGTACAGACGGCAGTAGTGGAATGGGTCATGTGTTTTGTTTTTGTAAACTCGGTCGCGGTCAAACTCCCAGCTTGTGCGATAATGAGGCGCCAGAGTAGTAGAATGAGGTAAAGTGACAAATTCAGGAAAAATTTGTATGGGAGGTACTCGAAGGAGTGCTCACTTTCAACCTGAATTGAATATTTTTTGAAAATTTCAACCTTCTTGCTCTTATCGTTTAAGCTGTGGGTCTCTCGCCAATTAGGACAAACTATTTTATATATATAGATATCTTCAGTGTTTATTAACCGATTTTGATCAAATTTTTTTTAATGTTCATTATTTTATTTATATTTTAAAACCTCAAGCCACAATTTTAAATTTTTTAAAGTTTTAACATGTGATCACATGTGTATTTCGGAAACCAGAAGTGTTATCATTAACACTGTGATAGTTTTTTTCAAAAAAAAAAGACAAGACCGGACTCAACGGTTTCCCCCTATTTCGGGTCCTACGAATCGAACTGCATCAATACTTTTTTGAGTTATAATCATGGTTTCATACAAAATTTTTTGTTGAAGTTTTTTATCAAAGTGGTCCATTGTAAGAGAAAGGCACATGTTTCTTTGGTCTCTAACTTTTTTAATGTTGACTTTTTTGGTAAATTTTCTTTGGCAGAGTTTCTCAGAATAAGTCCGTCTTTAAGTTCTTAGATGACTGTAAGCCCCAAAATCAATGTTTTGGGTGTCATTTTAACCAATATGTCGAAAAAACTGAAATTTAACCCATTTTTTTAATGTTTTTTCCCTCACGTTTGGTCAGTATGCTAATTTACCCTTTGATACTTATACATTAAGTGACTTCTTGTAATAGTAACAAACTTAAGCAAAGACAACGTTCTAAGCAAACTAACCATAAGAAAAAAAACTTAACAAAATTTGTATTTTCTAAAAATACTGCACTAACTATGTTTGTGTGCTGTTTTATTTTTTATACTTTGATACCAAAGGTATCATAGTATATTGGGTTTGTGCAATGTCCGTCATGGTGTCTGTCCGTCTGTCCGTCCGTCCGTCTGTCTGTATGAACGCAACTTTTTTCGACACCCTTAAAGCTAGAGCCTTGCAACTTTGCAAAAAATATCTTGGTACATGTCTTCGTCAGACAAAGTGTTAAATTTGGGGCTCTACGACCTCAGGGGGCCTGAGAAATCGATAACAAGTCGATACACCTCGATGTGCAAATCGATAAAACACAAATATACCCCACATTTTAGCAGCTAGAGTCACCAAATTGTATGGCAAGATAGCTGGTGACATTCCCCAAAAAACTGCATCAAAAGTTTGGATGCCACGCCCACCTATTCCGCCCCCAGCCCCTCTCCAATTATAAACAAAAATGCTTGTATCTTCTACAGTTTTGAAGCTATAGCCACCAAATGTGGTAGGAAGGTAGATGCTGACATCTGACAAAGTTATGCATCGAAACATTGGATGCCACGCCCCCAAACAACGGGACATGCCCCACCGCCCTAAAAAAAAACCTTAAGGCATGTATCTTCGCCAGTTTTTAAGCTAGAGTCACCAAATTTGGTATGAACATTGGTAGTGACATCCGTAACAGGTGTACATAAATGTTTTAGATGCCACGCCCACTTATACCGCCCACCGCTATATCTCTCTCAGTTTTCGAGCTAGGCTCTTCAAATTTGGTATGAACATTGTTAGTGGAATCCGTAACAGATCTGCATCAATGTTTTGGATGCCACGCCCACTTTTACCGCCCACCTCTATATCTTTGTCAGTTTTTGCGCTAGAGTCTCCAATTTTATACCAAAAACCCTCATATATTACTATTTGCTCTCAGAATTCTTAACACAGCTATGTGAACTGGTATCAAAGTATATCGCAGTCGGTTGCGTCCGACTGCAACGTTCTTACTTGTTTTCTTTGTATCTTATAAGTTTTATTAATAAGTATTATTAATTTGTACAGAATATTTAAATTAAATTTAATTAACTTAGATCTATCCAAATCATTGGGATGCCGAATTCCATTTCCCAGTCTTTTTGACCAGTTATGCAGGTTGTTGTTGCATTGCGAGCAAATGGTATTTGGTACCCAATCTACGTCTTTTATAACGGGCAAATTTAAATATTTCTCGTAGATGCAGGCAGTTCCAGAAAATATTTTGCGTCTTCTCCGAGAGCTTGTAAATTTTGCACATACGTAGCAGAACATCGATAGGCCAATTGGACACTTATTCATTTTAATATATTTTCTTAATATGCAAGGCACTAAATCAATGTTCTCTCCGCGAATTCAAAGTCAAAATAACTACTGCAATCAATGCTTAAATTTTGACTCTTAGGCAAACTAACATCAGGTAAGATAAGATGATAAGATCAGCAGCATTAAACGGTTCTTTAAACCGTTACTTGTTGTTATTTCTTATCAGTGCTGTGGTTAAAACCTTGATTTGTTGCATGCTTACTTGTATTGGACATTGGTCGATGAGTCTTATTAAATTTAATTTAAATATTGTGTACAAATTAATAATACTTATTAATAAAACTTATAAGATACAAAGAAAAAAATAAAACAGCACACAAACATAGTTAGTGCAGTATTTTTAGAAAATACAAATTTTGTTAAGTTTTATTTTCTTATGGTTAGTTTGCTTAGAACGTTGTCTTTGCTTAAGTTTGTTACTATTACAAGAAGTCACTTAATGTATAAGTATCAAAGGGTAAATTAGCATACTGACCAAACGTGAGGGAAAAAACATTAAAAAAATGGGTTAAATTTCAGTTTTTTCGACATATTGGTTAAAATGACACCCAAAACAAAACATTGATTTTGGGGCTTACAGTCATCTAAGAACTTAAAGACGGACTTATTCTGAGAAACTTTGCCAAAGAAAAATTACCAAAAAAGTCAACATTAAAAAAGTTAGAGACCGAAGAAAAATGTGCCTTTCTCTTACAATGGACCACTTTGATAAAAAACTTCAACAAAAAATTTTGTATGAAACCATGATAATAACTCAAAAAAGTAATGATGCAGTTCGATTCGTAGGACCCGAAATAGGGGGAAACCGTCGAGTCCGGTCTTGTCTTTTTTTTTGACTATCACAGTGTAATTTGAAACAAACTTGATCTGCTTATGGTATAGGAGATCTTAAGTTTTTAATTTGAAGGCTCTAACTCTTAGTCTCTGAGATCGGCGCGTTCATACAGACGGACAGACAGACATGGCTAGATCGACTCGGCTGTTGATGCTGGTCAAAAATATATATACTTTATAGGGTCGGAGATGCTTCTTTCTGTCTGCAATACCCCGATTCCACTGCAAGCAAAATGCATGTATGCAATTGGAACTCGGGAATGCTGCATATATTGAGTTTGAATCTAGTTTCTAGAATGGGAATCATGTTTAAATTTTCCCCGTTGGTAGCCTTTTTTCCCAGTTGGTCGGTTTTCTACCAACGGGGAAAAAAACCGACCAACTGGGAAAAAGGCAACCAACTGGAAAAATGTTAATGTTAACGTTACAGAGCACTTTAATAGAAGCGATATCAACAAATTGTTAATCGATATTGGTTTTAGCAGTGCCATTTTGAGTATTACAGCTGACAAGCATGTGTAAAAATAAAAATCCATCCAAACGTACCAGACACTGTTAAAAAAATATGCTGAAACCAGTTGGTTGTGCAGTGGAATCACCTACATTCCCGACTTGCTGTTAATGACAAATTCTGATTAATGGAATCGGGGTATTACATACATTTGTACAAAATCATTATACCCTTATTTACCCATTTTACGGGTTAAGGGTATAAAAAACGTTGTTGAGCTGTGGAATTATAACAAGTAAGAGGTTCTAGTCGAGAAATCCCGACTAGGACATACCCTTAACCCGATACTTAACGCTTACAGTTACTTATGTGTATTAAATCAGTGACCAATATGACCAAACTTCAAACTGCGATATCTCCGGTGTTTCTTAACCGATTTTGACCAAATTACAAAAGCTTAAGTTTCAAATTTGAAGTCTCTAGCTCTTATAGTCTCTGAGATCGGCGCGTTCATACAGACGGACAGACGGAAAATACACAACTAGACACAAAGCCATTTTTATTTTTATTCTTTGATACCAAAGGTAACATAGTATATTGGGTTTGTGCAATATCCGTCATGGTGTCTGTCCGTCTGTCCGTATGAACGTAACTTTTTTCGAAACCCTTACAGCTAGAGAATTGAAACTTGCAAATATCTTGGTACATGTCTTCGTCAGACAAAGTGGTAAATTTAGGGCTCTAAGACCTCAGGGGGCCTGGGAAATCGATAACAAGTCGATACACCTCGATGTGCGAATCGATAAAACAAGTGTTTCCCACATTTTAGCAGCAAGAGTCACCAAATTTGATGGCAAGATAGCTGGTGACATTCCCCAAAAAACTGCATCAAAAGTTTGGATGCCACGCCCACCTATTCCGCCCACTTATATCTCTCTCAGTTTTCGAGCTAGGCTCTTCAAATTTGGTATGAACATTGTTAGTGGAATCCGTAACAGATCTGCATCAATGATTTGGATGCCACGCCCACTTATACCGCCCACCTCTATATCTTTGTCAGTTTTTTCGCTAGAGTCTCCAATTTTATACCCAAAACCCTCATATATTAACTATTTGCTCACAGAATCCCGTCTGTATAAACGCAACTTTTTTCGACACCCTTAAAGCAAGAGCCTTGCAACTTTGCAAAAAATATCTTGGTACATGCCTTCGTCAGACAAAGTGTTAAATTTAGGGCTCTACGACCTCAGGAGGTCTGGGAAATCGATAACAAGTCGATACACCTAGATGTGCGAATCGATAAAAGACAAATGAATTAAATTATAAACAAAAATGTCTGTATCTTCTACAGTTTTGAAGCTATAGCCACCAAAATTGACATGAAGGTAGATACTGACATCTGACAAAGTTATGATTCAAAACGCCCCCAAACAACGGGAAATGTCCCACCGCCCTAAAAAAAAAACCGGAAGGCATGTATCTTCGCCAGTTTTTAAGCTAGACTCACCAAATTTGGTATGAACACGGATGCCACGCCCACATTTACCGCCCACTTCTATATCTTTGTCGGTTTTTGCGCTAGAGTCTCCAAACTTGGTAGGGGGATAGAAAGTGCCATCCGAAACAGATAAGCATCACAAATTTGGATGTCACGCCTTCCCCTTCTGTCCCATATTTATGCCCAAAACCCCCATATCTTACCAATTGCACAAAGAATCCTTAACACAGCTATGTAAACTGGTATCAAAGTATATCGCAGTCGGTTGCCTCCGACTGCAACGTTTTTACTTGTTTTGAATAACATTTGATTTTTTTGTTATCATTATCACTATATAATCATATGTATTTATTTATATATTTCCAGGCAAAGATAAACTTTTGCAAATTTCGAAAGGTTCAGGTTCATAAAAATCCACCTCGTTTGCCACAGCATTCTTTTCCACTTCCTCCTCATCATTAGCATTTCCCATATTATCTGTAGCGAATTCTTCAAAGCAGTTCCAGAAACTGTCGTGTATTTCAACAGTCCTATCATTTTCATTCAAGTTTCTTTTCTTACGCGCTGGAGAAGAATCGTCATCGGTACTACTTGGTTCATCACAATTTTCTTTTTAGAGCTTCTAGAAGAATTATTTGTCTTGCTCTTTTTGCTTGAACCAATCCCAGAAAAGTACCAACCAGATATTTGTTTTTATCATCAAAGCTGAATCGCCTTTCTAGCTCCTTTCCAGCTAACGCGCCCCCACCAAGCATGTACTTTGCGCCGAATATTCGGCGCTTCGGCCGACAGCGTTGCCGAATATTCGGCATTCGGCCAATTCACTATTCGTGGCATCTCTAGTTTAAACAATGTCCGTTTTCGCTTACGCTTATAAGACAAAACAAAACAAGTGAAAACGTTGGAGTGGGACACAACAAACTTATAGGTGGGCATATTATGCAGATCAATGGGAAATGTCGTCATCTGTCTCTTAACTAATTTTGGTGACTAGCTTAAGAGCTTTCAAGATACATAAATACCCGTTGGCATGGTATACAAACTTTTGATGCAGATTTTTTTTTGGTAAATATTTACTATCGCGGCACCAGCGATTTTCGGGCTGATTTTTTTTTTTTTTTTCATGCTCCCTTATGACTTGGCAACATCATAGCCAGTCATATTATGCAGGCGCATCGCATTGGAAAAAAAAAAGAAATTTTTTTGTCGTTTTACAGATTTTACAAATTTCACAAATTTTGGAAATCCATTCGTGTATGTATGCATAGGTGTGTGTGCGTGCGTGAAAAAAATGTGCCCGATAGTGTGATCTGCTCCGGAACATAGCCAACAGTGCCTTAGCAGTGGCGTGAGCCACTGTTTTTACGGCATTAGTAAGTTTAAAATGCCGTAAATGCCAGTATCGAATTAAATCGAATCGAATTAAAAACTGTCATTTACGGCATTTTAAACTTACTAATGCCGTAAAAGCAGTGGCTCACGCCACTGCTAAGGCACTGTTGGCTATGTTCCGGAGCAGATCACACTAATTCGATTTTTGGAGTATTTTTTATTTATAGTCATTAGGCGTCACTTTCACATTTCCTTTTCCGTCGTGCACATCCATCTCACAGTGATCGCACGCACATTGTTTTCAAAGCAATGATGGATTTTTATGAAAATAATAATAATAACAATAACACGTCGCAGGACGTGTGAAAAAGTAAAAAAATAAAAAATCGAAAAAAATAAAAAAATTTTTTTTTTTTTTTAAAAAAAAACGTCATGCGCCTACATGAAAAACCTTTTCCTATCATTCACTGGTGATAAAAAACTCGTAAAAAAAATCAGCCCGAAAATCGCTGGTGCCGCGATAGTAAATATTTACCTTTTTTTTTGCACCTCGAAGCGTATCTATTTTTTACGATTTTGAAAGTCACCTCCCCCTGGGCGTTGTTCACAAAATGACACTTTCTCGTGGGCCTATCATCAAGTCATTTCCAAAGTTTGCTTTAGCTTTGAGAGTTTTTATGAAATGCGCGTTAATATAGACAGATGGACAGACACCATGACGGACATTACACAAAGCTAATAGAAACCTTTAGAATTGGAGTATTATTTGCACACGAATTTAAATGGCTAGCAACATTAGATGTTCCATTGCAATTTTTAAATTATTTTATTAGTTTACTTTACCTTAAAGTCAACGTGATTAAGGTCCCAATTTGGTCGAATAACTGTTAATATATCCTTAGCACCTTGAATAACATTAGTTTCCTCAACAAATATTGGAACAAAAGGAACAATTTCCTCTCGATTTTTGCTTGTCGTTGTATCTTCTTGTTTTAGCAGAATATCTCCGGCGTTTAGTTCCGTTCTTATTGAGTTTGAGTACAATTTATTTTGTTGCGATTGCTGTATAACCGTTTGGCGAACTAAAGATAAAGAATCTCTCATCACTTTGGGGTTGGCGCCACTTGTTGTAATCTTTCCTGTGTGACTGTTGCTTTTGGTTTCTGTGCCCATTCTATGGATGTAAAATACGAAAGTGTCAGATCGGATCAATACGTACGTAGTGACAAGAAACAAGTGCGCACATTTTAATGAAGAACTTATATAAAAATGTGTTATTAGTAAACCATAGAGAAAACCAAGTTCTTAATAATTATTCCTTACGACAATTTTGGGTATGGTTTGTAATACAGTCGAACTTTTATATGACGATACCAAGAGGACAAGTAAAACTTATTCATATTAAAAATTCGTTACATATAAATGACTGAAAGCTACTTACTGTACACCCAAGTTCAGAGAATAAGCAGAACAAAACGGTAAATTTAAGGAATGAGCTATTGTTTCATAACTTTTCGGGTTCCGATAAACACATATGGTCGATAACAAAATAATAATTTTTGAATTGTTAAGATCAGAATTTATCAAAATCTGTTGTGAAATACTGGAGATATTCAAGAGTGGAGTTAAGTCATTATGCAGTAATTTTCTATATACATATGGACCTGCATAAAAAAATTACTTGTACGCGTTACGTAACAGATTCAGGGAATGTCTTAAGCGGGATTTCTCGACTTGTTTTTGTTGAATTTTTTCTGGTGTGACAGACTGTAGTTGTACATTTCGTCCACAGCTCAAAATTAACTGTTGCTGGGTCACCCGACGACAATCTTTTTTGTTTCCGTCTGGCATCCGCTTAATATTAATATTTTATTACAATAAATTTGAACAAAGAAAAAATTGTTATTAAAAATAATTTTGGTAATTATGCAGTTTGGTTACTTTTCCGAAAAGTGGCGGAATTTTTTTTGTTTTTTATAGGCACCTTCGATTGGTTGCCGCTAATGATATTCCATGGGGGAGGCTGAAATTTCCCATAAACTCCATGAGTTATGGGGTTTTGAAATTCTCATGCTATTTTTAAAAAATAATTGTTTAAACAATAAAAAAAGTTTTTAACCTGTGAAGTCACATACATCGCAGAAAGAATCATAAGACATTGTATACGGCGTGTCTGTGATCGATAGTAACCGATAGTGTGATCTGCTCCGGAACATAGCCAATAATGCCAATAGCATTATAGGCTATGTGTGTGTGTGTGTGTGTGTGTGTGTGTGTGTGTGTGTGTGTGTGTGTGTGTGTTCACCGCCCCCTCTCCCTAGCGTTCTTCAAAATCACGAATATTCATGATAATTTCAAAACCCCATAACTCATGAAGTTTATGGGAAATTTCAGCCTCCCCCCATGGAATATTACTTACTATGATGCAATCAACAGCTTCATGAAAAGAAAAAAAAAATTCCCCCCCTTTTCGGAAAAGTAACCAAACTGCATAATTACCATAATTTTGTGTAGTCACGCATTTCTGTTTTGTAATGAATCAGCTGCCCTGAGTTACCGCAATTGGTAGTTTGTGCCAAATTTATTGAAGTATCGCTGTTAAAAAATGAGAATATCTAAAGCTTAAATGGTAACGGTGCTGCACCATTAACTAGTATGATAAGAAAATGAATAATGAAAATGGAAAAAATAAACAAGCTAAAACGTTGCAGTCGGAAGCAACCGACTGCGATATACTTTGATACCAGTTTACATAGCAGTGTGCGATTCTTTAAGCAAATATTTATATATGGGGGTTTTGAGTAAATCAGAGGGGGTAGGCGTGACATCCAAATTTGTGATGCATATCTGTGGTTATAAAAATCGTAGGTATCACATATCGCAGTTTTTTCATTATGCAAAAGTTCAAACATTTTCCATGTATGGACGCGTATACATACATTGGTCGGCAAATGTATTTTGACAAAATTTAAAGTTAAATCTACGCATATTTATACTTTGATACCAAAGGTATCATAGTATATTGGGTTTGTGCAATGTCCGTCATGGTGTCTGTCCGTCTGTATGAACGCAACTTTTTTCGACACCCTTAAAGCAAGAGCCTTGCAACTTTGCAAATATCTTGGTACATCATCATCATTATCAGACAAAGTGGTAAATTTAGGGCTCTACGACCTCAGGAAGCTTGGGAGATCGATAACAATTCGATACACCTCGATGTGCAAATCGATAAAACACATTTACATCCCACATTTTAGCTAGAGTCACCAAATTTGGGGGCAAGATAGCCGATGGCATTCCACAAAAAACTGCATCAAGAGTTTGGATGACACGCCTACCTGTTCCGCCCCCCTCAAATTATAAACAAAAATGGCTGTATCTTCTACAGTTTTGAAGCTATAGCTACCAAATTTGGTAGAAAGGTAGATGCTGACATCTGATATGCATCAAAATTTTGGATGCCACGCCCCCAAACATGCTCCACCGCTCTAAAAAAAACAACCAAAATGCATGTAACTTCGCCAGTTTTTAAGCTAGAGTCACCAAATTTGGTGGGCATATTGTTAGTGACATTCAGTCACGCCTACCCCTTCTGCCTGATATTTATATCCAAAACCCCCATATATTACTTCTTGCACACGAATCCTTAACATATCTGTGTAAACTGCAACGTTTTTACTTGTTTTATACTTACTTTATGAAAAGTTTGGTATCAATGGATAGATCATTTAAATTCCGTTTAAATGATACAATACTCTTCTCAACCAATTAAGTACCCATTGAAAGTTTTCAATTCTTGCAAGATTATTTTCAAAACTTTTTTTTATGATTTTTTGAAAATTGCTAAAAATGACTACTTTATACTCTCTTTGCTAAAATTTTAATTTTTAGTCATGTTCTAGCAATTTTCAAAAAATCATAAGAAATACATTCGAAGAGATTTTTGAACAAATTTTTTTTCAATCACTATTAGAATTTTTTGAAGTAAATTTTTGCAAAACATTTTTCGTTTCAGCCCGGAAATAAGTTTTGAAAATAGACTTTTGCAAGAATTGAACACTTTTAATGGATACTTTGGATGCCACGACCCCAAACAACGGGCCATGCCTTTAAAAATATCCGGAATGCATGTATCTTTGCCAGTTTTTAAGTTAGAGTCACCAAACTTGGTAGGGAGGCGGAAGTCGCCATGCCCCAAAGTTCTGCATTAAATGAAGGAAGTTGGATGCCACGCCCACCTTCCAAAATCTGAAGACTTTATATCTCTATCAGTTTTTGCGCTAGAGTCACCAAATTTGGTGGGAACATTGTTAGTGACATCCGTAACACCGTAACTGATGCAGATCATCACTGCCACGCCCACCTCTATATCTTTCTCAGCTTTTGCGATAGATTTTTCAAACTTTGATAGAAGGTGCCATCCTTCTCAGATATGCATTACAAATTTGGACGTCACGACTTCCCTTTCTGCCTGATATATATACCCAAAACCCCCATATATAACTATTTGCACACAGAATTCTTAACACAGCTATGTAAACTGGTTTCAAAGTATATCCCAGTCAGTTGCGTCCGACTGCGACGTTTTTACTTGATATTAGCTATGACTCAAAGCTCATTTTTGAATTCCAAGTTTTCTGTTACCGACTTAATAAGTATATCGAAAGCAACAAAGTAATCGGTAATTTGCAACAAACTTGTGATGCTTGGGGCTTAGGTGAGCGTAATAGTCTATAACTGTTGGTGTCTGAGGTCCAGGCGCTTATGCTACAGACGTTCATCGACTTGTTGATGCTGATCAAGAATCATTATACTCTTTGGGATTCGGATAAGCTACTTTCTGTCTGTCTTTCCATTTTATGGGTTAAGAGTATAAAAAATAATTAATTAATTTATTAGAACATTGGATTTGCTTTTTGACCTCTAAAAAAAAAAATCTAGGTGGTACTATTCTTTCATTGTTAGTTGAACATTGAGGCAAATATACAAAAGCTACAAGGTATAATTCCAGAAAATAATTTTCTACAGGCTGAGTTATCTTTAGAAATGGTTTTGAAAACTATCCCTCTGACTGCTTCTTCTTTTAGAGTGTTACATATTTTTATACTTTGATACCAAAGGTATCATAGTATATTGGGTTTGTGCAATGTCCGTCATGGTGTCTGTCCGTCCGTCCGTCTGTCCGTCCGTCCGTCTGTCCGTCTGTCCGTCCGTCCGTCCGTATGAACGCAACTTTTTTCGACACCCTTAAAGCTAGAGCCTTGCAACTTTGCAAATATCTTGGTACATGTCTTCGTCAGACAAAGTGTTAAATGTAGGGCTCTACGACCTCAGGGGGCCCAAGAAATCGATAACAAGTCGATACACCTCGATGTGCAAATCGATAAAACACAAATATATCCCACATTTTAGCAGCTAGAGTCACCAAATTTGACAAGATTTGGCAAGATAGCTGGTAACATTCCTCAAAAAACTGCACTAAAAGTTTGGATGCCACGCCCACCTATTTCGCCCCCAGCCCCCCTCCAATTATAAACAAAAATGCCTGTATCTTCTACAGTTTTGAAGCTATAGCCACCAAAATTGACATGAAGGTAGATACTGACATCTGACAAAGTTATGCATCAAAACATTGGATGCCACGCCCCCAAACAACGGGATATGCCCCACCGCCCTAAAAAAAACCGGAAGGCATGTATCTTCGCCAGTTTTTAAGCTAGAGTCACCAAATTTGTTATGAACATTGGTAGTGACATCAGTAGCAGTTGTACATCAATGTTTTGGATGCCACGCCCACTTATTCCGCCCACCGCTATGTCTCTCTCAGTTTTTAAGCTAGGCTCTTCAAATTTGGGTTGAACATTGTTAGTGGCATCCGTAACAGATCTGCATCAATGTTTTGGATGCCACGCCCACTTATACCGCCCACCTCTATATCTTTGTCAGTTTTTGAGCTAGAGTCTCCAATTTTATACCCAAAACCCTCATATATTACTATTTGCACTCAGAATCCTTATCACAGCTATGTGAACTGGTATCAAAGTATATCGCAGTCGGTTGCGTCCGACTGCAACGTTTTTACTTGTTTATACCTATGACTGAGTATTAAATTAGCGTTGTTTTAGATTACTTATGAACAGTCTATGAACACTTGAAATTTAAAAATTAGCAAAACTCATGGATGTATAAGGGGGTGTTGTACATCCTTCCCAAAAGTTAGAAATGAATGTTCTAGGGCTGTCTTATGCTGCCTTATGAGCGGATGATAAACCATATTGTTTGCAATGTCAATGTGTGATATTCACAAGTGCTCGCAATTAATTATACATGAACAAACATGCTTAAGTCGATGTGCATATTCTTAGTAAAAAAAAAATAAAAAAAATGTGTAAAAATATGCCAAGCATTAACAAACACAAACGACACACAAATTTTCACTTTTTTTTTACTACACACGTTACCTTCGGGTATTAATATGTTCGACTTATTTTTTATAACAAAACTCAAAATGCCGCGAAAACCACACAACTAAATTATTGATTAAAATCTATTTGCATGGCTTGATTTAGAACAAAAGAACATTGAATGAAAGTGAACCAACTGCTCTCTGCTTAAATATTCTTGTATTTCTTGCACGTTTTATTAAAACTTTATATATACATGAGTTTTTCTAGACTCAACTCCCAACTTCAGCCAGTAACAATGGTAAACTACAAAATAAATTCTGAAAAGAATTTTCGTTTACGGTTTTCAGCACAATGCTATTGTTATTGTCATGGAATGACATATATAAAGACCAGGTTTAATGTTATGTTAACTAACATAGCGCAATGGCGAAAAGAACAGCTGGGGAATCAGACACTGAGCAACGAGAATGTAATACAGCAGACCCAGCAAAGACCATTTAACATATAGATTGGAAATAAGCAGCGCTCGTTAACATTTGCTGTAAAGTTAATCGCGGCAATATCGGCACCCTTAACAGCACAGCGTAACAGCAAAGAGTATTTAATACTAACAGAGGGGTAACCAGAGACAGCAACTTTAACAGAAAACACTCTGCTCTAACAGGGGAACATAGCGAGTTAAGTTGGCGGCGTCTGCCTTTTCAAATGATGTGCCGCCTTCTTGAAAATCAGCTGGTGACAAAAAATCAACGACGATCACTTTTTCACTTTGTTTTGATGGCAGCGTGTGCGAAGAAAGCGACAGCAATAATATGTAGCTGTTCGTTTCTTCTTGCGTTGTTCAAACTCTTGACTTTGCTTGAGTTTGGCAATTTTACACTTTTGCTTTAATCGACTGGCTGCTTAACTACATGGGAGGGTAGTATAGAATTTTTATGAACTTTGCGTAAATAAATGGGTAATCATAAGATACTAGAATATAATTTCAGCATTAAAGTCTGTAAGTTTTTTATTAATTAGGTAGAGCATGTATGAATAATAAAGACATTTTATTATGAGTTTGTTAACTAATCCTAGAGTAAGGGTATTTGCATTAAAGTAGTCAAAATAAGTTATTTGTTATGATTAAATTATATGCAAGTGGTTATATTGATTTCCACTTAATATTGCTAGAAAGGGTATTTGAACAAGCGCAGTTGCTGCGTCTTGTTTGCTTTGCCTATTATAGTTGTGCTGTCGCAGAACTTGAGTTTGGTTATTTTATGTATGCGGCTGTTTTGTTTCACTTACTCTTTGCTTTCCGCCTTTTGTAAGACAGGGACAGTAAAAAATGCATAAGTATTAGTATGCGTGTGATGCGTTTCATTTTGTGCTGGCTTCGCTTTGGCGAGATTTTTGATATTTATTCTTTTCAGTTGCCTTTAGCTACCCGGTGGTAATTGGGTGGTACAGACTATATAGTAACTTTGTACAATAACACACCTGAAAATGAAATACCCTAGCATGATTCCCTTTAAATACGTTTTCTTATAGTTTGGAATTAGTTGGTTATATATATTTAATTATTAGTGGCTAAATATTAATATATAACTAACAATAAAATAAACTTTTTCGTATTCAAAATGATATATTTATAACCCTTTTATTTGAATGGCATACTGCAAAAATGTCCATGCCATTAATTTCATATTGGGACAATGGGTATTTCTAGTTGTGCAGCTTATACATACATATCAGCTACAACAGCCAGCCTTTGGGTACACATTTATGCATAAACACAAAGACGTGCCTGACCTGCGATACGTTTTGTGTTCACATGCAGCCAAATAAGTATACCAAAACGTAAGCAGCAAAAAATCAAAACAACAAATGCGGCGGCCAGCACAGAAGTATAAACAAAAGCAGCTGTTCTGTCTTTTCTCTACCTACGACCCGTCGTCAGGTCAGGGCATGGGCGAGTAAAATTTTTTCGCCAGTTCTTTTTACATCTCTGTTACTAGTACATACCCGTTGCGTAACAGCCGCTTCGCCTGAGAAATTTGAGCTCTTTTTAATTTTGATGTTGTCATTTTGTTTACTTCTGCGACTTCTGAATTGAGTCAAAACTCAACTGAATGCAGACAACAATTATAGGGTATACATTTTTGACTTGCAATAAACTTAGTGCAAATTAAGTAGGAGGCGAAAAATAATAATATGTGTTTTCCTCTGTATAAATATGTTTATTTAGTATTTTAATCGTTTATAATTAATCAAAATAAATCTATAGGACTTAATAAACTAACACTTTAACCAACTGATTTTCTTGAAATAAATATTCATTTTAATCATTTGGCATAGGTAAATATAGGAACAGGGTATTTTTGCGTTGCACTTTCTGATGTTGCTTCTGACTATTGTCACTAAGCAAAGAATAGTATTGAGACTTATACCCCGATTCCACTAGAGCCGAATGCACGGATGTAATTGGAACTCGGTAATGCAGCATTAATTTGAATTAGATTCCTTTGTACTGAATCTGAATCATATTCAATTTCGACATTACCCATTGCATTAATTATATACGGACTTTGGCTGTTACGAAGATGCTCATCTTGCGTTAACAGAGGAGCATTATAGTGCTGAAACCAACAAAAATACCAAATTTCTTATCGATATTTGGTTATGAACAGTGCCAAATTGAGTAAAACAGCTTGTCAACAAGTGCAATGCACACATACAAACAAAACAAAACTAGCAGTCAGCTGTCACTTAACAGTCTTCTGTTAAAATTTTCAGAGTTTCAGTTGAATTGATAGTGGAACGACCTGCATTACCGACTTCGCTGTTATGAGAAATGCAGCCAAATGGAATCGGGGTATTATAGCGATTCATATATATGTAGGCAGCTCACACAGTCTGTGTGAGCTCAGTTTATATGTATGTGTGCATCGCCGGGCTCACTTCTTGAAAAAAAAAAAAAACAAAGTACACATGCACCGCGCCGGGTTCTTGCTGGCCTAGCTTTGTCCAAATTTCAGTTTTGCATGTTCTTCCTATACATACTTTTTCTTACTTTTGGTCGATGACACTAGCAAAATATGTTGTGAACGCAATCAACATACAGATGGTCACGTATGCATATAAAATCTGAAAGAGAAAATTAATGTCAAGTTTTCCCTATGCTTTGCTAGCTTTGTTGATATATTTTTTATTTCTTATTTTGTGTGCCCTGCATTTACATGTGTGTGTACGTGTATGCATACACATCATATTTAATTGTATTAGCGGCAATTGTTTCACATTAATTGGCCTGCCTCAACTTTGGCAATTTATGAGGAAGTGAAGAAAATTAAAAAAAATAAGTCACGAATTAAAATAAATTATATAATACATTTTATAATAATTAAAATTTGTAATAATATGTACCTACACATTTGCATATTTACTAAACTCTAATGTAATTTAATAGCTTAATTATATATGTAGTAAACGAAAAATTTGTTAGTTAACAATAAGAAAAAATCATTTTCAGCATATTTTAATATACTATGTTTTAAATATTATATTATTTATAATATTTGATGAGAGTGCGTTGTACTGTTTGGTTATACCCATTCATTTTGCGGCAACCAGCCGATTGCATAAAAGTCTAAAATTGCCAAACTCAAATTCATTGACAACAACAAGAGACGTGATTAACAACAACATCGCTTTGTCGTCACCATAAAAAAAGCAAACAGCACAGAGTGCCCAAGAAAACGCCAAATCAAAAGCGCACTCAACACCGGCCGTTTGTGTTTCAGTTTGAGTTTCACTCAAACGCAATTGTGGTCGGACGTGCTCACAGCTGCTCATAAAATTGCGAGTCATCGTGTCCCTTGCAAGGTGCCCATATTCGGTGATGAACTTTTCTGTTAACAAATACCAGCGCTTTTTCCCATCTATATGTTAAATGGTCTTTGCAGACCCAGCAACTTTAACAGAAAATAGTCTGCTCTAACAGCGGCGCATAGCGAGATAGTCTTGCCGTCTGGATTTTCAAATTATTCGCCACCTTGTTGAAAATCAGCTGGTGCATAGAGAAGAAGGAAAGAATCAACGGCGGCCATATTTTAGACTTTTGTTTTGATGGCAACATATGCGCAGATAGACGTAGCCATACGTTTCTTCTCGTATTGTTGTCAAACCCTCGACTTTGCTTGAGTTTGCCAATTTTTTTTATTTTTGCTTCAATTGGCTGGCTGCTAGACTGCATGGGAGGGTAGTATAGACTTTATATGAACTTAGCGTAAATGAATGGGTAATCATTAGATACTTCAATATTATTTCCATATTAAAAGTCTACAAGTATTTTCGTAATTAGGAACGGCATGTATAAATAATAAAGCCAATTTATTATAAGTTACTTAACTAATCCTAGAATAAGCGTGTTTTGCATAACATTATAATAGTTAAAATAAGTTATGTATTATGTTTAAGTGGTTTTGTTGATTTCCACTTAATATTGCCAGAAAGGGCAGAAAAAGTAAAACAAGCATAATTATTTGAAGGCGTGTGCATGCGTTTCATTTTGTGCTGGCTTAGCCTTGCTGAGTTTTTTCATATTTATTCATTATTCCTGTAGCTGGCATGTGGGTGTTGGGTAATTGGGAAGTATATATTATGTTTATTATTATATATTGAAACTTTATACAATTACACACCTGAAAATGAAATACCATAGCAAGATTTCCTTCAAATACGTTTTCTAGTATATTTGGAATTAGGTAAATATATATTTTTAAGTATTAGTGCCAAAATATTAATGTAAAAAAAAAACAATTAAATAAACTTTTTTCGTACTCAAAGTCATGTATATATATATAAAAGAATTTGTCCTGACTGATTGATTGTTGATTGTTGGCTCTCCTAATAATCAGTCAGTCATTCGTGACAAACTCTTTTATATATATAGATATAGATAAGCTCGTTCAAGGACATTAGTATATGGGGAACTCCCCAAGGAGTTTGTCGGTCCACAATTTGCATCCCTAGTTTTTTACACGCCCCCATGCCCTGACCAAGTTTCGTTCAGATTGATTAGTTTTAAAGCATAGCTCTAGTACAAAAGTTGGAAAAAAAAGACTTGGGTGTTTAAAAGGTACCCGAAGGAGTGGTCACCTTTAACCTTAATGGCATATTTGGTAAAAATTACAGCCCTCAAGCTCTTTTCGTTTAGGCTGTGGCTCTCTCAATATCAGTCAGTCAGGAAAAAAAAAGCTCGCTCCAGGACAAAAGTGTATGGGATGTGCCCGAAGGAGTTGTCGGATCGGGTCCAAATTTTGCATCCAAAATTTTTTTGCACGCCCCCATGTCCTGACCAAGTTTCTTTCAGATTGATTAATTTCAAAGCATAGATCTAGTACAAAAGTTGGGAAAAAAGGACTAGGGTGATCAGGTGGCACTCGAAGGAGTGGTCCAAATAAAATTTCTTTCTTAGTGCTCACTATTTTTCTGCTCTCTTACTACAGCAATGGCGATAACACTGCTGCTTGCCTGGAGCTGAAGTCTAGATGTGTCAAACTTAGCTCAAGCTACATTGTACATAACCAACAAGGCCCCCAGCCACACACGCTCCTGCGTAGCCTGATCGCTGGAGCTCATCATCGAATGCAGTGCCAACGCACACCACCATCAATGGGGCAGCACTGACATTAACGAACGGGGTGAGTCACTTTTTAGCTATATCCTGTCCACCAACCTTAATATCTGCAATAAAGGTAACGACCCTATCTTTATTACAAGAAATAGGCAAGAAGTCTTAGACATGACGCTTGCAACGGCGTCCCTCCATCAAGGACTCATTAGATGGAGGATGCTTGATGAGCATTCGTTCTCTGACCATAGGTATATAGACAGAGCCTTCTCCGGCGAAACACCCAACCCAAAATGGTGTAGAAATTACAAACGGACGAACTGGACCGTTGTCAAAGACCTCATTGGGAGACTAATTCCCGAATAGCCCCCTTCGAGACTCCCATCCCCTAAGCACACAGAGATGCTCACTCGTACACTCAGGGAAGCATGCATGTCCGCCCTCAACATGTCATGCCCCCTGAGTCACCACCTGTCTTAACCAGAGACCTTCAACAGCATGTAGCAACCGATTTTCTCTCCAAAGACATCATCACATGGGGTATACAAAGTTTCTCGCCCTATTTACTAGGAAATATGATTCCTCCACTCAGGCCTCCTACCCTAAACGGGGTGGAACTTGCTTTTAGCAAATCGGCCAAATACTTAGGGCTCACTTTGGATAGTAAATAAGACAGGAACCTCAATACAGAGGAACGTGCTAAGAAAGCCTCGGTCGCTCTATATACCTGCAAAAAGTCCATTGGACTGAAATTGGAAAAGGCACCCCACATATCGCTGTGGCTGTACACAGCTACTGTAAGGCCCATCCTTCTGTATGGAGTATCAGTATGGTAGCCAGCACTGTTAAAGAAAACAACAGTCCACAAGCTCGGCAAAGTGCAGCGTGCCGCAGGGCTGACAACAACAGGAGCTCTCAGAACGACCCCAACTGAGACTCTAGACAACATCCTAAACCTTCTACCAATCGACCAAATGGGGAAGTTAGTAGCAACTCTTTTCGCTCTACGCATAAGAGAAACAAATCAGTGGCCCGAAATGACCTACGGTCACTCCAATATCCTTGTGGGAAACCCACTTATCCCCGCAAACACGGACTACTGCTGTCCTCAGGAATTCCCTAGGACTACTTTTAATGTAATTATCCCCCCAAGGGACAACTGGTGCTTAGGCACGCGAGGGCCGACAAACTCTATCAGAATCTTCACTGATGGCTCTAAGCTAGACGACCAAGTTGTGAGAGGCGTCTTTTGCAAATAGCTATCCATTAGTAAATCTTTTAGCATCCCTGATGATTGCAATGTCTTCCAAGCCGAAATCACTGCAATACAGGAGTCACTTCTATGACTCGCTGAAAGAGAGCGCTCAGCAGAAAACATATGATTCTTCTCTGATAGCCAGGCGGCTATCAAAGCCCTACATTCGATATCATCAAACTCGATATCCGTCACAAACTGCCACAAATATCTGCAAGAGATGGCTGAGCAGTTCGAGCTTTACCTGATTTGGGTGCCCGGTCATGGGGACATCGAGGGCAATTGTAAGGCGGATGAGCTGGCAAGGCATGGAACTACTATGCCTCTCCTCACAGATAAGGAGGCCACGGCTATTCCCATGGCCAGCTGCAAGCTAAGAGTTCGTTCACATTTTGAACTCGAAGCTAACAAAAGGTGGCAACTCAATTATGTAATCAGGGCAATTACGGGACATTGGCTAGTAGGGACTCAAGCAGCGAGACTTCAAGCCCCTTTCAATGATTTCTGCAGAAGCTGTCGAGACAAGGAGGAGGAGGAAACGGTTTCCCACCTTTTCTGCGACTGTCCAGCAATCTGCAAGACCAGAAATCTCCACCTCGGCCCACAACGGGCCAATTCTAGCCTACGTAAGTCGGGGGTCTTTTCCTCTCACTACCGCTCTAACCTAACCTAGCGCTCACTTTTAACCTGAATGGAATATTTGGTGGAAATTTCAGCCTTCTAGCTCTTTTCCTTTTGGCTGTGGCTCTCTCAAAATCCGTCAGTAAGTCAGTCAGAACAAACTCTCTTATATATATATAGAAGATATAGATAAGCTCGCTCCAGGACATAAGTGTATGGGATGTGCCCCAAGGATTTGTCGGATCGGGTCCAAATTTTGCATTCCTAACTTTTTTACACGCCCCATGTCCTGACGAAGTTTCTTTCAGATTGATTAATTTTAAAGCATAGCTCTAGTACAAAAGTTGGAAAAAAAAGGACTTAGGTGTTCAGGAGACACTCGAAGGAGTTGTTTAAATGAAATTCATTTCTCCCTTACTTTTTTACACGCCCCATGTCCTGACCAAGTTTCGTTCTGATTGAATAATTTTAAAGCATAGCTCTAGTACAAAAGTTGGGAAAAAAGGACTTGGGTGCTCAGGAGGCATTCCAAGGAGTGGTCCAAATAAAATTGCTTTCTTAGTGCTCACTTTTAACCTGAATGGAATATTTGGTGAAAATTACAGCCTTCTAGATCCTTTCGTTTAGGCTGTGGCTTTCTCAACAATCTGTCAGTCAGGACAAACTCTTTTATATATATAGTGTAATGAATAACGGACGAGCTGTTAGAGGAGTGGATATTCGGACAACGGATAGGAGTACGCGCTGGCATTGACTAAGCTCGTCGGTAATGTCTTATACCCCGATTCCATTAATCAGAATTTTTCATTAACAGCAAGTCGGGAATGTAGGCGATTCCACTGCAAAACCAATTGCATTTAGCATATTTTTTTAACAGGGTCTGTTAAGTGACAGCTGACTGCTAGTTTTGTTTTGTTTGTATGTATTTAATTGGAAATAAAATGAGCGCGAACGCAAACAAAAATTTTGAAGATGTGTGTATGTGTGCATTGCACTTGTTGACAAGCTGTTTTACTCAATTTGGCACTGTTCATAACCAAATATCGATAAGAAATTTGGTATTTTTGTTGGTTTCAGCACTGTAATGCTCCTCTGTTAACGCAAGATGAGCATCTTCGTAACAGCCAAAGTCCGTATATAATTAATGCAATGGGGAATGTCGAAATTGAATATGATTCAGATTCAGTACAAAGGAATCTAATTCAAATTAATGCTGCATTCCCGAGTTCCAATTGCATACATGCATTTTGCTTGCAGTGGAATCGGGATATTAAGTGCAAACAAAAAAAACCTCCTACTGCTGTACTCCCAGTATTATAAGTTAATTAATTTCAAACAAGTCAAAACGTGGCAGTCGGACGCAACCGACTGCAATGTACTTTGATACCAGTTTACATAGCTAAATTAAGAATTCTGCGGCAAATAGTTATATAAGTGGAGTTTTGGTATAAATATCAGGCAGAAGGGGTAGGCGTGACATCCAAATTTGTGATGCATATCTGTGGCGGATGGCACCTTCTATCAAAGTTTGAAAAATCTAGCGCAAACACTTAGAAAGATATAGAGGTGGGCGTGGCATCCAAAATGTTGATGCAAATCTGTTACGGATGTCACTAACAATGTTTTCACCAAATTTGGTAACTCTAGTTTAAAAACTGGCGAAGTTAAAAGCATTTCGGTTCTTTTTTAGGGCGGTGGAGCATGGCCCGTTGTTTGGGGGCGTGGCATCCAAACTTTTGATGCAAATCTGTTACGGATGTCACTAACAATGTTCCCACCAAATTTGTTGATTCTAAGATTTTATCGTATGTAGGATGTGCGATAACACGATCCAGATAAAAAGTGCACGTTTCACTGCCAAAGTCAGAGACTGTCTAGGAACTGACTCTGGCCTTAAATGGTTTGGTGATGCCTGCAATGTGGTTGAGAAGGAGATGTCAAAATACATGAGGCAGACTTAGGCCCAATTTCTTAATGTCCGGTTAGGTAAACTAACTGACGTTTAGTCAAATTTGAGTTTCTCAATGTACGGTTTGGAGTAAATGAAAAACAAACTAACCGGAAGGCTGGGTCCCGTTTAAAATTTAAGCTGATTTCTTGTCACGATATAACTTTAAGAATTATCGATAAGGCAAACATCTGTACTTTGAACTGTTTATTTATTTTGTTATTAAATCAAAATGGCATCACATAAAGGAGTGTTTTATGTCCATGCATTTCACTGAACTGTATAATGCCAAATTTATACAGCGGCTCAGGCTTACAAAATCTACGTGCAAAATCATTCTTGCAAGGATTGTAGATCAATTGGCTTGCCATTGTAACAGGTAAGCAATTAAGTTCTTTTGCGCTCGAATTAATTATATGTGGAATTTTAAACAGAAATCATTCAATGTTGCCGGAAAACAACAAAAGTCTGCCGAACCGCTTGCTTTATTTGGCACAATGTGTATATATGTGGCAACGCTGTTAAGGCGATAGTTACTTAGCGATGAAGGGTTATATTTGCTTTGAGAAAACCAAACCGTTTAACTCTACCATTAAATTAAATTTTCGTTTAGCCAAACGAAAATTTAGCCGGACATTGAGAAATTGGGCCTTAGAGAACAGGATACAAATGATTAAGGATGACAAAATGAAGGATGCAGCGTTAACAGGCGCTATACACAATTTCAAGCACACCAGAAGACCAGACCAAAAAGAAAAAATTATCATAACAATAGCAAAGCACGCGGATAATATCATAAAGGAACACAAGGACAAAATAGTTTTAACACAGGCGGACAAAGGGAACAAGACTGTAGTTATGTATAAAAAAGACTATCATGTCAAAATGGAGAGTCTATTGGAGGATAGAAGACACACCATTAAGACCAATTGCATCATCGACTCTACAAATTGGCAAAACATATAGGAAACATTTTAAATAACATTACATCCAAACAATACAATATACAGAACGCCGTACAACTTAAAGAAAAACTTACAGGGGAAAGAATTGAAAAGGATGAGATACTCGTATCATTTTACGTGGTATCTCTGTTCACAAATATACCTATTAGTACGGCAATACAAACCATAATGGGAAGATGGACGAATATTACAGAACACACACAGATACCAAAGACTAAATTTAAGGAGATACTTGACTTCATTCTCATTGACAAAAACTACTTGACTTACAACAACAAAACTTACCATCAGATTTTTGGTATGCCCATGGGCAACCCCGTTTCCCCGACAATAGCAAACATTGTACTTTATAAGATACTAGACAATGCAATAATTGACTTAAACAAAAATAATATACGCGTTGGACACATTTACAAGTACGTAGATGACATTATATGTATTTAAAAAACAAGTAAGAAGGCTCTAGTCGAGAAATCCCGGCTAGGACATACCCTTAACTCGATACTTAACGCTTACAGTTACTTATGTGTATTAAATCAGTGACAAATATGACCAAACTTCAAACTTCGACATCTCCGGTTTTTCTGAACCGATTTTAATCGAATTTTTTCAAATGTTCATTATTTTATCAATAATTTAAAACCGCGTTTTCACAATTTTGGAATTCAAGAATTTTTTGTTATCGATCACATGTGTATATCGGAAACCAGAAGTGTTATCGAAAATTTAAAGCAAACTTGATCTGCTTATGGTTTAGAAGAGTTTAAGTTTCAATTTTGAAGTCTCTAGCTCTTATAGTCTCTAAAATCTAGGCGTTCATACAGACGGACAGACGGACGGACAGACGGACAGACAGACATGGCTAGATCGACTCGGCTGTTGATGCTGATCAAGAATATATATACTTTATAGGGTCGGAGATGCTTCCTTCTGTCTGTTACATACATTTGCACAAAACCATTATACCCTTATTTACCCATTTTATGGGTTAAGGGTATAAAAAAGACGCACAAATAAGACTGGACACACTCAACAAGCAACACAAAAGAATACAATTTCCAATGGAAAAGGAGCTAAACAACAAAATTGCTTATCTTGACACGAAACTAACAAGAAATAGGGAAAAACATTGGATTTAAATGGTACACCAAGACAATTGCATCCAACAGGATTATGAGTATTCATTCACACCAGCCAATGAGCCAAAAAGTTAATACAGCTTAGAACATGATAAGAAAAGCATACACACTGAGCGACGAACAACATAAACCGGAAATATATATAAAATTAAAATGGATTTTATTAAAAAATAGTTACCCGGAACGCTTAGTGGATAGCATAATACAAGAAATCACAAACAAAAAGTAAGAAGGCTCTAGTCGAGAAATCCTGACTAGGACATACCCTTAACCCCATACGTAACGCGTACAGTCATTTGTGTGTACTAACCCAGTGACCAATATGACCAAAAAGACAAAATTTCAAACTGCAATATATCCGGTGTTTCTTTTCCGATTTTAATCACTTTTTTTTTTAAATGTTCATTAATTTACCAATAGTTTGAAACCTAGTTTTTACAATTTTAAAATTCAAGAATTTTTGTTATCGATCACATGTGTATATCGGAAACCAGAAGGGTTATCGAAAATTTAAAGCAAACTTGATCTGCTTATGGTATAGAAGAGCTTAAGTTTCAAGTTTGAAGTCTCTAGCTCCAATAGTCTCTGAGATCGGCGCGTTTATAAAGACAGACAGACAGACAGACAGACGGACATGGCTTGATCGACTGGGCTGTTGAAGCTGATCAAGAATATATATACTTTATTTATTTATTTATTGTCAACTAATATCAGTCGACATAAAAATTAAAATTAAATCAAATTAAAAAGTAGAGCTTAAGCTACAAAAATGTTTAAGATTAATGAACAAAATTTAAAATTAAATCAGTAAGCAAACTGGAATGAAATGAAAAAGTTAAAAATTTAAAATATTCTGGGGAGTTAACAAAAATTTAATGATCCAACATTTGTTGCAAGGATTGGGAAAAACCCAGAAAAACCCAATCAGATCATAAGATTAGTGATTAGTGACTATGACTAGATAAGTAAAGCAGTATGGATTTTTTTAGTATGGGAATGGAGGCCTCAAAGAAAACAAGTGAAAACATCTTATTGTAGTCTGCGCACACTACTCGAAACGGTTCATGCATTAGATAGTTGGTAGAGCAACGATCAAGGTTAATAGGTACAAAGTTAAGAGAAGATCTAATAGGGACAGTTAAGTTTATTCGACTTAATAAAATGGGTGAGTCGATTTCACCATTGAGCAGATTAGTAACAAATAAAACTCCATGCATAGTTCTACGGTTTAAAAGAGAAGGAAGGTTAATTAATAGAAGTCTACTTGAATACGAAGGCAAATCAACACCGGGAACCCAGTTAAAACTTCTAAGTGCAAATAAAAGAAATTTCTTCTGAACAGATTCGATTCTATCCTGATGAATCTTGTATTGCGGAGACCACACACAAGATCCATATTCAAGGATGGGACGCACTAGGGATGTATAAAGTGTTTTAGTAGTGTAGGGATCGTTAAACTCTTTCGACCACCGCTTGATGAAACCAACGACACTGATGGCTTTATTAACCATGCACGAAATATGAGAATCAAACTTTAATTTTGGGTCAAGAATAATACCCAAATCCTTCATTTCTAATACGCGATCGAGTGGTGAGCCATCAAGCAAGTACTGAGCAGTATGAGGAGTACTTCTACAGAAAGACATTACTTTACATTTAGAACAATTTAAATTTAGTTGGTTAAAGTTACACCAATCAGATAGTGCACTAAGATCAGACTGTAGTAAGTTACTGAAAGAAGGTTCATTATAGGATAAACATAATTTAACGTCATCCGCAAACATGTACACGTGCGAGTTAGATATAACTGCAGGAAGATCATTAATAAAGAGATTAAATAATAAAGGCCCAAGGTGACTACCTTGGGGGACACCTGATGTAACATAAATTGGTTTAGAGACAGATGATTTAAAGACAACTTTTTGTGTACGGCCACACAAGTACTCGGAAAGCCATGAAAGGAGGTTAGTTGGGAGCCCAATAATGTTTAATTTATGAAGCAAAAGTGAATGACTAACAGAATCAAATGCCTTACTAAAATCGGTATAAATGACATTAGTTTGCATTTTGCTCTGAAATCCTTTAATAACAAGCGATGTAAATTCTAGAAGGTTGGTGGTAGTAGATCTACGCTTTACGAAACCATGTTGATAAGGCCACATAATTGCACTACATGAGTGTTGCAATTGAGAGCAAATAAGTTTTTCGAAGACTTTCGGAATGGCAGACAATTTCGAAATCCCTCTATAATTTTTAACATTGGACTTTGAAGAATTTTTATGAAGTGGAATAATAAAAGATTGCTTCCACATATCAGGGAATACAGAAGATTCAACAGACAATTTGAATAATTTTAGTAAAGGTTTGCACAGTGTATCAGCGCAATATCTAAGTACACAACCGGGCACTCCATCAGGACCAGGCGAGAAGCCAGGTTTGATCAGGTTTAGGTCACTTAGCAGCGAACACTCAGTTAAGACCGGGGCAAATATGCAATTTGATGTTTGAATTTGGAAGGGATAAGTATTACTAGAACTATGAGAACTCAAAGAATATACTGATTGAAAATATTCAGCAAATAGATCGGACACAGCCTGATCCGTACTTGCTTTCGTATTATCAAGAAAACTGAGGATGGCAGGCAGGAGGGTTTACGTTTAGAGTTAACAAATTTATAAAACTGTTTAGGATCTCGAGAGAAATTCATTCTACATTTATTAAGATAGTTATTATAGCAGGATGAGTTAACAGAAAGAAAATTAGACTTTGCTATAATATAGGTTGATAAGTCAATAGTATTTCCCGATTTTCTGAATTTTTTATAAGATCTTGTCTTCGCATTTTTCAGCTTTGATAATTCCCTTGTAAACCAAGGTGGTTTGTTATCACTTGAGGAGTGATAGAGGGGAACACATCTGTCCAAATGCGAATTCAAGGTATCATAAAAAATGGCAATGGCAGTTTCTAAATCACTACAGAAATAAAGCTGAGACCAATTAGTTGCATTCAAAAGTTGATTTAATTTAGTGAAGTTAGTCTTACGGAAACAACGTGTTTTTGCAGAAATATATGTATTAGAGTTAGGGTTTAGTATTTCAAGGGAAAGTTCTAAAGTGGGATGGTAATAGGGGGGTACTCTGTTTACGTTACAACAATCAACATCAGAAACAAATACTAAGTCTAACATTCTACCATTACAATTAAGTATATCGCTTACTTGCGATAGCCCCAACTCCAGAATACCATCTATAAAATCATCAGATGTGGTTGGTAATTGTGTGGAATATGAGTCACATGCAGACCATCCCACATTTGGCAGATTGAAATCACCAACCACAATTAGATGATCCATTTCTAACAATAAGGACGAAACATGTTGCAAAGCGCTTAAGTGGGACGAATAAATGTTAGTATCACAATTAGGAGGAATGTAGGAACAGGTAATAAAAAGTGAACGACTACCATAAGATACTTTAACACATACGAACTCTGTATGCGGAAGATCATTGGATTGAATTTGTTCAGAAGAAATGCAGGAATCAACAGCGATAAGAACCCCACCACACTTACGGGTTGTGCGATCACATCGGTATAAGTTATATTTATTTGGAAAAACAGAGTAATCAGAAATATCAGGTTTTAACCAGGTTTCAGTAAGAGCAACTATTTGTGAATCAAAGGATAGGCTATTAACGTAAAGTTTTGAAAGTTAAGTATTAAGGCCTCTTACATTTTGATAAGATAGACTAATTACTTCAGTTAGTTTTTTGATACAGACGTAGAAGGAAGTGAGTTACTAATAGGGATGGCACTACTAGTATTACTGTTAGTGTTATTGCTATTTCGCCTGTTAACATACTCTTTCACGAGAATGTTCGGCGGCCAAAACTTTTCAGAACTAATTGTCGAGAAAAGTTCAGGCGGCACACTCAACTTGAACGAAGATATGTTACGAGCGTGTTTAAATTTAAACTTTTCAACAACAATCAACGGGGAGTCGATATTACTTTTAATATACGCACTAACATCTTCTGAGGAGGTATCAGATGCTAGCCTAGATACAAAAATATATTTTCTAGTAGGGACAACTACAAGCGGCTTAGGTGCTGCAGCTACGCTACTAGGAATGGTTAATCGAACATTAGAACAAGACGGTTCAACAACGGGAACGTGTAACGGGGTAATATTACCACCGGGCAGTATCGGATTATTTGCCGGTGAGTTAAATACCATTAACGGGCCCGCAATTGGATTTGGGCTATTCATGCTGGCAGCCAGAAGTGGCTTAGGCAGGACAAGAGGGGCAATAGGAGGGCAAAGCCCGAAGTCTTTTGCGCTTTGGAGAGTCGTCAGGGAGGTCGGAGATGCTTCCTTCTGTCTGTTACATACATTTGCACAAAACCATTATACCCTTATTTACCCATTTTATGGGTTAAGGGTATAAAAATAATAAAATCTTGGAAACACACAATGACAATTTGGAGGACAAAACTAACCGATATGTGAGCATACCATATATAGAACATTTAACGAATAGAAATACCCTATCAAAAATTATGCCAGCTGACACGACACAAAACATATCATATGCATATAAAGCGCATAAAAACATAAGCAGATTGTTTACGAACACGAAAGACAAGATCAACAAGGAACAACAACAAAATGTCATCTATCAAATCAGCTGCATGGGAAGAGAGGGAGAGCCATGTAACGGAATATACATAAGGGCCCCATACACGTGCAGCATGCTGCGCGCAGCCTCGTGTACGTGTGAATTTAAGCAAAGCATCTCCCTTGACAGACGGCTCTTTGCTTAGATAGGCTTTGATCATGTGCGTGCGACGGAGCAGGAATAGTAAGATATTTGTTTGCATGCAGAGCTTACGCAAAGATAGGAGAGTGAGCGTAAAATGGACTACAACAAACACACGTGCTGCGAGCGCGATATCAAATTAATTTGAAATCACGCTCGCAGCATAAGAGCGATTTGCGCGCTCTTGTCAAAATTTGAGCCGCCTCTTTGGACTTTTGATCAAGAGCGGACTCACACCAACGACAACTACAGTCACATTATGTGAATGTATTCCCTCTCAGCGTGCAGCATGCTGCACGTGTCTGGGGCCCTATAGGGCCTAGGTGTAGAGAGCACAAAATGTGCTCCGAAAACGCTCTTATTTATGAGCATAGGTTTAGAGAGCACAAAAAACCCTCGGAAAACGCTCATATTTATGTGCCTACTCCGAAAACACTCTGAAACGCGGCTCTTTTCAGACACATAATTCAGAGCGCTCCTAACTTTGCTGGCTGGGAAGGCGTGTTGAAGGCTTTCTTATTCGTTCCCCAAACTACGAATATTCGGTTAAAACATTGCTGCAAAGTAATGAAGCGATTGGAGCATTGATTTCATCAAGATATTAATGTTATCGAGGTCAGATATAAAAGAAAGTGTACTAGCCAAATGATGAGTGAATAGTCATACCTTTGAAACAAAGTCGATACAATCAATTGGATACAAATTGTAGCTAATACTTCAGTATGAATGTACATAAATCATTTTTTGTATACAATAATATTTTTCTTAAAGGTGGGTATCCAGTACAGCAACAAATTCCTGGCCGGAATTTGTGATATATTTTGGAAGCGTGGGCAGTGTGACCGTAGTCCCCCAATGTGTGGTAAAAATATGCCATTTTGCATAATATCTTAGGAGATACATGGTCACACTAAGGCATTAAATTTAAAAAAGTAAAAAAAGCGAATAAAAAAAAGTCAAGATAAATAGTGGAAATAATATGCTTATTCCGTTGTTGGCAGCATATATTGTTGCATAAAACGAGCGAGGAAGAAGAGCATCGGAACCGTCAACGCCGACAGCACAAATGGTGGGTCAACCCATATTTGCAGCGAAGGCATCAGAAAGGAAGATTTGTGAACGACGCAAGCATTTTAAACTAAAATACACATATTTTTTAGAACATATTAAAAAAATTTATGCACTTAAGGTGGGTATCCAGTACAGCAAAAAAAAAATTTCCCATACAAATTCGTCGTAGCAGGAATTGTTTTTTTTTGGCTCCGTGTGTTTTGGGTATCCAGTAACGTAGCAAAAATACTAAACTTCTTATCGATAGTAGCGATTAAATAAATAGGTACACACTGGTGCTCGGCTCAGGAAATACCAAATCATATATATTTTTGTGCCGAGAGCAACAACAAACACTTCATAAAAAATAAAAATGGAAAAAAATCTAAAAAACGGGTGGAAAATTGTAACCACGACGGAAATTTTGGATGAATTCCATTGGATTCTGCACCATATTATTAAACTATAAGTGCATACAATTTTTTAATATGTTTTATAAAATATGTGTATTTTAATTTAAATGCTTGCGTCGTTCACAAGTCTTCCTTTCTGATGCCTTCGATGCAAATATGGGTTGACCCACGATTTGTGCTGTCGGCGTTGACGGTTCCGATGCTCTTCTTTCTCGCTCGTTTTTGCAACATTATATGCTGCCAACAATGGAATAAGCATACTCGCATTGTTTACTTTTTTAAATTTAATGCCTCAGTGTGACCATGTATCTCCTAAGATATTATGCAAAATGGCATATTTTTACCACACATTGGGGGACGACCATGGTCACACTGCCCACGCTTCCAAAATATATCTCAAATTCCGGCCAGGAATTTTTTGTTGTACTGGATACAGGCCTTTATTGTTTAATTATATGGTGCAAAATCCAATGGAATCCATCCAAAATTTCCGTTGTGGTTACAATTTTCCACCCGTTTTTTAGATTTCTTTTCCATTTTTATTTTTCATGAAGTGTTTGTTGTTGCTCTCGGCGCAAAAATATATGTATATGATTTAGTATTTCCTGAGCCGAGCGCCAGTGTGTACATATTTATTTAATCGCTACTATCGAAGAAGTTTAGTATTTTTGCTACGTTACTGGATACCTAGAAAACACGCAGCCAAAAAAAACCATTCCCGCTACGACAATTTTGTATGGGAAATTTTTTTTTGCTGTACTGGTTACCCACCTTAACTCCGTAATAATAATTATATGAATATTTTTTACTTTCTATAACATGGCTATGAATATAATTAAAATATTTGTTCATTGGATTTCATACGATAAACAATAATATTACCTCACACAGTCAAAACTTGAATTTCTCAAAAATATTAACAAAATTTTACAAATTTATGGATTACTTTTTATACCCTTAACCCATAAAATGGGTAAATAAGGGTATAATGGTTTTGTGCAAATGTATGAAACAGACAGAAGAAAGCATCTCCGACCCTATAAAGTATATATATTCTTGATCAGCATCAACAGCCGAGTCGATCTAGCCATGCCCGTCTGTCTGTCTGTCTGTCCGTCTGTATGAACGCGCCGATCTTAGAGACTATAAGAGCTACAAACTTGAAACTTAAACTCTCCTATGCAATAAGCAGATCAAGTTTGCTTCAAATTTTCGATAACATTTCTGGTTTCCGATATACACATGTGATCGATAACAAAAAAATTTTGAATCGAATGAAAAAATTTGATCAAAATCGGTTAAGAAATACCGGAGATATCGCAGTTTGAAGTTTAGTCATATACGCTTTACCTATGGGTTAAGGGTATGTCCTTGTCGGGATTTCTCGACTAGAGCCTTCTTACTTGTTTATTGATAAAGAATTGTTTACCCAGGTTGCTGAGAGTAAATGTCTATGCTCCTCTGGCATTCCAAGTAATTATTTTCGTGAAGCATTAAAAAAGAAATTTGCATGCTGAAGGTAATGAACTCAACTCAACTGAACTGCTTTGGTTTTGCCATTTTTAAGATTCTTTATTAAATCAAACATTAAATTTTTAATTTCCTCCATGGAGAAGAGATCACCGCTTTTGGCCTCGGAAGCAGGGAGCATTGTTATTTGAAAGGCTAGGAAATGCATTTGATTGGAAATGAGTGGGCGCTCTATGTTGTATTTTTCCTAGGGAGCTGAGCGTCTTGAGTTTGCTCGTTCTCTGATGTTTAAGTAGCGAATCGACTTGGACAATCTGGTGAGGATGACTTGTGGGGCCCATTGCAGTTGGCACACTTGACTAGCGTCTCAGTGCCGTTTTTGCTTTTATGGCTCCGATGCACTTTGCGCAGTAGGTTTTCTCTGCACAACGACTGGGAGCCATGGCCAAACATATTTTCTTCGAAAAGTTTCTGTCACTTCCACCGTATACTATATTATTTTAAAAATTGTAGTCATGCTTGATTTTTACTAATTTAATAAATTCTATAATATATTCAATAATATATATAATCTTTATATATTAAAGAGTTTGTCCTAATTGTGGAGAGATCCACAGCCTAAACGAAAAGAGCTAGAAAGGCTGAAATTTTCACAAAAAATTCCATTCAGGCTGAAAGTGAACAACTCCTTCGAGTACCTTCCATACAAATTTTTCCTGAATTTGTCACTCTCCCTCATTCTACTACTGGCGCCTCATTGTCGTACAAGCTGGGAGTTTGACCGCGAGTGAGTTTACAAAAACAAAGCACATGACCCATTCCACTACTGCCGTCTGTACAAGCGATCGCAAGCGAGTTTACAAAAACAAAACAATAACAAAATACACATAGTGTGCGCCTGGGTTTTTTATACTTTGATACCGAAGGTATCATAGTAAATTGGGTTTGTGCAATGTCCGTCATGGTTTCTGTCCGTCCGTATGAACGCAACTTTTTTCGACACCCTTAAGGCTAGAGCCTTGAAACTTTGCGAATATCTTGGAACATGTCTTCGTCAGACAAAGTGTTAAATTTAGGGCTCTACGACATCAGGGGGCCTTTGAAATCGATAACAAGTCGATACACCTCGATGTGCAAATTGATAAAATACATATATAGCCCACATTTTAGCAGCTAGAGGCACCAAATTTGGTGGAAAGATAGCCGATGACATTCTCCGAAAAACTGTATCAAAAGTTTGGATGCCACGCCTACCTGTTCCGCCCACAGCCGCCCTCAAATTATAAACAAAAATGGCTGTATCTTCTACAGTTTTAAAGCTATAGCCACCAAATTTGGTAGAAAGGTAGATGCTGACATCTGACACATTAAACTTTTGGATGCCACGCCCCCAAACAACGGGCCATGCTCCACCGCCCTAAAAAAACCGATATTCATGTAATTTCGCCAGTTTTTAAGCTAGTCACCAAATTTGGTGGGCATATCAAAGTTTTGGAAGCGACGCCCACTTATACCGCCCACCTCTATACCTTTCTTTTTTGCACTAGAGTCCCACAAAATCTTTAGCTCCAGAATCCTTAACAAAGGTTTGTAAGCTGGTATCAAAGTACATCGCTGTCGGTTGCGTCCGACTGCAACGTTTTTACTTGTTTCTTTTCTTCTTTGTGCCTTTGACAATTGATTTGCGTTTGCGTAGCGTTTGTTGTTGGGTTAAGTATTGCTGTTGGGCTCGCATTGATACTTTTTGTTGGTGTCATTGATTTAAAACTAATCAATTTAAACATAACTTGGTGCGTCTGGAAAATTGCTTACCAGAATATGTAACGGGGGTAGTTTTACCTACATACTTGCTAATTATCAAACTCAAACAAAACGTAACACATATACCTATACCTAGGTAACACAATACCTATTGCCATTGTATGTACATGTAACCGGATATATGGGCTTAAGCGCAACTTATTGCACGAGCGAGCAGCGCCCCGAAGACCAGAAGATCTTCATTGAAACCCGGAGAGTTGGTTACCCTAGTCGTAGTCGACTTTGCTGTACGTGTGTACACTTCAGGCTTTCACACCAAACTGAAAACAAAGGTAAGAAGGCTCTAGTCGAGAAATACCGACTAGGACATACTCTTAACCCCATATGTTATTTGTGTGTATTTACCGTGACCAATATGATCAAACTTCAAAAACCCTTATTTACCCATTTTGTGGGTTAAGAGTTTAAAAATTCAGCATTTAAATCTTCATTCCTCCTCTTTGGCAGATTGCTGTTAACACATATTTCACAGAAACTACGCACTTGAAAGTATAAAGAAACTTTGCATCCTTTTTATACCCTTAACCCATAAAATGGGTAAATAAGGGTAAAATGGTTTTGTGCAAATGTATGTAACAGGCAGAAGGAAGCATCCCGACCCCATAAAGTATATATATTCTTGATCAGCATCAACAGCCGAGTCGATCTAGCCATGTCTGTCTGTCCGTCTGTCTGTATGAACGCGCCGATCTCAGAGACTATAAGAGCTAGAGACTTGAAATTTGAAATTTTAGCTCTCCTATACCATGAGATCAAGTTTGCTTTAAATTTTCGATAACACATCTGGTTTCCGATATACACATGTGATCGATAACAAAAAATTCTTGAATTTCCAAATTGTAAAAACGAGGTTTCAAACTATTTGTAAAATAATGAACATTCGAAAAAATTTTATTAAAATCTGTTAAGAAACACCGAAGATATCGCAGTTTGAAATTTGGTCATATTGGTCACTGGGTAAATACACACAAATGACTGTACGCGTTACGTATGGGCACTAAGCAAAGAATATTATAGAGACTTCAAACAGTACAACGCACTCTCATCAGAAAAAAACTTGTAAAGCTTGAAAATTCATTTGCTGTCTCAAAGCTTGCTGACAAAGTGTGCCTTGTACAAAATGCAAGTCATTCTATTTCTGATATTGCTCGCGAGATAGTAAGCAACAGCACAGACTTGAGTCTTTGCATCAAATCGTGATGTATATGTATGTGAGTCAGCACACAGTCTGTGTGAGCTCTGTTTATATGTATGAGTGCATCGCCGGCCTCACTTCTTGAAAAAAAACAAGTAAAAACGTTGCAGTCGGACGCAACCGACTGCGATATACTTTGATACCAGTTCACATAGCTGTGTTAAGGATTCTAAGTGCAAATAGTAATATATGAGGGTTTTGGGTATAAAATTGGAGACTCTAGCTCAAAAACTGACAAAGATATAGAGGTGGGCGGTATAAGTGGGCGTGGCATCCAAAACATTAATGCAGATCTGTTACGGATGCCACTAACAATGTTCATACCAAATTTGAAGAGCCTAGCTCAAAAACTGAGAGAGATATAGCGGTGGGCGGTATAAGTGGGCGTGGCATCCAAAATTTGTATGCACACCTGTTACGGATGTCACTACCAATGTTCATACCAAATTTGGTGACTCTAGCTTAAAAACTGGCGAAGATACATGTCTTCCGGTTTTTTTTTTTAGGGCGGTGGGGCATATCCCGTTGTTTGGGGGCGTGGCATCCAATGTTTTGATGCATAACTTTGTCAGATGTCAGTATCTACCTTCATGTCAATTTTGGTGGCTATAGCTTCAAAACTGTAGAAGATACAGGCATTTTTGTTTACAATTGGAGGGGGCTGGGGGCGAAATAGGTGGGCGTGGCATCCAAACTTTTGATGCAGTTTTTTGAGGAATGTTACCAGCTATCTTGCCATCAAATTTGGTGACTCTAGCTGCTAAAATGTGGGATATATTTGTGTTTTATCGATTTGCACATCGAGGTGTATCGACTTGTTATCGATTTCTCGGGCCCCCTGAGGTCGTAGAGCCCTACATTTAACACTTTGTCTGACGAAGACATGTACCAAGATATTTGCAAAGTTGCAAGGCTCTAGCTTTAAGGTCGTGGAAAAAAGTTGCGTTCATACGGACAGACGGACGGACGGACGGACGGACAGACACCATGACGGACATTGCACAAACCCAATATACTATGATACCTTTGGTATCAAAGTATAAAAACAACAAAGTACACATGCACCGCGCTGGGCTCTTGCTGGCTTAACTTTGTCCAAATTTCAGTTTTGCATTTTCTTTATACTTTTATATTAGTGGCAATTGTTTCACGATTTATTGCCCTGCCTCAACTTTGACATTTGATGAGGATATCGAGAAAGTTTAAATTAATTAGACAAAATTAAAATATAATATATATTATAATAAAGAATATATTAAAATATGCTAGAAAATGGTTTTTATTGTTGATAAGTTAACAATGTTATCTAACAAGTATTGCGTTCACTACATGTGTAATTAAGCTATTAAACCACACTAGAATTTTTATTAATTTCTTTTTTTTTAAGTTTCTTAACTTCCTCATCAAATGTCAAAGTTGAGGCAGGGCAATAAACCGTGAAACAATTGCCACTAATACAATCAAATGTGATGTGTATGCATACACGTACACACACATGTAAACGCTGGCCAAAGATAAAAAGAAATATAAAAAATATCAACAAGAATAGCAAAGCATTTAAAGATCTTCACATTAATTTTCTGAATACTCTTTCAGAATTTATATGCATGCGTGAACATCTGCATGGTGATTGCGATGACAACATTCATTGCTAGTGGCATCGACCGAAGAAAGAAAGAGTATAAAGAAAATGCAAAACTGAAATTTGGACAAAGCTAGGCCAGCAAGAGCCCAGCGCGGTGCATGTGTACTTTGTTGTTTTTTTTTTTTTTTCAAGAAATGAGGCCGGCGATGCACTCATACATATAAACAGAGCTCACACAGACTGGGCGAGCTTCCTACATACATATATGTGAATCGCTATAAGATCCAGTAAATGTGTGCTCACACTGACTGTGTGCTTTCTCACATACGCTCCCATACTTACACAAGCTGCGATTAAATCCAGAGCTTTGCAAAGCTCGCGCTCTGGATCTTATGTCAATGATGAGCTTTCGAGGCCTTTTGAAGTCTCTATAATATTCTTTGCTTAGTGGTATGGGGTTAAGGGTATGTCCTAATCGGGTTTTCTCGACTAGAGCCTTCTTACTTGTTTTATCATCAAGCGAAAGTACTTCATTTCTTTCTGTCTTTTGAGTTTGCATTAAAAATTTGCTGACAGTTATTTACGAGGTCTTAATTTTTTTTAATGTTTCTTCGATGTTGTATTTAATTACACATACGATATTTGTAGTCAAAATCAGGGAATAAAAGTGACATTTGGGGTATTCACCAGATCCGTTTTATCGTTTCATGTTTGAAACGCTTAGCTCGTAAACAGAATCAATCGTTTCATGACGTTTCATACTTGAAAAGTCAGCTGTTGTTTACTTTACTTTACTTACATTTTTGTCACTGTTACTGTTTACTGCGCTTATACTGCCTAGATTTATAAAAAATGGCAATTGAAAGTGTTAGGGAAATAGAGGATATTGAAAGTGAGAAGAGCTCGTTGTTTAAATAAGTTTCTCAATACATGCTTTTAACATTTGAAATTTACTTTTGTTTGCGGCGGCCTTCAATCATATGTGTTCACACTTTTTTGCACAAAATTATACCAACTAATACTGAAAAATACTGAGCATCGATAGCAAATAACGATTAAAATTCGTGCTCTTCCCATCTCTACTTTCATGAAACATGAAACACTTTTTGTATATGTACATAGGCTGAGGTGTTTCAAACGTTTCAAGAAATTTTGTATGTGAGTTGTTGTTGCACGACGTTTCAAATATGAAACATGAAACGATGAAACGAGCTGGTGAATACCCCAAATGTGTTCATTTTTGGTTGATGTAGAAGCAAAGCCATTTAATTAATTGAATGCATTGTCAATGCATTTGACATTGATTTTTTATTTTTATTTTTGACTGGTAGTAGTTGTTATTTTATAAGACTAATACGTTTGTTTGAAAAAATAGTTCTCATTACAAGCGTGACTTTTTAATAAGGTCTGGATCGCATGCCGCCGTCGTTTCGCATAGCGCCACCACCATCACGACGACCACCTCCACCGCCGCCTCCGCGGCCACGACCACCAGGCCCGCCATTATCATTGCCATATCGCGAGTACCCGCCACTGCCTCCATTGCCACGATCTCTATTTTGGTAGCCCCCTCCTGAACCACGGTCGTTGGCACGATCGTGTAAGCTGCCATAGCTGCCGCCACCACCGCCCCCAAAACCACTGATACCGGAGTTGCCATCCTCATCACCTTTTGGTGTCTTGCAGCTTGAAAACAGAAGGGGACATTAGATGAATGAAAATCCATGTTGTATTTGACATACCGATTGCATTCATTACGCCAAGCAAAGTTCGTGTTGTTACAGCTGCTGCATTTCCAATCGCCGTCACGGAGTTGAACGGTGCTCCCGGTGCCGGCACCAGCACCACCACTAGCAAACCGTCCACCGCCACGACTACCACCACTAGCTATACTGCTGCCACGGTCGTAATCGCTGCCTCCGACGCTGCTGCGGTCAAAGCGGCTACCACCTCCGCCCCCACGATTGCGGCCACTGAAACCACCTCGATTGCCGCCACCGCCGCCTTTGTTCCAGTTGTTTTGGCGTTGTGCTAAAGACACTTTAATGTTGCTTCCGTTGAAATCGTTCCCATCAAACCACTGAATTGCCGACTGCGCCGCATTAACATCATCATATGTGACTGTGGCCTCGCCTTTTGAGGCACCAGTGTCTTTGTTCTTGTATAGCCAAATCTTTGGCTTCATGGTGCGCTTATCTTTCTATAAAATAACGAATACAAATTTTTTGTTTTAAAATGTGCGTAAGAACAATTGAGTCTTAAGTGTTCTACCTTGATGATGCCAATAGCACCAAAGTGAGTTTCAATGTCTTGCTCCGTTGTTGATGGATCCATACCGGATACAAAAATAGTGTCCTCCTGTGTGATCATGTCGTTGCCACTATTACCACCACCAATAACACCGGCACCGCTACTGGCACCGTACCCTACAAAATAGAACGATTCATTAGAAAAGAATGATGTACACGAAACGATTATTTAAAAAAAGGATTAGCCTTCAAAACACAGTAGAATTGGGGCAAACACTCTTAAACTCAAAGCATATACAATATAAGTATATATAGTAAATGTATATAACGCAGATTGAAAGTGAGCTCAAAAAATTCTTATTTGCTTTAGTTTGACTTTATTAAGACATTTTACAGATTTTTAGAATATACTTGGTTATACTGAGTAGCTTTTAAGAAGTATGTAACTAGGCCCACGGACATACATACACTTCTATTATATTGATATTTGTATACATGTCCATAATACTATTATTATTACTATTATACTATGTATAATATATATAATACAGTCTGTCAGGAAAGTGTTTCCGCTTGAAGAAAAATTCATATTTTTTCACTTCTGTGCAGAATATATGATCGTTAAATGACAATTTTAACTGGTATCAATATTTATTATTATTTAATTATTTCTTAGCAATAAACAAAAAACAAAACTATGATATTAAGAAAAACAAAAAAGTAATAACAAAAATAAAATAGGTCTAACAAAATTTTATTTTCAACAATGTGTTTTCGTTTTTTCTATTCTTGTATTCTTTTTTCTTTCGTATAAATGCCGTTATAGTTCTTTTTGCATAGCTGAGCATAATGTGAGCATATTTATAGTAAATTTTGTGCATTCCAAATTTTTTACATTAACAACCGTATTTGGTAATTGTTAGAGATGCCGGGTAAAATAGTGCCATTTGGTGTAGTACAACTGGTTTATTATAACCACACGATCGGCAAAAGTACAGCAGACATTGCTAAAATGTTTCAGCTGCAAGTACGAACCGTTTAAAACATAATATAACGCGCAAGAAATGAAAACAGACTTGAAAGTAAGGCTGCCAGTGGAAGGCCGTCTAAGCTCTCAGATATAGCAACTTTAATGAGAAAAGTGTACAAAAACCCGAGGTGACTCGGACTCGAACGGTGGCTATTGACGTTAAAGAAGAGTGTGAAGTGGACGTTTTGCATGAAACTATCCGCAAAACAATAAAAGCCCATAACTTCACATCCTGCGTAGCTAGAAAAAAAAACACTTCTATTTGTGGTGAACGTCGAATAGCCACTTGTCTTCGCTACAACACATTTGGATGCACCACAAAACTATTTGAACGATGTTTTATTCTGTGACGATAGTAAAATAATGCTATATCAAAAATCATTAAATTTTTGTTGAATTCCCCAGAATATTTTAATATTTTAATTTTTTAAACTTTTTCATTTCATTTCAGTTCGCTTACTGATTTAAATTTAAATTTTGTTCATTATTCTTAAACATTTTTGTAGCTTAAGCTCTATTTTTTAATTTGATTTATTTTAAATTTTATGTCGACTGATATTAGTTGACAATAAACAAATAAATAAAACGAGGGACCCGATAGATAATGGCGAAAACCGTAAGCAGTTAAGTTTGGCAAACTTTCTGTCATGGTGGGGGTGCTTTTCTAGCAATGTCGTGGGCGAATTGGTGTTTATTAAAAACACAATGGATGTTTAGAGTATCACAAAATTTTAAAGGACAATTTGATCAAATTTGGTTTTGAACGTAGTTTTAAGTTCTACCAGGACAACACATAATTGAAAACATAAAGCTTTTAATGTGCGACTGTGGCTGCTTTATAACTGTGGGAAAGTAATTAATACGGCAACACCCCCCCCCAAAACCCTGATGTTAGCCGCAAAGAGGCGGCCAACTTAACGACCAATGCTGAAAAGATTTATTTTGGAAGAGTAGAGTCTAATTCCATTAGATTATATAGAAAAATTAATAAATTCCATGAATTCAAGACTTAATACTGTTCTTAAAGCAAAAGGCTATCATACTTAATATTAAAGAATGTTTTTTTTTTAACTTTAGCTTTAAGTTATTGCATTAAGGCGGGTTTACAATGTCAGCGTGAGATTGGATTAAAGCTTTTAACAATCTGAGACGTACACTGGTAGTTTACAAAGTCAGCGTGAAAGTATGTTCGAATTTTCGAAATCAGCTGTTAGCTGTCAATTAGCTGTGAACAGCTGATGTTCATTTTGTGTTTGTGGCAAAAATTGTACAGAAGTGTATTAAAATTTATTATAAATCATGGAAAACAAACAAGCTATTGTTTTATCATATAATAATATGATGATGCAGGCAGTTCTTGCTGCTGTATATTTTTTAAGTTAATTTATTTTTACCCGCGCGTTAACAATGTCAGCTGAATTGTGAACATAAATGCAATTCGAACAATCAGCTGATTGTTTTTCAAACTCGGCTAACATGTGAGATGGCGCAAAAATTATCGATTTGCTTTTTTATATAACAATGATTTTATTGTTATATATTCGTTAATATGCACTAAATGAATGCTAAATTGTGATTTATATTATTATTTGCCTCTGTATTGAGTAAAATAGAGGTAAAAACTGTGGAGCACATGTAACTAATTTCGAAAAAGCCATCTATTGAGAGCTTTTAAAACTAAATTTTCGAAAAGCTTTTTTCCACTCCAATCTGAGATGCAAGTGAGGTCGGTTTGAGATTGGAAATGAGTGAGACGAACTTATGTGAAAAATATTTGTGTCAGACAGGGACAAAACATTTTCCAATCTCACGCTGACATTGTAAACCCGCCTTTATTCTTTAAGACGGAAACACTTTGTTGACAATGAAATTTTGTAAGACCTATTTTATTTTTGTTATAACTTTTGTGTTTTTCTACATATCATAGTTTAGTTGTTTGTATATTGTGTTAAGAAATAATTGAATAATATTAATAAAACTTGATACCAGTTAAAAATGTCATTTAACAGTCATATATTCTGCACAGAAGTGAAAAATATGAATTTTCCTTCATGCGAAAACACTTTCTTGACAGACTGTATATATATATTTATATGCATATATAAAATATATATTACGCGATTACGCCCATAAAATCCTCGTATTAGCATGGAATTTTTTAATCACACAATTTATCAAAACCATTTACAATGACACTACTAATTAACAACTTGACACATTAATAACGCACCTAACAGTAGCTTTGCACAGAAATTGATATTTGAAATTTTATCGCTTGTTTTTATCAATTTTGTGTACATGAATAACAAACAAAGTATAACATTGCATAAACAAGAAATATCTGTCTTATAAGTTACTCCTCTTATGTTTATGGTATTGGTTTTTGTTTTTGACTAGAAAAAAAAATTAATGTTATACATTACTCGATATGATTGCAAATTATTCTGCAATATTTTACCTTTGTTGTAGTTGTCCTTGCTGGCGCCTCCATTTCTAAAAGAGGATATTGAATAGCTTATTTAATGTTTTAATTTTTATTTTTTGATTGTAATGCATTATGATGAAGACCCCACGTCTCCCTCCCCCCTTAAGTCGTAGAACAGTACATGACAGTATTATAGGGCCTTTCCACTATTTAGTTACAGTAAAATTAATCGGTCATTTACCAATCCTGTTTCCACTATTTAGTTACTGAAAGTTCAGTAAAAAATTAGCAGTTTGCTTTGAGCTTGAGTTTGGAGCGAAACTTCACTTTTGAAGTTTAAAAGTCTTTTTGCCAAATTGTAATGGCATACCTGCATTGCCTGCTATCTTTGTTGCTTGTAATGCAGGAACAAAATAAAATTTTAAGTATGGCGCTTTTTTGCACAACTTAATCAGCTACATTGCCTGTGTTAAGGTTATGTTATCTATTACACTGTACAACACAAAAAAAAAAATAACAAGTTGCGACAAACGGATTCTGGTAGAGGGGCTCAAAAAAATATACGTGTATTGGCGTTTTAAAAGTTTACCTTTTATTCTCATTTTAGGGGGGGTTCAAAGTTTCCTCCCTTTTTTACTTTCTTATTTCAAACCGGTATATGAAACCATGCTATCCTTTTGTTTTAGGTGTAAGGTGTGTTTGGGAGTCTTTTGTAGAAATTTACGAGGAATATTTTTGAAGAACATTTTAACCCTCCATCGTCTGTAAGAAGTGGGTCTTTTTTGTCCTTTTCTCGAAAAAGGGTAAAAAAAAAGTCCCACTTTTTGAGGCGATGGAGGGTTAAAATGGTTTAAAGAGTTTGTGGACCAAAATTCTACAAAAGACTCCCAAACACACCTTACACCTCACCTAAAACGTAAGGATAGCATGGTTTCATATACCAGTTATTCCCAGTTACCATTGACTGACAGTTTACTGCAGTAAATTCCTTATGTGAAAATACACGCAAAATGAACCTTAGTTACTAAAAACGGTAATAGCTGAAAATAACTGAAAAGTGAAAAGACCCTATTATTATGTCTATCTAAAGCTTAGTAACCAAAAAAACACATAAATTATACTAGCACTTTTCAATTATGGACTTATTGAAACACGACTCCGTAGCCAAAGTGTCTAGTGTTTTGGATAAACCGTTTCGAAATCTAATAGTCCAACAGTAACCATCCGATTTTGGTACTCAAAGTGCCGTATAGAAAAACCTCTTTTTGGGATGTAACAAGAATCTTTTCAGATCTAGATTATTAATTGAAGATGATTTTTTAAAACCGCACATATACTGCTCTAAGATCATCGAGTTAATACAGAGCCGTTGAACTTTTTATTTTTTTTGTTGAAAACCACATTTCATTTTTAACAACTTCAATCTTCATTATGTGTGGTGTTTCCGAACTGATTGTGATCAATTATTATTTTTGTTATCGATCACATGTTTACATCGAAAACAATGCTTTGATAGTCTTTGAACAACTAGTGTTACCTAGGGATTAAGTTACAAATCTGAAGTCTCTACCTCTTATAGTCTTCGAGATCGATACGTTGATACAGACGGACAAGGCTTTGTCGACTTGGCTGTTGATACTTTTCAATAATATCTTTTGTATACTAACGTGGACAAAAGTATTTTGACAGCACTTAAAGTTAAATCTGTGTTTTATCGATTTGTACATCAAGGTGAATCGACTTGTTATCAATTTCCAGGCCCCCTGATGTCGCACAGTGGGGCCTTTGCCGGAAAAGCGTTGCATAAATTATTTTTGGCAAAGTTTGGCAAAAGTAAAACATGTATTCGACAGAGAATACTTCAAAAATAATGGATTCAAAAGATTTTTGAAATCGGTTAAAAATTATGGCTGCTAGAGCTTATTAAAGTTGAGAAATTTTTCGTGAGTACGAATAAATGACAATTTTTACAAAAATTCGCCACTTTCAAAGTGAATATTGGGCGATATAAACAACCGATTTTTGATCTTTTTTTTATATGAAAAGTATGTTCAATGTTAGTATTTTGTTGTTTAAATTTTGAATATAACTGAAATACTTATTAAACTAGAAACGTTTAAGAAATACACGAAATTTTCCTTATTTTTGAACTTTCGTGGAATAGAACTCACAGGGATGATACGGGATAATTGTGGGACCACTTGCATGTGATAGATGAAATATATACCTTTCATATGTTTTTGGTCTAAATCTGCGGAAATCGAGATAAATCCGAAAAACTAGGTGTACCTCGCGCTTAAAGCACGCGGCAGGTATAAGGAAGAAGAAGAGCGCATGCAAATTTGGCTGTAGCGGGTGTGTTGTTTATTTATAACATTGCTATATGTTTAATTATGAGTACTACCTGAGTATATGTTCCCCCTTTAAGAAATGTTGAGATTATAATTACCGGCTTGAAAAGGGTGTGAAAGGCAGGTAAACATAGTTTTAGTTGATGGAAAATTGCGCAAATACAGGTATTTTTTTGGAATTTCCCCGTTTACCTATTTTGAATGAAAATCAATATGTACCTCATGTTTTTTTTTTTTTTTTTTGGTTTTTTACCAAAAACATTGGAAAAGGGTTATACCAATTTTGCTTTTTTACCTAGCTAACCCAAATTATATGTTACAAAAAAGGTGCAAAAAATTGCACTTGGTTGCGACAGTTGTTTTTTAACTTCATAAGAGAAAACACTACAAGCAATTTCCCGGTTCAATAGTATTTTTCAAAATAATTCACTAACTTTTTATTTAAAAGCGCAATAATGAATTTAAAAAATTCTAAGATTTTTGAACTTTTTCGTGCCTCTGAAAATAAAAACGATTTCGAAATGGCATTGCTTAAAGAGATGGGCGTACTCGAAAACGCTAGTACGGAGCTTAAGGGGGGAGTAAGAGATAATTTGAATGAAAAAACACTTTTTTTTGTAATTTTTTTACGGAGAAACAGCTTAAGCTGCTGGGAACGTGATTTCAGATAATTCTAGGCCGAGTTATCGTGTTCACTGCGCAACGTGTTTTTCAAAAGAGGTTTTGGGAAATGCTCTGTTACCGGGTTATTTTTCAATATTTGTATACGGAAATTGAACTAAATATTCTCTATATGATGCTTTATAATGTAAAAAAATTTGAATAAATTTGCTTAAGCTGTTTCTACGTAAAAATTTAAAAAAAAGAAGTGTTTTTTCATTCAAATTATCTCTTACTCCTTCCTTAAAGCAAAAACTAAGTCCATTTACGCTACTTGAAGCAAAAATGGAACTTGGTCCATAGACATTTGACATCTTTCAAAAAAAAGAATGCAGAAGAGGATGAAGTTCACCCATCGACTAGCCGAGGAAGAGGAAGGCCGCAAAAAACTATGGAAGAGTGTTCAGCTTTTACAAGGAAACGTAAGCTTGAGGATGCTACGGACACAATTAGAACAGAACATCTGTCGGAAGCACTTTCATCGAAGTATGTGAAGGAACAAGAGAGGACAAAAGCGAGAATTACGAAAGCTGTGCAGATCGCCAGTCCTAGACGACTGAATAGGATTTCGGAAAGTATTCCAACGCCACCACACTCAGTCGCCTTGAAGTACACTGATGAAGAAGCGATATCCCTATTTATGGACTTGGGATTGACTAAGGAGAAATATTATATTTTACGCGGCTCCTTAAAAAAACATAACGTCGACGTTCTTCCCGGATATAAAAAGATTGAATTTGCAAACAAGGAAGCAGTGCCACCTTATACAACAATAACATAGACATCTGTAGAAGTAAAACTCCAGGATTTAATGGGCCACACTGCGATGCGTCTGATTAAAAGTTTGCCAGATGGAGAGGTCGAGCTTCTTCCTGAAAACCTGACCCTACTCAATAAGTGGGGATGCGATGGATCGTCTGGACAAAGCGCATACAAACAAATTATAAACATAGATGACGTAACTATTTCCGATGAAAATATGTTTATGGCTTCTGTTGTTCCCTTACATTTCTGAACATTGGAAAAATCTTCGACCATCATCGATTCATTGTTGTCGCTCTATTTTCTTTAAATAAGCGAAGGAGTCCTCTGAGTTGATTAAATCAACTGTAAGCGACATACAGAATCAAATAAGCCAACTGAAACCTACTGTTTTTCAAACCAAAAGTGGAAAAACAACAATCACGATTAACTTTCAATTTTTCCTGACAATGATTGATGGAAAAGTCTTAAATGAAATTACAAACACCTCCTCAACTTCAAGGTGTCCTATTTGTAAAAAAAAACTCAAAAGGACTTTCACAATTTAGACGACTCAACGAGTGACGAGAACTGCTACGAATATGGAATTTCTCCTTTGCATTGCAGAATGAAGTGTATGGAATTTATTCTGAAGCTAGCCTACACACATCCTCGGCCTGGAGAAACAGCAACGGATAATACACCTCGTGAGGATATACAGAGTAAAAAAAAATTATACAAGCTGAGTTCTCTGTAGATTGCCCAAAGCATGGATACGGAAATACGAATGACGGAAATACTTCAAGGCGATTTTTTGAAAATGATAAAATGACATCTTTGATAACAGGTGTTAATCATGAGATCAATAAAAGGTTGGCTGTGCTGGTTGGCTTGCTCATGGAAAGGACTTAATAGAGTATCAATGCTTACTAATTGGAGAGCTGTCTGAAGAAGCACAGGATTGTAAAAACAAGGACCACAAAAGGTTCAGAAACACAAATACGTGCGAAATTTCTCGGGCTCGACAAAATGAAGACCTTTTTACCATGCTGGCAGCCTCATCGGATCCACTTCTTGCATCGCTTAGACACGTGCGATCACGAAAGGATTTGAAAGGAAGCAACTATAGTTCCGAAATGTTAAGTTTATTAGATATGAACATTAATGTTGATGATCATTTTGTTGAAAATCAGTCATCAATAGCAAATATTAAAAAATAGCCTCAAAACATCGGCAAAAATACCAATTTAAATGTTATGTTTTTTTGTTAGAAAACCGAATTAAAACAACTAAAAATGTTATATAGTTATTGAAATCATTAAAAAAATTTCAGTCATAATTAAAAAAAATTTTATTTGAATTTTACAGGCAAAATATGCTCGAAAATATTTCTTGACTTTAACCTTGAATATTTAAGCAGCACGGATACCTAAAACTCTCGACGAACACTCATTTTAAAGCTTGAGAAGTTTTCTATCAAGTGCTTTAAATCGCTTCATTAGTTTAGAAGTTATGATTTTTGCAATGTAAAATGAGCAAAGGCCCCACTGTGCGTCGTAGAGCCCTAAATTTAACACTTTGTCTGACAAAGATATGTACCAAGACATTTGAAAAGTCGCAATGCTCTAGCTTTAAGGGTGTCGAAAAAAGTTCTTACAGTCAGACGGACGGACAGACACCATGACGGACATTGCGCAAACCCAATATACTATGATACCTTTGGTATCCAAGTATAAAAAGTTTGGTATCAATGGATATCATTTAAATTCAGTTTCAATGATACAAAACTTTGCTTAACCCATTATGTACTCATAGAATATTTTCAATTCTTGCAAATGTCTAAAACTTTTTTTCCGGCCTTAAACAAAAAGTATTATGATGCAAAAAGTTTCTCCAAAATCCAAAAGTTTCTTCGCATGTATTTTGTATGATTTGTATGACAAAACGTTAATTTTTTGCAATTTTAAAAAATCATTAAAATACATTCGAAGAGATTGTTGAAATTTTTATGCTTTTGTTAATATATTTTTTTGGAGAAACTAATGCTGATTAAATTCATAAAATAGTGGTGCAGCTCTCAAATTAATTAAATCAATCACATTGGGGCGAGTATTTGCAGTCAATCCGAGGCAAACAAAGTGCTTTAACAATGCTTATATCACTTACATTGTTTTGGCATTTTAATTTTTGGTGCTCAAATGTCACTTACTCCCGAACATCCTCAATATTTTAGCCTTTCTTCTGTCAATAATGTTAACATTTACAATTTTGAAATGTAAGTATTAATATTGCTGTCGATCAAACAAACATACTTGTTTTGCTCATGATATAAGAAATCTTAAGTTTAAAATCTACAGGTTCTAGCTCAAATAGTCTCTGAGATCGGCGCGTTCATACAGACGGACTTGGGACGGACATGTCCATCTCAACTTGGCTGTTAATGCTGAATCATTGCTGCCAGTTTAGCAATTTAGTTGCTAGATCAGGCAACTTTTAAAAAAAACTTTGTTATAGAACTACCAATTTTATTTTGTATACAATTTATGCATTTTGTATAAATTTTTGCCATCGACTGCACAAATTACGATTAATTGTTGCTCACAAATATATCGGAACTTGTATTTAACTCCATGGATCGATTATATGAACAACTTGATAGTGTTTGAAAACTCTTTTAATGTGATCGGTGATTGAAACAATTATGTGGTACCGTATGAGTACTTGACCCAAATTACTGGTAGTAAGTACGCCGACGAATACGAAGCTGATGAGCTGGATGATAGGTTAAGTTTCCTGTAGCGAAAAGTCAATATTATTGTTCTTGTTCCTTCTAAATTTAAGAGTTTTCAATTTTTATTTGTATGTTCCTGAAAATACATATGTTATTTGTTGAAAATTAACATTTGAATAGCTTAGCAACTTTTTTGGCAACTTATACAAAATTTTTACCAATTTTTAGCAACTTTTTTTCCCAAATCTAGCAATTTTTGTCTCGGAGATTCTGGCAGCACTGATTATGATAAAAAATATGATTAGTTAAAGGGGTCGGATTCGCTTTCGATAGTTTGTTACAGTCAAACTTCCATAACTCGAATCACCATTATCCATGAAAAAAATTCGACTTATGGAGACTTCGAGTTATGGAAGAAACATTGCATACATTTTCTCGTTACTGCTACGCTACTGCAACCCGATTAGATCCGAGTTAAAGAAAATTCGAGTAACGGAAGTTCGAGTTATGGAAGTTTGACTGTATATACATTTGCACAAAACCATTATACCCTTTTTATACACTTAACCCATAAAATGGGTAAATAAGGGTATAATGGTTTTGTGCAAATGTATGAAACAGACAGAAGAAAGCATCTCCGACCCTATAAAGTATATATATTCTTGATCAGCATCAACAGCCGAGTCGATCTAGCCATGTCCGTCTGTCTGTCTGTCTGTCCGTACGAACGCGCCGATCTCAGAGACTATATGAGCTAGAGACTTCAAACATGAAACTTAAGCTCTCCTATACCATAAGCAGATCAAGTTTGCTTTAAATTTAAATTTATTTATTTATTTTTTAAATTTAAATTTAAACTTTGGTCACATACGCGTTACGTATGGGGTTAAGGGTATGTCCTAGTCGGGATTTCTCGACTAGAGCCTTCTTACTTGTTATTCTTTGATACCAAGGGTCTCATAGTATATTGGGTTTGTGCAATGTCCGCCATGGTGTCCGTCCGTATGAACGCAACTTTTTTCGACACACTTAGAGCTAGAGCCTTGTAACTTTGCAAATATCTTGGTACATGTCTTCGTCAAAGTGTTAAATTTAGGGCTCTACGACCTCAGAGGCCTGGGAAATCGATAACAAGTCGATACACCTCGATGTGCAAATCGATAAGACACATATAAATCCCACATTTGAGCAGCTAGAGTTACCAAATTTGGGTACAAGACAGCCGATGACATTCCCGAAAAACTACATTAAAATTTTAAATGACACGCCCCCAAACAACGGAACATGCCCCACCGCCCTAAAAAAAAAAAAAAAAAAAAAACAGGCATGCATGTATCTTCGCCAGTTTTTAAGCTAGAGTCACCAAATTTGGTGGGCATATTTTAAGTGACATCCGTAACAGATCTGCATGAAAGTTTTGGATGCCATGCCCACCTTTACCGCCTACCTTCTAAAATCTGAAAAAATTTCAATATCTCTCTCAGTTTTTGAGCTAAGGTCTCCAAACTTGGTAGGGGTATAGATGGTGGCTTCTGCCACAGATATGCATCACAAACTTGGATGTCACGCCTACCCCTTCTTCCTGACATTTATACCCAAAACCCCCATATATTACTTTTGCACACAGAATCCTTAACACAGCTATGTAAACTGGTATCAAAGTATATCGCAGTCGGTTGCGTCCGATTGCAACGTTTTTACTTGTTATTTTTTTTTTTTTTAGATGAGAAGCAACTAGGTGACTTATAGGCGGCGCACTACTATTACTATTATTATTAGTGTTATTTGGCCTGCCTACTTACAGGCTTACATACTTAACAAACATATTCGGGACCCAAAAGTTTTCTGAACAAATTGTTAAACTTTAAAGCTTAATGGCTCAACTACGGGGACATGCAAAGGTGTAATATTACCACCGGGCAACACTGGACTTCTTGCCGGTGTATTAAATACCATTAACAGGCCAGCAATAGGAGCAAATCATAGTGTGTTCACAAGCTGTCTGTCGTTAAATTGCAAAGCGTACATTTACAACGCACAAGCTAGTGAGCGATCTTTTCTGATTCACTGTAGTAATTGTTGTGTAAAAACAGCTGTTGACAAGTGACTTTTAAATGCCAAGACAAAATGAGCTAAAAGCATTGATAAAGTAAAAAATTGGCTTGACCCTTTATGTGATCGTAGTAACAATGGTAGGTGTACAAATCATTCAAAGATATAAGCGTTCTGGGTTTTTATTATCTTATTATTTGGACAATGTCTTTTTACTTTTAGTTGATTCAACTAAGATTCAACTAATTAAAATATTACAATTTCAAGACAGTTTTTATACCCTTAACCCATAATATGTGTAAATATGGTTTTGTGCAAATGTATGTAACAGACAGAAGGAAGCATCTGCGACCCCATAAAGTATATATATTCTTGATCAGCATCAACAGCCGAGTCGATCTAACCATGCCCGCCCGTCTGTCTGTCCGTCTGTATGAACGCGCTGATCTCAGAGACTATAAGAGCTAGAGACTTCAAACTTGAAACTTAAACTCTCCTATGCCATAAGCAGATCAAGTTTGCTTTAAATTTAAATTTATTTATTTATTTTTAAATTTAAATTTAAACTTGGTCATACGCGTTATGGTTTTGGGTTTTTCGATAGCCTTCTTACTTGTTTTCTTATACCAAGGGTCTCAAGTATATTGGGTTTGTGCAATGTCCGCCATGGTGTCCGTCCGTAGAATTTTTTTACACTTACTAGAGCCTTGTAACTTTGCAAAATCTTGGTACATGTCTTCGTCAAAGTGTTAAATTTAGGGCTCTACGACCTCAGAGGCCTGGAAATCGATAACAAGTCGATACACCTCGATGTGCAAATCGATAAGACACATATAAATCCCACATTTGAGCACTAGAGTTACCAAATTTGGTACAAGACAGCCGATGACATTCCCCGAAAAACTACATTAAAATTCCCCCCAAAAAAAAAAACAGCATGCATGTATCTTCGCCAGTTTTAAGCTAGAGTCACCAAATTTGGTGGGCATATTTTAAGTGACATCCGTAACAGATCTGATGAAAGTTTTGGATGCCATGCCCACCTTTACCGCCTACAAAACTGAAAAAATTCAATATCTCTCTCAGTTTTGAGCTAAGGTCTCCAAACTTGGTAGGGGTATAGATGGTGGCTTCTGCCACAGATGCATCACAAACTTGGATGTCACCTACCTTCTTCCTACATTATACCCAAAACCCCCATATATTACTTTGCACACAGAATCCTTAACACAGCTATGTAAACTGGTATCAAAGTATATCGCAGTCGGTTGCGTCCGATTGCAACGTTTTACTTGTTATTTTTTTTTTAGATGAGAAGCAACTAGGTGACTTATAGGCGGCGCACTACTATTACTATTATTATTAGTGTTATTTGGCCTGCCTACTTACTTACATTAACAAACATATTCGGGCCAAAACACTTCTGGTTTCCGATATACACATGTGATCAATACCAAAAAATTCCTGAATTTCAAAATTGTGAAAACGAGGTTTCAAACTAGTGATAAAATAATGAACATTTCAAAAAATTTGATTAAAATCGGTTAAGAAACATTTTTGCCATATTAGTCACTGGGTAAATAAACACAAATGACTGTACACGGTACGTAAAGGTTAAGGGTATGTCCTAGTCGGGATTTCTCGACTAGGACCTTTTTTCTTGTTTAAACATAATATACCACAGGCATCTTAGATTTCGTACGATTTTTCTCGTGTGTTTTGATGCGTTGTATAATTTTGAATTCAAGATTTTACGCATGTACAAGTACATCGTCGCATTTTTGCGAAAGTATCGTATGTCGAAAAATCAAATTTTACAGGGAAAGGTTTTTTTAATTTTCTCAGCTTGGAATGGTTAAATCGCAGCCATATTTGCATTGGTTCTATTCTTTTAGTTACAATAACAAATGCCATGTTAGGTTTTGTAAATTATTGCGCATTTTTTTATTAAATTAAGTATTTATCAACATACGATACTTTCGCGCGTTATGTTTTTTTTGTGCTTGGCCCCTACACGTGAGACATACGACAAAATTAAAATGATTATTAACTACGAAATTTTGTTGCATTTAAGAAAATTAAGAATATATTTTGTATTGGTTTTTTATATCGAGCCATTTGCGCGAAAATAATTAATCTTGAACATTTTTGTATGGTGGTAGATTTGCTTACTTGCTGCTCATCTAACTCAGACGTTACGTCGTACCACACAAACATTGTTGATATACAATTTTGAACAAGCAAGCAAAGCACATATGTAAGTTTGTATGTATTTGTTAATTATGGGGGATTTGGGTATAAAAAGGCAAGCAGAAGGGGTAGGCGTGACATTCAAATTTGTGATGCATATCTGTGGCGGATGGCACCTTCTATCCACCTATCAAGTTTGGAGACTCTAGCGCAAAAACTGAGAAAGATATAGAGGTGGGCGGTATATGTGAGCGTGGCATCCAATATTGCACATTTGTAACGAATGTCACTAAAAATGTTTCCAAGTTTGGTGACTCTAGCGCAAAAACTGGGAAAGATATAGAATTTTCAGATTTAAGAAGGTGGGCGGTATCAGTGGAGGCGTGGAATCCAAAGTTTTAATGCATATCTTTATAAGACTTTAGCATCTACCTTCCCATTAAATTTCGTGAGTATAGCTTTAAAACTGTGGAAAATACAATCATTTTCGATTATAACTGAAGGGGAGCTGGGGGCGGAAGAGGTGGGCGTGGCATCCAAACTTTCGATGCAGTTTTTGAGGAATGTCATCAGCTATCTTGCCGACAAATTTGGTGACTCTAGCTGCTAAAATGTGATATATATATGTGAATTATCGATTTGCACATCGATTTGTTATCGATTTCCCAGGCTCCCTAAGGTCGTAGAGCCAAATTTAACACTTTGTCTAAAGAAGGTATGTAGCAAGATATTTGCAAAGCTCTAGCTTTAAGGGTGTTGAAAAAAGTTGCGTTCAAACGGACGGACAGACACCATGACGTACATTGCATAAACCCAATATAATATGATACCTTTGGTATCAAAGTAAAATGACGCTTCTGATTCTCAACCTCAATGGTGGCGTGAAAAAGAGAATATAAAATACTTTGCTAATATGTTGTTAAACATTAACTAATTTATTTATTTTATATATATTGCTAACATTTTGTAAAAACTATTGGCGCAGCGAAGCAAGCGGGGTCCTTACTAGTAGTAATATATGGGCGTTTTGGGTATAAATATTAGGCAGAAGGGGTAGGCTTGGCATTCTTATTTGCGATGCATATCTGTGGCGGATGGCACTCTGTAATCCCCTACCAAAAACTGAGAGAGATATATAGTTTTCAGATTTTAGAAGGTGGGCGTGGCTTCTAAAACTTTGATGCAGATCTGTTACGGATGTCACTAACGATATGCCCACCAAAGTTGGTGACTCTAGCTTAAAAACTGGTGAAGTTACATGCATTTCGGTTTTTTAGGGCGGTGGAGCATGGCCCGTTGTTTGGGGGCGTGGCATCCAAAATGTTGATGCATATCTGTGTCAGATTTCAGCATCTACATTTCTACCAAATTTGGTGGTTATAGCTTCAAAACTGTAAGAAATACAGCCATTTTTGTTTATAATTTGAGGGCGGCTTGGGGCGGAACAGGTAGGCGTGGTACCAAAATTTTGATGCAGTTTTTTGGGGAATGCCATGGGCTATCTTGCCCCCAGATTTGGTGGCTCTAACTGCTAAAATGTAGGATATGTGTTTTATCGATTTGCACATTGAGGTGAATCGACTTGTTATCTATGTCCCAGGCCCCCTAAGGTCGTAGAGCCCTAAATTTAACACTTTGTCTGACGAAGGCATCTTTCAAGATATTTGCAAAGTTGCAAGGCTCTAGCTTTAAGGGTGTCGAAAAAAGTTGTGTTCATACAGACGGACGGACAGACACCATGACGGACATTGCGCAAACCCAATATACATAGTATATTATACCTTGGGTATCAAAGTATAAAAACTCGCTGGCAACAAGAACAAGTAAATCAAAAAAAATTTTGAAGACATGCTTTTATATGCTTTCTTGCATACATTAGATTTTTTACCATCATCCCTGCAATACCCAAATATTAAAATTGTTTTTGTCAGTTAAATAAAAGCATGTCAAATGTATGTCTCGGTCGGGGTTTGAACCCACGGCCTTTGGCCTGTGAAGCGGCAGTCTTCCCTCCATGCCACCAGAGCTTGTGAATTTCGGCAGTCATATTAGTAACTTAAGGAAAAGGAAATACTGTTTTTCGTGGTTTTTACATGATATTACACATTTTATCGCGCCGAAAACTTTAAAAACATGTATTGTCATCTGAAACACATCTTTGGTGAAAATTGCAGAGCTCTAGCTAGTCGGGAACTTGGTGAAAATTTGATTACAAGATTCCGGTACAAACAGACAAGTCAAGTTCAATAAAAGCATGTAAAAAGATTGAAATTTGTTGCAAATTCATAAAGCAGATGCAAAACAAAAACAGCACAAGCACAGCACTTGAGTGAAACTAACCACACAGCGGATTTTGCTGTAGTCAAGGTACTGGTCATAGAGCGAAGAGAGTGAACGACATTAGACATGGACCAAACAAATAACATTTACGAGGCTGCAATCAGAAACCCAGTTGCAGCATAAATCATATAAATACTGGACGGAAAACATTAGAATAAAAATGCAAAATATGGACGTAGATAGAAGCAATATAAAGACAACGGGATTGATGACACCAAACAGGTGCAAACGACTAATAATATATGTGTCTAAAAGAAAGCGTTTTTTTATGTATTTTTTATTTCCTTGTATGTGACTTAATTGTTTTTTTTTTTTTTTAATAAAAGCAGATTCCCGGGGTAAGGCAGCAAAGCCACCGAAACGCGTAGCTGAAAATTTGAAATTTAATGTTTTTTTTTTAAATCAATGAATTTTACTGATTGGAACAACCCAGCAACAGCAGCAACGTAAACAACATCATACACTGGCCTACAAAACTTAATTTAGATTTTGTTTTTAATGTTGCTTGTTGTAATGTAAATAGAGTATGTACCACCATGAGTGCGGACAAAAGACTATCGCTCCTCAAGTGAAAACCAACTACCTTGGTTTCCAAGGAAATTGTCAAAAATAACAAGTAAGAAGGCTCTAGTCGAGAAATCCCGACTAGGACATACCCTTAACCCGATACGTAACGTTTACAGTTACTTGTGTGTAATTACCCAGTGACCAAAATGACCAAACTTTAAACAGCGATATCTCCGGTGCTTCTGGACCGATTGTTTGTTATCGATCCCATGTGTATATTGAGATGTTATCGATAATTTAAAGCAAACCTGTTCTTCTTATGGTATAGGAGAACTTAAGCTTCAAGTTTGAAGTCTCTAGCTCTTATAGTCTCTGATGTCGACAGACAGGCATGGCTTTATCGACTCGGCTTTTAATGCTGATCGAGATATACGCATGTGATCGATAACAAAAAAATCTTGAATTTGGATTTGTAAAAATTAGGTTTAAAACTATGGATAAAATAATAAACATTTAAAAAATTTGAACAAAATCGGTTAAGCTGTCTTCGCACGGTTTTTCTGTAGCTTTTTTTAACCGACCAAAAATGTTGGCATTTACATTTTTCGCATCGGTTAAGTCCAAAATCCTACCACTTTCTGTTTTGTCACCAAATCTGAACACACTCCTAAATTGCTTAAATGTATGCCAACAATTACTAAAAAGAAAAACACAAAAATGACTTTTTTACGTATACATTTGATACATGTTAGTGCCACAAATTAAACCGACGCAAAAAAGCCAAGCAATAGAAGTTCTCTATTTATTTTTTTTTCAGTTTGCGTCGGTTTATGACCAGAGCTTAAATATGTAAGCGCTGGGTTTTTTTACAAAATAAATATAAAAAAATCGATGAAAAACCGAATGCTTGAAGACAGGGCAACTTTAAGAATTACCGGAGATATTGCAGTTTAGTTGAGCACTGGGATTTGTCGACTTCAACCTTTTTGCTTGTTTTTGTCATTGTGCTATTGCTTCGTTATTTTTCCATAGCGCTATAGTTGATAATTGAGCATTTAATACAAAACAAATTTTTAATGCCATTATAACCATTTTTTGTTGCCCAAATTTGAGCTCAAAGTTAAAAATGCCTCGATTTTGCCTAGTGTAAATAAAATTCTTGACAAACTGGATGTACATATGTACATATACATATATGTTTTTCAGTCAGCAATGTATCCCATACATACCAATAAATAAATATATATATTTTTTTGTATTTTCTGCACATTAATTTCACTCTACAAAAAATTGAATATTTAAAAGGTATGTATTCTTTACACACCTTACATGGCTTTTTTATACACCAACCCTGTAAGAAACGTCTGAGCTAATGAAGTTTATTTCATTATCGACAATACATTTTGTTGTTTGAAAACTAAGAAAATTACTAGGGAAGCAACCTGAAGTAAATGCTCTATTTACTTTATTGAATTGCAAACTGCTTCTTTAAAAAAAAAAAAATAGGAGCATATTAGTTTTAACATACCCATAAGAATTGCCTCCTCTATCATTCCATGAACTTCCACCACCGCAGCCACTACCACTACCACGATGACCAGAATCATAACCTTGAAGAAAATTCCAGTTTTTTAGAGCTCGTTATCTTTTTATACTTGTCCTTACCTCCTACATGCTTGCTATAACTTGGAGGGGGCTCATTATAGTTTCCCGTTTTATTTGGCATTTGTTGGTAATTCGGTGGAGGAACAGCAAAATGATTATACTGTCCGGCACCTCCACCACTACTATAACCACCACCTAAAATTGTAATTTAATTTCAAATAAGTGGTCAGCTTTAAAATACTAATCAATTACAAACTTACGATCCATGATCAGTTAGCGTCTAGTCTTATCTTTGATTGACAAAAACCAAAATGGTTGCTTTCGCACTTTTACTTCCAACACTTATTTTATTCCAATGACACTTCAATATAGCACCTCACCTAATTCTTGTACAAATGGCGTCAAAAATTAGCGATGCACAAAACAGCACAGCATTTCGCGATAAATGAGAAATTAATTATAATCTGAAATAAGTGACTGTAGTCAAGATAGTGGCTGTACATATATGGCCAAAATAGGAATTTCTTTATCAAGCAGTTGTGATTTAAAGGTCATAAGAACATTTCTGCGATAGTATCGTATGCTACTTTTTTTGAAAGTAAGATTAAGCAACCTTTATTCAAAATTTAGAACGCATCAACTGGCAATCATCTTATATTAAACCATTACTATTTCAAATTTGCAAGTAAGTAAAAAATAATTAATATTATTATTATATTAATATTGTATTTTTTTTTTTTTGCTTAACACGTTCTACCCGGCGTGTACCACCGGTGGTACACGGGCACTTCGTTTATCTGGCGGCGTGGACCACCGGTGGTTCACAGGCAAGTTCATTTATCTGGCGGCGCGGACCACCAGTGGTCCACAAATGTTTATACATTGAATTCAAAACTAATACGAGAAAGAAAAAAAATAAAATAAATAAAATAAAATCTTAATATATATAAATCTCGTGTCACGATGTTTGTCCTCAAACTCCTCCTAAACCACTTAACCGATTATAATAAAATTCGCACACCATGTGCAGTTCGATCCAACTTGAGAGATAGGATAGTTTAAATCTCAAATTATAGTCGCAATTTTAATTTATTGCTAATTATTTGTCTGACAGTCGTAGAGCTGTGTTTTGCAAAATCTTAGTAGGCTACATTTAAAATTCAGTAGGAAAAATAATTCTATTCAACGTATAAATGAAATTATTTAGTTATCCGGCGCGCGTTGCTTCGCCAACAACTAAAATAAATTAAAAAATTTTTAAAAACAAAAAATTCAGCTTCTGAATCAAAGCAGTTTTTTTACTATTTAACTCACGACTCGCTTTTCAGCAGCAACGGACGTGTTTTTTTTGTGCGCTTCGCCTTTTTTGATTCTTTCGCGTTTTAGTTACTTTTTAAAACCCGCGCTTTGTGCAAATAAATAGCTTTTGCGGCTTTGTGCGTTATCGGGGTGTAAAACACAAAGTGGACATTAAGTTTAATAACTTATTTGCATTTTTTTGGTATGCGCTCAATAACAAAACCAAATTGCATTCGCAGCTTACCGCTCTTTCGTTTGCTTGCACTCAATTTGTTTTTGTGTGTTGTCGCTTTCTTACTTTAAAGTTTCGGTGCTCGCTCTGAGAGTACCAAAGAACCGTTCGTTTTCCTTTTCGATTGCTCTCACGCGCTCTTTTTGTGTGTTCTGTTCGTCGCGTTGTAATTATACTCCGTTGTCGTTGCTGTCGGTATTCGCGCTCGCGTCGTTTTTATTGTTTTGATTGTGAGTATTTCTTGCTTGTTAGCTTTTTTTGTTTTGCCATTAGAGTGGACCCATTTTCCTCATACACTTATTTTTGTGTCAGTATTATTCGTTTAAATCTATTTTTTAATCAATATAATTTCATTTTCCCTTGCTTTTTATTACATTTGATAATTAAATTATGTCCGTGGTCTGTTGTGCAAAGCAGTGCAAAGTCCGTGGCGACAACCCAAATGCAGGTTTTGTTTGCTGTTGGATATGTGGAGCTTCTGCACACGAAAAATGTGCAAACATTCATGCCCGTTCTAAGGAAAATATGAATAATTCAAATCTTGAGTGGCCCTGCTGGTCATGCAAAGAGTTGAAGAAAAACATATATAATTTCATGAGTCAAATGCAAGTTGGTTTTAAAGAGCTGTTAGTATTATTTACTAAAGCGCAAGACCTGCTCTCTGTTTTGGATCACCAATTCAAGAATAATGTAATCTTGAATTCGGAATCACCAAAACGTAAGAACCCATTTGTGAGTTTGTCTCCAAAATCTCCCTTAACGGAAGAAAATAAAAAAGGTCGTAAAAATAATAAAGTAAATGTAAAAACGAAAATTGCAAAAGCCCCATCTCCACGAATTGACGAGAACATGTATGATAATGCCACCAGCCCTATGGATGTGGCAACATCAGATCCTGGCCCGTTGGTTCAAAATGAGCCAAACATCCCTAATATAAGTAAATTTCTACCTGTAGCTTCTATAGCGGGTTCTGTCGAGGGTGTGTGCTCAATGGCTCCTTCGGAGGTCGGTTGCGTTGACGTGACTGACCTTCGAAATGAAACAAATGGGCACATTCCTCAAACTGTGGCTCCTATAGAAGGCTCTGTTGAGAATATACTTAATAAAATTGTAGGTGTTCCACCAAAAAAACATATATTTGTTTCACGGCTCCCCCCTGGTTTGACATCAGATGATGTAAAGGTCTACATTCAGGCCAAATCAAAAGCTACAGTTTCGGTGGAAAAATTTAAATTTGCATATGACCGGGATATCTCGTCGTTTAAAATAAGTGCTGCAATCCAAGATTTTAATGCTATATGCAATAACAAATTCTGGCCAGAGCACATCATATTAAAAGAATATACTGATAATAAAAATAAAAAGAAAAATCGGCCTCCGATTTTATTACCATCTTTGGTGGTTGGGCCTAGCTCTTCTGATAGTTAAAAAAACTAACCACCTCCTTCTCACTGGGCTATCAGAATGTTAGAGGACTTTGTAGTAAACTTAGTACTTTGTATCTTAATAGCCATTCTTTTTCCTTTCATGTCGTTGCCTTCACGGAAACGTGGTTAAGACAAGACATACTAAATTCTGAAATTTTTCTAACAGATTCTGTATCTATAGAAAGGACCGCCCACTGCGTCGTGGCGGTGGTGTGCTTATTGCTGTTGATGTTGACTTTCCCTCTGAGGCAGTAATATTAAGTGATTCTATAGATATCGAATTTGTTGCTGTTAAGCTAAATATTAATGGTGTTGGTATTTATATATCCTGTTCTTATATACCACCTTTATCTGACAACTTTGTGTATAATGCTCATTTGTCAGCTTTACTTTCCATTTCTTCTATGCTCTCTGATCGTGATATTTTTGTAGTTCTTGGTGATTTTAATATTGCTGAAGCTACTTGGAATTCAAGTCCGGACTCAAGCGTGTTGACCCCCATGGTGCAGACTGATTTTCTGGTTGGTTTATTTGAGATATCATTGAGTCAGATCAATGGTATACCGAATTCTCTTGGTAGAATGCTTGATTTGGTTTTTGTTTTGGATCCATCCACTATCTCTGTGTCAAGAACCCTTCCCATATCCACTCCTGAAGACTTATACCACCCGACACTGGAGGTGGTGATCATTTTGCCTGCATGTGCTGTAAGCCAGTGTAGTGAACCATTAGGACGGGTACGTCAATTTCGGAAAACCGATTTTGTAAAACTTACCCGGCTCTTGGCACTTGTTGACTGGTCGTCTCTCTATGGTTCCGAAAACTTGGATACGGCTATCAGTATTTTTTATAGCACCTTATATAATTTATTCGATAGTGTGTCCCTTGTGGTAAGCCAAGTAGGAAAAACAAACCGGCGTGGTTTACACGAGAGTTGACAGCCCTTAAAAATCGAAAGTCTAAGCTTTATAAGAGTTTTAGAAAATCTGGCTCTTCTGCTCATTACTCATCCTACTTGATCGCGCGTTCCAGTTTTTCGGTCATGAATAACTTATGTTATAAAAATTACCTGAGTCGGTGCAGACTACAGTTCCAGCAAGATCCTAAGAGGTTCTTTGACTTCGTTAATTCGAAGCGAAAGTCTTCAACACTTCCATCTAATGTATTATTTGAAAACAAGTCGGCCAACTCAGATCAGGCAATTGCCGATTTGTTTGCAGAATTTTTCAAACAACTTATAGTTCAATTGATACTCAGGTTGATCTGATTTACCCGTATCGGGTTGATAGCTCCAATTGCATTTTTGAACCAAGAATCACGGAGTGTTCATTACTACGTGATCTACAAGGTATTAAGCCAATATTTTCCCCAGGACCTGACGGCGTACCAAGCTGTGTGCTTAAGTACTGCGCTGACGGTCTTTTAAAGCCTTTGCACAAATTGTTTAGTTTGTCTGTTGAGCAATGTTCATTTCCAAACATCTGGAAAGAATCGTTTATTATACCGCTCCATAAAAAAGGAGACAAGTCTCACGTTCCAAACTATAGGGGTATCTCCAAATTGTCTGCTATCCCAAAAATGTTTGAGAAATTGATAACTTCTCAATTGCAACATTTTTGTAGATCCTTAATATCACCGTGCCAGCATGGATTCGTGAAACAAAGATCTACCACCACTAACCTGTTAGAATTTACTTCACATATTATTAAGGGTTATCAAAATAAAAAGCAAACGGATGTTATCTACACTGATTTCAGTAAGGCGTTTGACTCAGTTAATCACTACCTTTTACTTCATAAACTTCAACTATTAGGTTTTCCTAGCAATCTCATTCGGTGGATAAGGGAATATTTAATTCATAGAACACAAAGAGTCAGTTTTAAGGGTTCTGTCTCAAAGGTGGTTCATGTCACGTCCGGTGTTCCGCAAGGAAGTCACCTTGGACCGTTATTATTCACACTGTTCATCAATGATCTGCCATCAGTAATTGATCATTCTCGAGTTCTGATGTATGCTGACGATGTAAAATTATGCATGTCAGGTACTACTACGTTGTCTGCTCAAAAATTACAAAAAGACTTAGATAACTTCCAAACTTGGTGTCGTGTTAACTTGTTAAATCTTAATTGCAATAAATGTAAAGCAATGTCCTTTTATAGACGCCTGCCTTTTTTAAATATATATTTTCTTGATGGTAGCCCACTCGATTGCATTGAATGGGTTGATGATTTAGGTAACCTTTTTGACCCAAAACTTAAATTTCACATGCATATCTCTTCAGTAGCAAATCGAGCCTCTGGTACCTTGGGGTTCATTAAGCGCTGGTCGAAAGAATTCGACGATCCCTACATAACAAAATCTCTTTATACTTCTTTGGTACGTCCTATTCTTGAATATGGATCTTGTATTTGGTATCCCAACTACAGGATTCACCAGGATAGAATAGAATCAGTACAAAAACAATTTCTGCTCTTTGCCCTTAGGGGACTTAATTGGGATACTAACATTAACTTACCTTCCTACCACAGTAGACTTTTACTAATAAATCTTCCTTCTCTTGCTGATCGGAGAACAATGCTAGGTGTAATCTTTTTACATAAACTAATAAACGGTGAAATTGATTCTTCGGAATTAATCAGCCAGATTAGTTTTGCAGTTCCGATCAGACGGACTAGGAATTTCCTACCAATTGCTCTTAAAACCTGTCACTCTAACTATACTATTCATAATCCTTTCCGTATTTTATGTTCAAACTATAATGATTTATCTCACTTATTAAATGGTGCCACTTCTATTGGTTCTCTTAAAAAGCTAGTCTTATGTCATTTGTCTACATGTTCGCGATCTTCGTAACCGCACGTTATGCGGTGTGCCTCTCGGTCGGTGGGGCGGGAGGTGGTTGCATTTTGCTTGGGTCCGCGCGTTAACAAGCCGGTGCTTGGTATCGTTGGGCCACTTGATGGTACTGTTCGTTAGTACGTCTACGTCCAAATTAAAAATTAAATTAAAAAATCAAATTAAAATCGTACATTTTTAAAATGCCTGCAATACGCAGAGGAGCTACCATACGCCGTCAAACAAGCAATTTAGGCAGAAGAACACGAAATACTACAAGCCAAGCTTATTACCAATCTAATCGTACTGCTCAAGAGCTTGAGGACCGAAATAATCGTAAAAGAATTCGGATATCACAAACGCGTGAAGCGCGAGCGCGACATTCAACAAATATTCGTGCAAGTTTGAATCGAGCTGCTTTCAGTTACGATGTGTCACTTGCCTACAGTAACTTCCAATGTGTTGTTATTGGTTCTATGAACTCGGTTTGCTCATATTGTGAGGCATTGAAATACAGAAAAAAATTAGACAGAACCTTACAAGATCTACGGAGAAATTATAACCGATTTGGTGTTGCATTGATTTTATTAGCAGGAGATTGTCAAACATTGCCATTTCACGATCAACGCCAGCAGATGAACTCAATGCATGTCTAAAGTCTACTTTTAAATATGTACTTATATAATTTAATTTAATTTAATTTTAATTTACAACACCCTATCACGGGTGACGGTTCTGTTCACGAGAATTTTTAGCCCCGACTATAAAATACGTAGAAACAAAACAATTCAACATTACAAATCTTTTTGACAGGAAGAAGTCTGTCGGGTCCGCCGCTGCAACGCGTGGCAAGGTTAGCTTGTAGATTTATAAATTTATATTTATTGTAGGCGTTTTCAACAAATGCGCCGGGTGGAACGTGTAAAAAAAACTTAATATTAAATGGATGACGGACAAAACAGATAATGGTGGACGGAACAGTTGGAAAACCTCTGTATCTGCATCCGCCAGTTTAATCACAATGTGACATTATTGTTTTAAATTTTCACTGATTATTGTCATATTTTGCCTTACAAGATTGCAGATTTCCTTTATGTTGCACAGACTAGCAAACGATATGCCAAACAGATTTGCATCAGTCATGTATTTTGCAGATGCGTCCAGTAACAGCCTGGCCGTCAGCCGATTGAAGCAACAAGGGGAACAACGCGCAACTTCGGGGAGGCACATATATACCGAAAATATGTATGTTGCCACCCTCGCAGTGCGTGCCGTCCTTGGAGCTTACAATTGGTAGTGCGACTATACTCTCCTCGTGAGGGCGGCTGGAAGCAGGCCCTTGGTACGGTCATGTCTCTGCCAAGGGTGCTGACGAATTGTAGTCGGGCGAGAGAAGAACACTCCATAAAATTACCCCAGTCCAAGGTGGAACAGCATTGTGCCGAGGGACTCGCGGCCGAGGGGTTGCTCGGTCTCTACTTTGCGAACTCTGGATACCTGCCGACCTCCAGTTTCAATCAGGCTTCCCGCGATACACGGGCTATGTCGCGGGTGACCGTCCTTCCCGTCTACTCGTGGGACTCAAAATGAATTCAAACCTAAATAATGTAAAATCAGTGTCCGAGGCACTTAAAACCTCGGTGGGAAATGACAATCCCTCTTCAGGTGGCAACACCCCAAACACGTCTGGCAAGCCAACAGACGCTCAGAAAGTAGCAACGGCCAATTCTACTTCAGGTGCGAGCACCTCTTCTTCAAAGTCTGGCAAGCCAGCTGGCACGCGAAAGGTTGCGAAAGGGGCAAGCTGGAGGAGACAAAGACAGTCGTCTTTCTACCCTGGGCGTCGTCCAGAAACGGCTCCTGGAGATCGGCGACCGCAACCTAAGGCTGCGGCACCGGTTCCCGGGTCCGCGACTGTGGCGACTGCCTCGGGGTCAGCCAACCCTCCAAACGGCAAGCCATCCTTCAAGGATCGGCAACGGGCTGCTGAAATTCTTCAGCAAGATCTTACGGCCCAACCAGCTTCCCCGGATGGTGCCCAGCTTGTGGAGTGGGCAAAAACCATCCTTCCGGATTTTAAGCCGGCTATTGTGTCCGTTTCTGGCAAAGCCAAGCAGAAACGGCAACGCTCCGCAGAAGAGATGGTTCCGCAAGCCAAGCGGATCCGGCCTCCCCCCTCGTCCACAGCCACTCACCCGGTCCTTCGCCGAAGCCGCCAGGGAGAAGGTTCTTATTGGGGTCCTAGACAGGGGCCACAGTGAGTGCCATATCCCTCGGCATAGGTGGGGGGACCATTGAGTGCGAGCTTCAAGAGAAGCTCTTGGACTTGATGTTGAAGTCGGAAGGTCCACCACCACGCTGCTCTGACGCCGGTTGGCATCAAGGTTGCATAAAAGCGATAGCTTGTGAAGATATGGCGTCTGCCGCCATATATAAGCAAGTTGTCGCCATGCTGGGGGAGATCTACCCTGGCGCGAAATTAGAGGCGGTCGACTGGAAAGACATACCCAGTCGCCCCCGCGCCAGGGTCTGGGTCTCTGCTAAGCCTGAGGATCCCGAAAGGATTCTCAAGCTTTTCCAGCTTTGCAACCCTGCCCTGCCAACCAAAGACTGGAGGGTGGCCAAGGTGGAAGCGACGGAGGGGACCACAAGACAAGTGGTCCTGGTCAACAATGACGAGTCGGCCAAAGAGCTAGCCAAATCCAATGGTACAGCCTACTACGGGTTCAAACCTGTAGTAATAAGGGTGTACCGGTCGGATGCGGCCAGTTCTTTGACCGACGAGGCGGAGCCGGCAGCAGAGGAGGCTGCCACCACCAATGCCGCGGACCATGGCACACCAGCCCAAGCCACGGGCGGGGTTTCGACACCCGTGAAAAGGGATTTCGACATCCCTTCTGGGTACTATTCGGAGGGCTCCGAGCTGGCTAACGACCTGGCCAACAGAATCTGCCTCGACACCGACAGCGACGAAGAGGCGGAGCGTACAGTGGTGGAGAAATCTGAAGATGTCATTACGACTTCTGCAGATCAACCTCCACCACTGTAAAGCGGCTGCAGCCGCTCTTCTGCTTCGCATAAGCCAATGCGGAGCAGATATAGTCCTCATCCAGGAACCCTGGGTCTGTGGTGGCAGGGTTTCTGGTCTGGGGACGAAGGACTACAAGCTACTTGTAGCCCGCAACGAAGGTAATGTTCGCACCTGCATTATGGCAAAAAAAACACCTAGATATTATTCTGCTCTCTAACTACAGCAATGGCGACAACACTGCTGCCTGCCTGGAGCTGAAGTCGGGCTGTGTCAAGCTAAGCTCAAGCTATATGGCTCACGACCAACAAGGCCGAGGCGACCCACACGGAGCTCATCATAGGATGCGATGCCAACGCTAATCACCATCAGTGAGGCAGCACTGACATAAACGAACGGGGTGAGTCACTATTTAACTATATCCTGTCCACCAACCTCAACATCTGCAATATAGGTAACAACCCTACCTTTATTACTAGAAATAGGCAAGAAGTCTTAGACATGACGCTTGCAACGGCGTCCCTCCATCAAAGACTCATTAGATGGAGGGTGCTTGATGAACTTTCGTTCTCTGACCATAGGTATATAGATATAGCCTTCTCCCTTGACACACCAAAGCCAAAATGGTGCAGAAATTACAAACGTACAAACTGGACCGTTTTCAAAGCCCAAATTGGGAGACTAATTCCCGAACAGCCTCCTTCGGGACTCCCATCCCCCGAGCATACAGAGATGCTCACTCAGAAACTCACGGAGGCATGCATGTCCGCCCTCAACATGTCATGTCCCCTGAGTAAACCTAGAGGGAAAACAAAACCACCATGGTGGTCCCCGGAAATAGGTGAGCTTCGTAAGACATCACGTAAGCTCTTCAATTATGCAAAGCAAAGTGGAGACGACCAATCTTGGGATCTCTACAAAGCCAGCCTTGCAACTTTTAAAAAGACACTTAGACAGGCTAAACGCCTTTCGTGGAAAAACTTTTGCTCCTCAATTGAAAACACTACTGATGCCGCAAGGCTCCGAAAGGTTCTCTCCAGTACTCAGACAACCGTTGGGTTCCGACCAGTTCCGACCAGTTCGGAGTCTCTAGAACTTCTTATAGAAACCCACTTTCCCGGTTGCTCAGTCGAGTCACCACTTGTCTTAGCCAGAGAATTTCAAGGGCACTTAGCAACCGATTTTATCTTCAAAGACATCATCACATGGGCTATACAAAGTTTCTCTCCCTTCAAATCACCAGGACCTGACGGCATCATTCCAGCCCAATTGCAGCAAGCAGGGGCAACTGCCGTTAACTGGCTTCATAAAATCTTTAAAGATATCCTAGCGACAGGCCTGATTCCCAAGACATGGCTGGAATCCAAAGTCGTCTTCATTCCAAAAGCGGGTAAAGCCTCACATACGACCCCGAAGGATTTCCGCCCCATTAGCCTGGCATCCTTTCTACTTAAAACGCTAGAAAGAGTTTTGGGCTTCCACATCAGGAACTCGATCAAGACAGATCATTTCTCTCAAGCACAACATGCTTACCAGAAAGGTAAATCAACCGAGACAGCTCTTCACGCTGTTGTCTCTACAGTTGAAAAGGCTCTCTACCAAAGAGAGTACTGTCTCATAGCCTTCCTAGACATAGAGGGCGCGTTTAATAACGTTGTACCAGAGGCGATCACCGAGGCGCTATCGAATTTGGGGGTCGAGCATCGCATCGTGGATCTGATTGATCAACTTCTCAAACGAAGAATCGTCAGATCCACTTTGGGGTCCTCGACTATCTACAGGTTCGTAAGTAGAGGCACCCCACAAGGAGGTGTCCTCTCCCCTCTCCTATGGAATATGGCAGTCAACAGTCTGCTGCGCTCCATGGAGGGTAGGGGCGGCAAGGTGATCGCCTATGCAGACGATGTCGCTATTGCTTTCTCGAGAAAATACCCCCAAACACTGTGCGAATGTATGACCACTGCACTTCGAACCCTGTCCACCTGGACCAAGTCAAAGGGTCTCGGACTAAACCCAGCTAAAACTGATTTAGTCCTATTCACTAGGAAATATAAGATTCCTCCACTCAAACCTCCAACACTAAACGGAGTGGAACTTGCTTTTAGCAAATCGGCCAAATACTTAGGGCTCACTTAAGATAGTAAACTAGACTGGAATCTCAATACACAGGAACGTTTTAAGAAAGCCTCGGTCGCTCTATATACATGCAAAAAGTCCATTGGACTGAAATGGGGAATGGCACCCCGCATATCGCTGTGGCTGTACACAGCTATCGTAAGGCCTATCCTGCTGTACGGAGTATCAGTATGGTGGCCAGCACTGTCAAAGAAAACAAAAGTCCATAAGCTCGGCAAAGTGCAGCGCGCCGCAGGACTGACAACAACAGGAGCTCTCAGAACGACCCCAACTGAGACTCTAGACAACATCCTAAACCTTCTACCAATCAACCAAATGGGAAAGTTAGTAGCAACTCTATCCGCCCTACGCATGAGGGAAACAAAACAGTGGCCCGAAATGACCTACGGTCACTCCAATATCCTTGTGGGAAACCCACTTATCCCCTCAAACACGGACTACTGCTGTCCTCAGGAATTCCCTAGAACTACTTTTAATGTAATTATCCCCCCAAGGGACAACTGGTGCTTAGGCACGCGAGGGTCGACAAACTCTATCAGAATCTTCACTGATGGCTCTAAGCTAGACGACCAAGTTGTGAGAGGCGTCTTTTGCAAATAGCTATCCATTAGTAAATCTTTTAGCATCCCTGATGATTGCAATGTCTTCCAAGCCGAAATCACTGCAATACAGGAGTCACTTCTATGACTCGCTGAAAAAGAGCGCTCAGCAGAAAACATATGATTCTTCTCTGATAGCCAGGCGGCTATCAAAGCCCTACATTCGATATCATCAAACTCGATATCCGTCACAAACTGCCACAAATATCTGCAAGAGATGGCTGAGCAGTTCGAGCTTTACCTGATTTGGGTGCCCGGTCATGGGGACATCGAGGGCAATTGTAAGGCGGATGAGCTGGCAAGGCATGGAACTACTATGCCTCTCCTCACAGATAAGGAGGCCACGGCTATTCCCATGGCCAGCTGCAAGCTAAGAGTTCGTTCACATTTTGAACTCGAAGCTAACAAAAGGTGGCAACTCAATAATGTAAAGGCTAGAATTGCTAGGCAAACCTGGCCAATGCGCTGTAAAAAGCGTTCCTCTGGCCTAATTAACTTAAACAGATTAGGCTGTGCTGCTGTAATCAGGGCAATTACGGGACATTGGCTAGTAGGGACTCACGCAGCGAGACTTCTAGCCCCTTTCAATGATTTCTGCAGAAGCTGTCGAGACGAGGAGGAGGAGGAAACGGTTTCCCACCTTTTCTGCGACTGTCCGGCACTCTGCAAGACCAGAAATCGCCACTTTGGCTCCTTTTTCTTAACGGACCTCTCCCAACTAGCGGATATAAGCCCGAAAAATATCCTGTCTTTTATAAGAGCCTCGGGCTGGGACCACGCCCTCGAAAGCGGTGTTACACACTCTGCGTCTGGGTAGACGGTTTTGGACGCAGTCCAAACGCGGCACCACAACGGGCCAACTCTGGCCTACGTGAGTGGGGGGTCTTTTCTTCCCACTACCGCTCTAACCTAACCTAACCAGTAACAGCCTACCTGCTTGTCTTGAAATTGACGCTCTTTAAGTCGTTTTCCTTCCTTTCCATTTCATCTTTGAGCTTTTAAGGCCCAATTTCTCAATGTCCGGTTAGGTAAACTATCTGACGTTTAGTCAAATTTAAGTTTCTCAATGTTCGGTTAGGAGTAAATGAAAAACAAACAAACCCAAAGGCTGGGTCCCGTTTAAAATTTAAGCTGTTTTTTAACCGACTTCAAAAAAGAAGGAGGTTATCAATCCGTCTGTACTTTTTTTTTTTTTTTTTTTTAGCAAGGTTCATCCAAGTCGCAGGATGGACTCTCGAGGCGGATTCATACCAGGAGTAATAGAGGGGTCTCAGTGCCTTTCGCGGTATCACAATAGGCCGAATACGGCCTAAGTGCGCTAAGGGGGGTATCCCTCCTTGGTAACCGCTCTAACCTAACCTAACCTCAGAACTTGCGACTGGGTGAACCGATTTTGTTGATTCTTTTTATATTTGAAAACTGGTGCTTTCAGGGTGGTCCCATTTTTTTTTGGTCCAGGTCTGTCAATGGCTTCATTAAGAAAACCGCATATCTCTTAAATTTTCATACTTATTCATACGTATCTCGCACGATTTTTGAACTAGAGTCGCCAGATAAGTTGAAAAGTTAGGTGATGACGTCCCCTTAAGATCTGCATCAAAAGCTTGGATGCCACGCCCACCATTGCCAACCGTCTTTTTAAATCGGAAACGGTTATATCTTTATTGGTAGGAAGATAGACGGTGACATCTACCAAAGATCTGCATCAAAAATTTGGATGCCACACCCACCTCTGCCGCCCACCTTTTAAAAACGAGAATTTAGTAATATTTTACAGTTTTTGAGCTAGAGTCACAAAATTTGGTAGGAAGACAGATGACGACATCATCTCAGATTTGTTGGGAAGCTAGTTGAGTTAGGCGTTTCTGCCTTCCTTTGTTTGTTTCACTTAAACGACGCTGTCTCATATGAACAGCACGTTTAGTAGGTCTACCCATATTCAGAAAACTTATTAAACATACCTTCAAAATTACTAAAAATTAAAGAATAAACAACAATTTTAACAAAAAAAACCAACTTCAAAAAAACTGAAATGCCCTAAAAAGTAAACAATAATTGAGTTTTTTTGTACAAGTAGTAACAACTATTGGTATTTTTGGAGTCGGTGTCAGCTAAGGAAGGTTGAAATATGGTCCATATTGAATGTATTAATATATAGCCATTGTGTTGTAAGAGAAAATCCGTTGAGTAAATGGCTGAAATTGGAACTTTAAATGCATTTTTTTCAAAACTAAGTTTCTACTTAACCGTGAGGAATGGGTCTTGAACAATGCAGAATTAATTAATTTCTGTGATATTGCGGAGACCACACACAAGATCCATATTCAAGGATGGGACGCACTAGGGATGCATAAAGGTTTTAGTAGTGTAGGGATCGTTAAACTCTTTCGACCACCGCTTGATGAAACCAACGACACTGATGGCTTTATTAACCATGCACGATATATGAGAATCAAACTTTAATTTTGGGTCAAGAATAATACCCAAATCCTTCATTTCTAATACGCGATCGAGTGGTGAGCCATCAAGCAAGTACTGAGCAGTATGAGGAGTACTTCTACAGAAAGACATTACTTTACATTTAGAACAATTTAAATTAAGTTGTAACCTGATGTTACATAAATTGGTTTAGAGACAGATGATTAAAAGACAACTTTTTGTGTACAGCCACACAAGTACTCGGAAAGTCATTATTATTATTATTATTATTATTACAAGGGCCTTATTGCACAGCGACCACATGTTAGATCTTTTGTGCCGGCCTGTGGGATTAGGGTAGAGTCTCTATACCGAGGCTTTTTATAAAAGAGAGCACTTTGGTAGGGTCTATATGTTCCCAAATCCTGTAGGGGGGGATAAGTTCACCTCCTAGGTGTAGAAGTCGACGTCTGCTTAGCGAGGGGCATTCACATCCCAGCAAGCATTTTGAATCAGAAGCGAGTCTTTTTCGAGTCACAAACTGATTGAAAGTAAACATTTATGAGCGCTTTTTCTGATCAAAAAAGATACTCTGTTCGGGAGAAAACGGTTCCCGAACGCGACTCTTTTTGAGGGGTCGCTTGTGACCGCAGTTTCGACTCATTTTCGATTCGTATTTCGAATCAAAAGCGAGTCTTTTTCGAGTCGTATTTTTTAACAGCTTGTTAAAAAAGAGACTCACAATTGTGTATAACATAACAGTGACCCTTATGTATTACAATTGTGTTAACGTTAATGTAAATGTATGTTAGCAGTTAATGTTAGCCAGTAGTTTATGCTAACAGTTAATGTTAGCAATTAATGTTAACAGTTTATGTTAATGAATGCATGCCATTTTTACTTACCTTTTTTTTTACCCCAACGAGGGTTTGAACCTGGGACTTTTGGTTTGAGCGGCGTCTTAGACAGCACGACCATCGGGCGTCATTGACTAGCATGTTACAATTGCCCATAAGATCTATTTATGATGCAAAGCATATTTCAATCGCGTGGATGATCATTTTTTGACTTCCGTACATTTCGTGCATGAAATCATTTTTTGAGCATGCAAGCGAGTCGCTTTTGAGTCGCTTTTGAATCGCTTTTGAGTCGCCAAGCATATTTCAATCACTGGCATGCTCAATTTTTGATTGCTTCAAATTTTGCGCGATTCATCATATTTAAGGCATACATGCGAGTCGTTTTCGAGTCGCGCTTTAATCGCATAAACGATTTATCGTTTTTAAAGCATGAAAATGACTCGAATTAGACTCGAAATGGGGTTTCTGATCAAAACAATCTTCCAATTGCTTGCTGGGATAGAACATGTTCTGATGTTTCTGGCTCCAGCTCACAGAATCTGCATGTGTCGATCTCTGAAAGTTTTACTATCTTAAGGTGATACCTTAGGTTGCAGCATACCTGTTAAATTGCGATTACAATTACTAATCAATTAAATTACTTTTGAAAAGTAGTCGTTGTGACTATATAGTTCGCAAGTAGAAATTTATGATTATATTATATAATGATTACGATTACAAAAAACCATAAATATTCTGAAACTATCACTAATTATCAAAATAATCAAAAATAATCAGAAATAATCAAATTGATTATTTTTGATTATTTTCGATTATTTTTATTATTTTGATTATTTTTGACTATTTGTGACTATTTTTCACTAAAAAAAATAAACAAATTATTCCAACAACATAGTTTAATACATAAAAATTTAGAAATCCAGTACCGATCACAAGAGCAACGCGGGCGCTATCAAGTCTGAAGCCGCCTTTTTGGATTTGGGACCAAGAGCTCGACTCACACGTACGACGCAGCTTACATCGATTCGCTCAATTCTATGAATGTATTCATAATGCGTGTGATTCATAAACCACCTCCTTCGCACGCACTAAATCAAAGCTACGCCTAGCTAAGAGGTTGCAGTTAAGGGAATTAAAATGCTTCAATGCACACAAACACGTGTGAATCTGCATCATAAATCAGCAATTGAAATTTCAAAAAAAAAAAATTTTTGTGGAGGTGGATAAAGTTTGAACAACATTTAAATTTATTTGGTGAATTTTTTGATTTTTGGTAAAATTATATTTTATCAATCCCAGAGATGTAGGTTGGTGCCTCGCTCTCTGAGATGGGTTGCTCCACAGTCACGCACCCAGGAAAGTGAGTAGCCAGGAGTAAGCTACTCGTTTCCTTCGGGTTGTTTGTGTGTGTTCCATCTGGCTTCTTGAGCGTACAGATGCCGTTTGAGTGGTTCTTTGAGAGGGCTTTTTGTAGCCTGACAGCTTCCGGGAGAGTTGAGATCTGCTAGCAGTGTTGACGCCACGTAGCCCGTTTAGACCTTCTCAGCTCTTTATTGTAGAGCGTTAAAGCATCTTTGTAGGACTCCCATGTAGTTTTCCCACTTTTCGCTTTATTGAAGAGCCTTCGCGCAGCCTTTTTAAGATCGTCAAGGCTCTTGTTCCACCATGGAACAGCCCTTCTGATCTTGCGAACTTTTTGTTCGCAGCTAGCGTGATATGCTGATTCAATGTTCGAATGAAGCCCTGTAGCTTCACGCTCTAACTCGTCTATGGATATTATCGGACGGGTGGAGCAGTTTCTGGATTGCTCAAGTTCAAAGCAGAAAAGATCCCAGTTGGTGTTTTTGGGATTACCTATATCAAATCTAATGTGCTGGTGATCTGACATGGTGATCACATTCGCAACATGCCAGTTTGAGACAACGGACAACATATTCAAACTACAGATTGTTAAGTCAAGGACTTCCTCTCTTATCGCATTGATGAATGTGGGCTCGTTGCCTCGATTTGATAGACCTACGTTATTACTAATAACACTGTGATAGTTTTTTTCAAAAAAAAAAAAAAAGACAAGACCGGACTCGACGGTTTCCCCCTATTTCGGGTCCTACGAATCGAACTGCATCATTACTTTTTTGAGTTATAATCATGGTTTCATACAAAATTTTTTGTTGAAGTTTTTAATCAAAGTGGTCCATTGTAAGAGAAAGGCACATTTTTCTTCGGTCTCTAACTTTTTTAATGTTGACTTTTTTGGTAAATTTTCTTCGGCAAAGTTTCTCAGAATAAGTCCGTCTTTAAGTTCTTAGATGACTGTAAGCCCCAAAATCAATGTTTTGGGTGTCATTTTAACCAATATGTCGAAAAAACTGAAATTTAACCCATTTTTTTAAATGTTTTTTCCCTCACGTTTGGTCAGTATGCTAATTTACCCTTTGATACTTATACATTAAGTGACTTCTTGTAATAGTAACAAACTTAAGCAAAGACAACGTTCTAAGCAAACTAACCATAAGAAAAAAAACTTAACAAAATTTGTATTTTCTAAAAATACTGCACTAACTATGTTTGTGTGCTGTTTTATTTTTTTCTTTGTATCTTATAAGTTTTATTAATAAGTATTATTAATTTGTACAGAATATTTAAATTAAATTTCTCTGGCAGTGCTCTATTAGGGCACAGGTAGCCACCATAGGCACCGCGTCTGAGTCACCGGGTAGATAGGCTGTTAAGAGAAAAGTCAGAGAGTTCTTTTTGTATTTTGTTTTATTCGGGAACGCAGCTAAGGTGCCGCGTTCAACGTTCCGTTGTTTCTGATCTTAAACATTTTACTAAGGTTCTAAGTAAGCCTAGGTCTCTTTGCTGCGCTGCCCACAGTTGGACAGCAGAGAGAGACGGTTATGTATTTTCCATACATTACATATGTATGCATTATGTATATATGTAAGGGAGCGAAAGTATTATACATATATATATCACGAGTGGTCACAGCGTGAGAATGCTGACGCGGCTTTAGGCCCAACCAAACGTTGATTACTTGCTTGAAGCATCGCAGGAAGCAAAGTTTCAACATATGCTTCGTCGTGTATCTGCCCAAACGATGCTTACGCACCTTTTCGTTCAGTTTTTCTTCTTCTTTGTTCTTAACGAATGCTTCGCCGCCTGTAGCAAAGTTTCACTGAAATGAAACTTTGCTTCAATGCTAAGCGCTATAGAGTTGTCGCTGTTTTTTTATAATATAGAAAATATTGTTAAAGCTTCATTTTATTGTTTACTAGCTAACTCAGCCACGCGTTGCAGCGGCGGACCCGACAGACTTCATCCCGTCAAAAAGATTTGTAATGTTGAATTGTTTTGATTCTACGTATTTTATAGCCGGGTCAAAAAATTTCACTACTTTAACCCTTTAGTGCAATGAAATTATTTACGAACAAAGACGAAAATGTTGAGTTTTTAATGTAGTTTCAAAATTACGTCCATCGGATGCACGATCACAATTTTAGTTGCCCCAAATGACGTCATTTGGAAGCAAGAATTTAATTTGCGTATCTTACGCAAAAATAATTTGGAATCATCTGAATTGCCAGTAAGAAGGATAATAAAGGCTCCGGCGGAGCGGGTAGAGGTGACAGCACAACTTTTCCTGATGCGCAACACATGCCGGCTGCTTCAATCCGAAATTTCAATGCCTGACAATATTGAAATACTTTATCCATTCCACCGATAGCAATTTTTAAATACGCTGAGTAGTTAATATCTGGTGCATATTCAAAGGCAAGCCGAACGAATGATGCACGTGTTAATGAGCGGCTGATCCGTTGCCTTTGTCGATCTAGTACTCGTACTGTAGCTATGTTTCGTTCTCGTGCCGCTCTTTTCTCGTAATATTCTGTTGCAGACGTTCGTCACGCTGTTCTTGAGATTCTTGTGCACGACTTTCTGCAGTCCTGATCCTTTGAGCTGCATTTCTTGTTTCGATTTGTTCTGGTAATTGCTGGGCTCTTTCAACACGTTTGCGTCGTGACCCATAGCTGCTCGCGTTGTTGAGGTTAGATTTTATGGTAGCTCCTCTGCGTATTGCTGGCATTTTAAAAATGTACGATTTTAAATAGTAAAAAAACAGTTTTTTAATATTTTTTGTTTTTTAACAAAATTTTTTCATTTATTTGAGTTGTTGGCGAAGCAACGCGCTCCGGATAACTAAATAATTTCATTTATACGTTGAATAGAATTATTTTTCCTACTGAATTTTAAATGTAGCCCACTAAGATTTTGAAAAACACAGCTAATTTTAAATGTAGCCTACTAAGATTTTGAAAAACACAGCTCTAGGTCTGGCTCAACTCTAACAAACCCAAATAACTTGCGGATCCCTTTTTGTCCAAAATAAAATATAGCCTATGTTACTCGTGGATAATGTAGCTTTCGAATGGTGAAAGAATATTTAAAATCGGTCCAGTAGTTTTTGAGCCTATTCGCCACAATTAAACAAACAAACAAACAAACAAACAAAGTTTTCCTCTTTATAATATTAGTATAGAAGTATAGATAAACACATAAATATAATACACTTGATCTATAAAAATTGTGTTATCATTAATTTTAACATAACATTACTCTTAATGTTAACATTTATTTTAAATGTAATAAAAATAGAACACATGGCAACAATGTACCACAGCTGCTGTCATATGTCTTTCAAAAAAACAAGAAGAAGAAGAGACAAAGCACTTAAGCAACGTATGGGTATAGACGTTGACGCTCAATGCGTAAACTTGCTTTTCGTTCAGTCTTGTTGCGATGCTTCAAGCAAGTAATCAACGTTTGGTTGGGCCTTTTGACTGTGCCCGTTGCATTCTCATGCGATCATGTTACCAGCCACTTGAAATGTGCTGGCTGTTTATGTTATGTTTATATGCAGCAACAAAGTATTGCTGTTCAATATATTTTAAGTACTTTGCGTACAGTGTGCCCTCTATATATATATACTACATCTCCCTCCTTTTAAAAAATAACGTAATATTTTATGTAGTTATTTTAGTTATTATATTTGTTTTTTTTTTTTTTCGATATCTTTGTAAATTTATTGTAGTAAAAACATAATATGAAATACAATATGACAATATATTGATAATAATAAAAATGATTACATACCAAAAATTATATATTGTATATATATATATATATATTTTTTTTTGACTTTTTTTTTGAATTGTTATTGTGGTTGATCAGACCGACAATTTATAAACTTATGCTCGAGCTAATCTGTTCTAAATAATTTTAATCTATTTATACTTTGATACCAAAGGTATCATAGTATATTGGGTTTGTGCAATGTCCGTCATGGTGTCTGTCCGTCCGTCCGTCCGTCTGTCCGTCCGTCTGTCCGTATGAACGCAACTTTTTTCGACACCCTTAAAGCTAGAGCCTTGCAACTTTGCAAATATCTTGGTACATGTCTTCGTCAGACATAGTGTTAAATGTAGGGCTCTACGACCTCAGGGGGCCCGAGAAATCGATAACAAGTCGATACACCTCGATGTGCAAATCGATAAAACACAAATATATCCCACATTTTAGCAGCTAGAGTCACCAAATTTGATGGCAAGATAGCTGGTAACATTCCTCAAAAAACTGCATTAAAAGTTTGGATGCCACGCCCACCTATTTCGCCCCCAGCCCCCCTCCAATTATAAACAAAAATGCCTGTATCTTCTACAGTTTTGAAGCTATAGCCACCAAAATTGACATGAAGGTAGATACTGACATCTGACAAAGTTATGCATCAAAACATTGGATGCCACGCCCCCAAACAACGGGATATGCCCCACCGCCCTAAAAAAAACCGGAAGGCATGTATCGTCGCCAGTTTTTAAGCTAGAGTCACCAAATTTGGTATAAACATTGGTAGTGACATTCGTAGCAGGTGTACATCAATGTTTTGGATGCCACGCCCACTTATTCCGCCCACCGCTATATCTCTCTCAGTTTTTGAGCTAGGCTCTTCAAATTTGGTATGAACATTGTTAGTGGCATCCGTAACAGATCTGCATCAATGTTTTGGATGCCACGCCCACTTATACCGCCCACCTCTATATCTTTGTCAGTTTTTGAGCTAGAGTCTCCAATTTTATACCCAAAACCCTCATATATTACTATTTGCACTCAGAATCCTTAACACAGCTATGGGAACTGGTATCAAAGTATATCGCAGTCGGTTGCGTCCGACTGCAACGTTTTTACTTGTTTTCTTTAGTTGTGTTAAAGGGCTAATATATTCTCGATGTCTTTGTGCTTTCGATTTTCGAGCGGTTCTTGGTGAGAACGCGCAGAAGCAAAGCACAAAGCGTACACAACTGCGTAGATCTGCGCAGTGACAAAAAGTACAAGCGTGGGAGAGGGCGATCGTGCGGAAAAAACCGAATATCAAGACTCCATCAGTGGCCACATGGTCCGACGGGCAGTTTTACACCAAAAAGCTAAACTCCAATAAACTACAAAAACAAACTTAAAAAGCTGCCGAAAGTGGTTAAAACAATATAAAATAAAACTTAAATATAAAATACCAAAACGCACAAACATGCAAAAACCCTAAAAAGTGCACAAACAGACAAATATAAAAATTCGGCAGTGAAACTGGTTCAAATCTAAAAGAAATTAATCTAAAATTGTTGTTAAAATTGCTTTAAAGGCGTTAAAAATGGTTAATTAGTGAAGTAATTCGAAAAAAAAATAAGTTGTAACATAGATGTAAAATGAGTGCAAATTGCAGCAATGGTTTTTTTGTTCCTTTTTTTCTTGTACGTTGTTTTTTTTTAAAACATACTAAAATTACATACATACATACGCATGCCAATTGGTACAACATGCGACGAATAACATAAAAAAAAAAAAATAAAATATTCAATACGACTAAAGCGTTAATAAAACTTAAATTTAACTTAACTTAAATTAAATATATTCCCCCCCAAACCCCTAATAATTATTTAAACACCTTTAAAAAATAAACAACATCATCAGCACTACGAAGGCCTTCGGAGCAGCAACAGATGGGTGAGTTTGGTCCAAAACTATTATCTACTTAATACGTGACAATTAAAAAGAAAAAAGAAACAATGCATTGCGTCAAAATAAAATTTAATTAAAATCAATTATAAGTGCAAATTACAAAAAAAAAAAAAAGAAGAACACTAAGACAAAAGAGAGCAAAGTTTATTGCGCTTCACATATGTATGTATGTAAGTACATACGTACATACATACGTCAACATATGTTTGCATGCTTATGCTTTTGTTTTATCGCGCATGCATTGAGTCGTTTTTTCCTTATCAACTCATTCTTAGTTTTTTTGTTTATAGTTTATTAACGCTGCAGGTGTTATTGAGTGAAATTTGGCCTAGCCAAATATTGCGTACCGTGGTACACCACGTATGAAAATATATGTAATTTAAAATGAAGTTTTTATAAAGGCACTTAGTTTGCTATTTTTTTTTTATGAACAATTGCACTCATTAAAATAAAACTAATTATAATTAAATTAACTACGTTGCATTGAAAATAGAAAATATTAAGTATAAACATTTCTTCTACAATAATGATTACCAATTACTTTTAAACTTATTTTGCTTACAAATCGCACAAATGCAAAATATGGAGTTGCTATTGAAGTTTTATATTTTATTATGAATAAATTCTGAATTATTATGGATTGCTAAATAAATTAATTTTTCCTTGTATGTAATGTGATTGGTGTACAGGGTGTCGTAGGAAAACATTAGGGATTGTCCTATAAACGATATAAAGGCAAGGATGATCAAAGGTAGGGTGGGTTAAGAGCCAAAGCTACAATTAACAGCTAGTAGCTTTTGGTGTAATAATGAATAAATAAATAACGTAAATCCGATATAGATTTTTTTTTAATAATAATACCGTCAGACAGTTAAGAGCACAGGACTCCTTATGTTTATGTTTATTTACTGATAATAAGACAAGTTTTGTTGTGCAACACTCCATCAAACGAACTCCCCTCCCGAATGTTAGCTAGCCGATGTCGCGAGTCCTATGTAGGTCGATGGAGGGTATAACAAAGATAGGTTGAATATCTCATTTTTTTTTTGTGGCGATAAACTAACCCTAAGCTTACACTAAAGCAGCTTGTCTGTTAAAGGAATTGGCGCCCAACGTGGGGCTTGAGAAACTCAGAAAGACTTTGAATTTTATAGAAGAAGACATTTTTAATCTGGGTTGATAGGTTCCTATAAAAAGTAACTTAAAAATAAAACAAGGACTTGGTTTTTTTTTATTAACTTTATTTGGTTCGAGTTAAGATGTTTGTGATCGGTGCCCGACTATAAAGGTGGAATCACAGGATCATAAGATATCCTTAACAAGGACTCACTATCCAACTTTATTTTACCAAGTACAAGCTTGTTGTTAGGAATAGCGATTCTAGGCTAGACCTAGAAATCGACCACAATAAATAAAGTATTTGGGGAAATAAAAACAGTTATTGCAATTAAACATTATTTTTAACAAAGGTTTTCGATAGCAGTAGCTTCTGTAGGACTTGGTAGGAATTATGAGTTTTGGCTTAGTCCGAAATTTCATCCGCTAGGAATACAAAAGCAAATGTTATAGTTATGCCTTAACAACAAATCAATATTTTTTAGAACCATAGATTGGAAGTGGGTTTGTTTGCTGTGACTATTGTTTTTCTTTTGGAAATTGAAATAAGTTGGCAAGTCCGATGGTTTTAACCGAGAATAAGCAGCATTAGCTTTCAGCAAGAAGCACTGTATCCCGATTTAATTATCCCTACTAGCTATTTCGAGAAAGCTCGATATGCTACGCGACTTGTGTGTAGAGCTGGAATTACGAGATTATTGACATGATCAATTTTCCGACCGCCTAGAAACAAGCTCGCTCTAGTATAGAGAGTTTTGTTGTAAATTAGCTAGCTTAAATTCTAAGCTCAACTAAATGTTAGGGAGGCTTAGGTCTTCATATTAATTAGCAAATCATTATTACACCCTTCACCCTGTCACCGTTACTTACATTACAAGGAAAACTTTATGAATATATATAAAAAAATAAATAAAAAAACATATAAAACAATAAAAATAATTTTGGAGTAAAAACGTAATTTTGGCTTACGATTATCATCTTTATTTAACAAAACTTTGAGTTGAAGATTTTCATCCCAGTTGTGTACAATGCGTTTGGCGCGTAGCTCAGAGAGTGTGCGGCAGCCGCATAATTGTGGAATTTGCGCTCAAGCCCTGCAAGAGACACAAGAGGTAGTGGTCAGCAGTTGCGGGCATTCGTTTCACACAGATTGCTATACAACTTATACAGCAACGAATCAAGAATGTCCAATTTGTAAATTACCATTACAATTGACAGAGGGAGCTGGTTCAGTGCAAGAGACACAAAACACTAGAAGTAGAGCAAGGGAAATTTTGCAGACTGTGCAAGATTTCAGGAATAGAAACTTAGAGGTTGCAGCTAGTTTAAATACAACAGCTGACTCGAATTAAGGGGCAGAAGCAGCCAATCAGATTGCGGAACCAAGTCGTGGTCGACCTAGAAGGCAAACCAATTCTAGGTATGCAAATGCAAATCGACCAAACCAGAACCGAAACCCACCGCCGCGAAACGTTGCAGCACGACAGGCTACTTCGTCATCTTTTGATATGAGTACCATATTCGAGCGAATAGAGAGTATTATTGAGAGTAAATTTAACAGTTTACAGAGTAGGTACCAAGAGGCACAAGAACAACACCCGATAACCAGACCTCGCGTTAACGCAAATATATCTGCATCGTCGCCAAGGTCAGGATCGTATACAGGATCAATCATAAATCCCGAAAAAGCTACACAGCTAATACAGAGCTGGGGGATTAGGTATGATAGCTCGGCTAAAGGACCCACAGTTCAAGAGTTTTTATATCGTGTAAGCGTGCTTACCGCAGACAACTTACAAAACGATTTCACACTTCTCTGTAAGAATCTACACATTTTGCTTTTAGGAAGAGCAAGGGAGTGGTATTGGAGATATCGGAAGGATAATCTTGATGTGGTTTGGGAAGAATTTTGTGAAGCGATCAAGAGTCAGTACGCGGACAACAAAGACGATGACCTGATCTATGAAGATATGAGGGCAAGAAAGCAGAAAAAGGGAGAGCCATACGATGTTTTTTATGACGACATCATGACGTTGGCATCTCGTCTTTCTATTTCCATGGAGGAGTTTAGGCTTGTGCAGCTTTTGCAACGGAATATGGTTTCGGATATGTGAGAGGCACTTTTGTATGTTTCGGTTACTTCAGTGGCACATTTACGTCAATTAGTTCAAAAGCGCGAGCTATTGATGAAAGAAGATGGCAATAGGCGCGTAGAGAAAACAAACGCAACCGGCTTCAAGCGAGTTGTGGCAGAAATCGATACTGATAAACAGGAAACGGGTTCAGCAGTTTCCGAGAACGAAGTTCTCGCAGTTCAAGCTAGAAAATTAACTTGCTGGAACTGTGATAAGGAAGGACATGCGTGGGACATGTGCTTAGAGGAAAGAAAGGTATTTTGTTATGGTTGCGGGACCAAGAAGGTGTATAAGCCTCAATGCCTGAAATGTCAGCAGCGCACGGGAAACTTGCAACAGGGACCTTCGATTGGGAACAGTCGAACGGCCCCAAACTAAAATTAATAAGTACTCAAACCAAGCTTTTGGCAGACTTTCCAACTGCGCCGGTGTCTGTGTTAACTAACACAGATACAAAACAAGATAAGGACAGTCAAAAAGCAGACAATACGAAAAATCTGTACATAATTAGACCTTTACAGGAGAGACAAGAAAAGTATCAAGCAGCTAAAGCTAGGATATTCGGTACGTCTGTTGCGGCCATAAAATCTCACTTTAAGCGTTCAACTCGTCGTATGCGTGATTTTTGGGAGAAAGTTACGAAGACGCGAAAGTTGCTGATTGCATCAGTAATAAATGAGGCTTCAGATGGTCGTTTTTATATTTCAATTACATTTCTAGATTGTACAGAGAATGGCCTTTTAGATACCGGGGCGAATATTAGTTGTATTGGTGGGGATCTGGCAAAGCAAGATTGGTCTGCTTATCCTCAATTTCGGAAAGTAGCATCCGATGTGAAAACTGCGGACGGCAGAAAGCATCCGATTCTAGGCTTCCTCAAAGTAGATGTAAAATTTCGGGAAGAAACCAAATCCATTACGTTTTATATTATACCATCGATTAAGAAACGATTGATACTCGGCATTGATTTCTGGAAAACGTTTACACTGGCTCCTGGTCTTATATCGGCTTTAGAGGTAGAAAGAGAACAAACGGTGATGGCGGATACAGTTGGTGAGGAAAAGATGTTTCCCCTAGACGCTGATCAGCGCAGACGGCTTGAAGCAGTAATTAGAATGTTTCCAGATTTCGAGCAGCAGGGCCTAGGTAGAACTCCGTTAATTAAACATGAGATTGATGTAGGCAATGCTACGGCAATCAAACAACGTTTTTATCCAGTGTCTCCGGCTGTAGAGAAACTTATGTTTAAAGAAATAGATAGGATGCTGGAGCTGGGAGTCATTGAGAAGTCGAGCAGCCCATGGAGTTCGCCAATGCGATTAGTGGTGAAGCCGGGCAAAGTTCGCTTGTGCCTCGATGCTCGTAAAATCAATGAGCTTACAAAAAAGGATGCCTATCCTTTGATAAGCATTGACAGTATATTTGCTCGACTGCCAAAAGCAAATATCATAACAAAATAGACTTAAAAGACGCATACTGGCAAATTGCACTAACAGATGAGTCGAAAGCAATAACCGCGTTTACAGTACCTGGTCGTCCATTGTACCAGTTTACTGTAATGCCCTTCGGCCTCTGTAACGCGCCGCAAACTATGTGCCGTCTTATAGATGAGCTAATTCCCGCCGAGCTGAAGTATTGTGTATTTGGGTACTTAGACGACCTCTGTGTCGTGTCAGAAGATTTTGAGACCCACTTGTCGACGCTTGTAAGGCTATCTGAGCAGTTTCGAAAAGCTAACCTGACTTTAAACATAGCCAAGACAAAGTTCTGCGTCACGGAAGTACCTTATTTAGGCTATGTCATCGGTAGTGGGGGTATTTCAACCGATCCGCAAAAGCTAGAAGCAGTATGTGCTTGGCCTGCACCAAGAACTTTAAAACAAGCTAGAGGTTTTATGGGGGCAATAGGTTGGTATAGAAGGTTTATACAAAATTTTTCGGATATATCTCTTCCTATTACGGATCTGTTGACTACAAAAAAGAAATTTAAATGGACAGATGAGGCACAAGAGGCGTTTGAGAAGTTTAAGAAGATTGTAACTTCCGCTCCTGTGTTGCAAAATCCGGACTTTGATAAGAAGTTTTATGTTCACTGCGACGCAAGTGATTATGGAATTGGAGCAGTTCTGGTACAATTGTCCGAAGATGGGGGTGAAAAGCCAGTAGCTTTTATGTCGAAAAAACTGAACACCGCTCAGAGGAACTATAGTGTAACAGAACGGGAGTGTCTAGCTGCTTTAGAGGCCATAGAACGGTTTAGGTGTTACATCGAAATGCAAGAGTTTGAAGTCATAACAGACCATGCAAGCCTTGTGTGGTTGATGAAGCAACCTAACCTTAAGGGTAGACTGGCAAGGTGGGCAATGAAGCTTCAAGGATATAAGTTTACCGTAAGTCACAGACGTGGGAAAGACAACGTCGTACCAGATGCGCTATCGCGAATGTTTGGCGACGAAGTTGAGGTGATAGAGATAGTAAGGCCCGAAGTGGATTTAGATTCGCCTAGTTTTGACGAAGGGGAATATGAACAGCTGAAGGCTAAAGTACGCGAGAATGAATCCAACTACCCGGATATACAAATAAGGGAAAGATTTATTTATATTCGTAGAGAGCACGACAATGGTACGGAGCAAAGTCGTCAAACCAATTGGAAACTCTGGATCCCAGTTGTTATGACCAATGCGATAATAAAAATAGCTCACGAAGAGGTAGTTTCTGCGCATGGTGGGATGGCGAAAACCTTAGAACTCTTAAGGAGATATTTTTATTGGCCGGGCATGGTGTCGCAGGTTAGGGATTACGTGAGAGATTGCGAAATATGCAAGACGACGAAAGCCCCAAACCACACCTTAAAACCTCCAATGGGAAAGCCCGCTATATCTCTACGACCATTTCAGCGGTTTTTTATCGATATTTTAGGACCTTATCCAAGGAGTAAACGCGGTCATATCGGATTGTTGATAGTGCTCGATCATTTATCCAAATACCACTGGCTATGTCCATTGAAAAAGTTCACAGCTAGTGTAATTCAAGAGTTTTTACAAGACCATATATTTTTCCAATATGGCATACCTGAGACCATTGTGAGTGACAACGGGTCACAGTTTAAAGCCGTGGAATTTAATGCTTGGTTGACGTCACTTGGAGTGAGACATGTGTATACGGCAGTCTACTCTCCGCAAGCAAATGCTTCTGAGCGGGTGAATCGATCTATTATATCGGCTATTAGAGCATATTTAAAAGACGATCATAGAGAGTGGGATGCGCATATACATGCAATCAGCTGTGCTTTGCGAAATGCACATCATCTAAGCATAGGGTGTTCACCATTTCATGCTCTATTCGGCCTCGATATGGTGACACATGGATCCCAATTCGCGTTGCTAGAAAACTTAAGCCAGCTTGAAGAGCCTGAGAATATCCTTGCTCGCGATGATCAACTGCAATTGTTGCGGAAAAGTTTGAGGCAAAACATTGCGATAGCAGCTGAACAATCTGCAAAGCAGTATAACTTGCGAACTCGTGAAGTTAGTTTTCGAATTGGTCAAGAGGTGTACCGACGAAACTTCAGTCAGAGCAATTTTGCACAAAATAAAAATGCGAAATTCAATCCACAGTGGATTAAATCGCGGGTAAGAGAAAAATTAGGTAATTGCTACTACATGCTCGAGGATTTGCAAGGCAAACTGCAAGGCACTTTTCATGCAAAAGATATCAGGCAATAACATGGTTTTACAGGTTAATCCTCCGGGTCATGACCCTAGAATTATCCTGTGCTTGTGAGAAACGAGTAACGACGAATTAGCTAAGTTTCAAACCTTCTAGGTGAGTCAGCTTTTGAAGGTCAGCTTGGGGTATATTTGTAGTGACGCTACCTTGGCATGACAACAGAAGCTTGTGTCAACTAACATTCTGAGAGAATTAAGACCCCGTAGGTAGTCGAACTTCCTGGGCAATGTCTTTTCGATTTGATTACCCCAAGGAACCAGACGTGTGTCTCGAAATCTTGCCGGAAATTTCAACGTGCGACCCAAGTATTTAATCTGAGTAAATATTGGGCATCCGCACAGTTAAAACCTTGGCCTAAGCCATTAAATTGGATGCATTTCTTTTTGTAGCGCGGATTGCGTTTCTTTCGAGTTTTAATACCTGGTTAAGGAGGAAAAAGTATTCAACATAACCACTGTAAAGTGGATTGCATTCCTCTAAGAGTTCACAAACCATTGGGTAAATATTGAGCTATTGCATGCAGTTGGCAGTTGAGTGATTTTTTTTCTTGGTCTCTTTTTTGTTTTTTTCTTTAGTTGTGTTAAAGGGCTAATATATTCTCGACGTCTTTGTGCTTTCGATTTTCGAGCGGTTCTTGGTGAGAACGCGCAGAAGCAAAGCACAAAGCGTACACAACTGCGTAGATCTGCGCAGTGACAAAAAGTACAAGCGTGGGAGAGGGCGATCGTGCGGAAAAAACCGAATATCAAGACTCCATCAGTGGCCACATGGTCCGACGGGCAGTTTTACACCAAAAAGCTAAACTCCAATAAACTACAAATACAAACTTAAAAAGCTTCCGAAAGTGGTTAAAACAATATAAAATAAAACTTAAATATAAAATACCAAAACGCACAAACATGCAAAAACCCTAAAAAGTGCACAAACAGACAAATATAAAAATTCGGCAGTGAAACTGGTTCAAATCTAAAAGAAATTAATCTAAAATTGTTGTTAAAATTGCTTTAAAGGCGTTAAAAATGGTTAATTAGTGAAGTAATTCGAAAAAAAAATAAGTTGTAACATAGATGTAAAATGAGTGCAAATTGCAGCAATGGTTTTTTTGTTCCTTTTTTTCTTGTACGTTGTTTTTTTTTAAAACATACTAAAATTACATACATACATACGCATGCCAATTGGTACAACATGCGACGAATAATAACATAAAAAAAAAAAATAAAATATTGAATACGACTAAAGCGTTAATAAAACTTAAATTTAACTTAACTTAAATTAAATATATTCCCCCCTAAACCCCTAATAATTATTTAAACACCTTTAAAAAATAAACAACATCATCAGCACTACGAAGGCCTTCGGAGCAGCAACAGATGGGTGAGTTTGGTCCAAAACTATTATCTACTTATATACGTGACAATTAAAAAGAAAAAAGAAACAGTGCATTGCGTCAAAATAAAATTTAATTAAAATCAATTATAAGTGCAAATTACAAAAAAAAAAAAAAGAAGAACACTAAGACAAAAGAGAGCAAAGTTAATTGCGCTTCACATACGTATGTATGTAAGTACATACGTACATACATACGTCAACTTATGTTTGCATGCTTATGCTTTTGTTTTATCGCGCATGCATTGAGTCGTTTTTTCCTTATCAACTCATTCTTAGTTTTTTTGTTTATAGTTTATTAACGCTGCAGGTGTTATTGAGTGAAATTTGGCCTAGCCAAATATTGCGTACCGTGGTACACCACGTATGAAAATATATGTAATTTAAAATGAAGTTTTTATAAAGGCACTTAGTTTGCTATTTTTTTTTATGAACAATTGCACTCATTAAAATAAAACTAATTATAATTAAATTAACTACGTTGCATTGAAAATAGAAAATATTAAGTATAAACATTTCTTCTACAATAATGATTACCAATTACTTTTAAACTTATTTTGCTTACAAATCGCACAAATGCAAAATATGGAGTTGCTATTGAAGTTTTATATTTTATTATGAATAAATTCGGAATTATTATGGATTGCTAAATAAATTAATTTTTCCTTGTATGTAATGTGATTGGTGTACAGGGTGTCGTAGGAAAACATTAGGGATTGTCCTATAAACGATATTAAGGCAAGGATGATCAAAGGTAGGGTGGGTTAAGAGCCAAAGCTACAATTAACAGCTAGTAGCTTTTGGTGTAATAATGAATAAATAAATAACGTAAATCCGATATAGATTTTTTTCAATAATAATACCGTCAGACAGTTAAGAGCACAGGACTCCTTATGTTTATGTTTATTTACTAATAATAAGACAAGTTTTGTTGTGCAACACTCCATCAAACGAACTCCCCTCCCGAATGTTAGCTAGCCGATGTCGCGAGTCATATGTAGGTCGATGGAGGGTATAACAAAGATAGGTTGAATATCTCATTTTTTTTTGTGGCGATAAACTAACCCTAAGCTTACACTAAAGCAGCTTATCCGTTACATATGGGCAGTATTCATGTACTGTTGATCGAGTTGTATTAAAACAATAGGTGAAATAATTCAGCCATGTGTCCCAATCATCTTTGTCAATCGAAATATACGATCGAATAAATTCATTGAAAGTTCGATGACTTCTTTCAATTGTTCCTAAAGTCTGGTGGTGGTGTGCAGTTGAATGTATATTATTTATTTTCATATACTTGCACAAGTCAGTGATAAGGGAATTTTTGTATTCAGTACCCATGTCCGTTATGAACGTCTTCATTGGACCATACTTAAATACAAAGAATTCAAATATACCTTTCGCTACTGTTTTCGCACTTTTGTCTGTTACTGGTATTGTAACTAGATATTTGGTGAGATCGCATATTATTGTTATAGCGTACTCGTTTCCATTCTCTGTACGAGGTAATGGACCAATAGTATCTATTAAGACAATGTCAAATGCTGTGCTTGGGGTTTTTGTAATGATCATTGGTGCTTTAGTATGTGTTGTAATCTTTGCTTGTTGACATTTTATACAAGTTTTTACATACTTCGTTATTGTTTTAGTCATTTGGGGCCAATAATAGTATTTCTTTATTTTTAACAGGGTACGCGTAATTCCTGTATGGCCTCCTTCTATAGGATCATCGTGATATTTCGACAGTATTGCTTTTATATGACTTTCGTCATTTTTGTCTATTTGTGTCACCTTTGTTAATAGCGCTACTTTTATTTTCGTTAAATATTTATTGCCCATATTTTTAAATTCATTAAGTGATACATATTCGAAAATTTGTTCACTTGGTGACATCTGTAAGTTATTGATTTTATGTAATCCGGCTTCTGAATTAAGCATTTGAAAAAATTGATCTAAATCAAATTTTTCATTAGAGTACAAATCGTTAACTGGAAATTGTGAAATAATTCGTTTTCCATTCTTTAGCAAACAATTATTTTTTCCGAATTTTATTTTTACAAATTTCCTTGCATCATTATTGCTAATGACTTCATAGACATTGGGCTCTTTTTCTTTCTTTTGCAATATTTTTTCTTCATCTGCGCAGATGTTTTTCTGTCGTTTTGATGATCTTGTTTGGACCATCAATATGTTCCTATTTATTTCAATAAGCTGTTCTATTTTTATTCTTGACAATGCGTCAGCTATGTGATTGTCTTTCCCCTTGAGATATTCTACTGTGAATTGATATTCTTCTAAATCTAGTCTCATTCTTGTTAATTTAGATGTCGGGTTTTTCATTGCAAATAAAAATGTTAGTGGTCTATGGTCTGTTTTAACTAAGAAATGCCTGCCATAAACATATGGTCTAAAGTGTTTTATTGCCCAGTGGATGGCAGCTAATTCCTGCTCTGTAGTTGATTTGTTGCTTTCTCCTCGCGTAAAAGATCGAGAAGCGTATGCAATTGGTAATTGCACCCCGTTGTACTCTTGAGTTAGTACTGCACCACATGCATATTTACTTGCATCTGTGGTTATGCAAAATTCTTTGCTGAAATCAGGGTATTGCAATAATGTAGGCTTCATTAATGCCTTTTTTAAGTATTTAAATGCATCTTCGCATCCTTTTGTCCATTCGAATTGGACATTCTTTCTGCACAATCTGGTCAAGTGACGTGAGTGTTGTGCGAAGTTGTGAATGAATCTTCTGTAATAATTACAGAACGCGACGAAACGTCGTGCGCTATCCGCATCAGTAGGTGTTGGATAGTTTTTAATAACATCATATTTTTTGTCATCAGGAAGAATGCCATGGTCTGTGCACTTATGCCCAAGGAATGTAACCTCGTGCATGAAAAATTAACATTTCTCTGGGTTTAATTTTAGGTTGTGTTTTCTACACAGGTCAAAGATGTTTGACAAATTTTTAAACATGTGCTGTTCTGAGCAGCCAATGACAACTAGGTCATCCATGTAGAGAAATGCTTGGGATGGCTCAAGGCCAGAAAATGCGAGTGTCATCATTCGCATAAATGAATTTGGTGCTACCTTAAGACCATATGGTAATCGCGTGAAGCGATAAGAACCGGAGTTCGTTGAAAATGATGTTATATTTCTAGATTTCTCATCTAGTTCTATTTGGTGAAATCCTGACATGAGATCGAGACATGAAAAATTTTGTGCTCGTCCTAATTGGTTTAAGATTTCCTCTATTCTGGGCAGTGGGTATTTGTCTGCTAGAAGTTTTTTATTTATTTGGCGATAATCAACTACTAAACGCCATTTTTTTTCTTTTGAGTTTGGGAGAGATTTCTTGGGTACCAAGAGAAGTGGGCTATTATATTCTGAAATTGATGGCTCAACTATGCCATCTCCTTTTAACTTTTCGACTTGTCTGTTTATTTCAGGTTTTTCGGTTTCAGCATTTCTATAATTTTTTATGTAAACAGGTGTTTTATCTGCTAATCTCAATGTTTGTTTATAAAAGTTATTGCATGATATTGGTTCTGTTTCTAGACCAAATATACCACTGTATTTGGTACAAAGCTCCGTTAATTTTGCTTTGAATTGGTCAGGGAATGTTAGTTTATCTATGACTTTGTTGGTTCTATTGGTTGCATTTTTGCTAGTTTGAATTTCATAATCTTCTATTGATTCAAATTTAATATTTGGATTTTGAATTTTTATATTTTTGTCTGTTGTATTTAAAATACGGACTACTGAACTATTACTTTCAACTATACTGTTCGCTATTATTACCCCAGGGTGTATTTCCTGGTTTGGTATTAGTACAGTATTTTCAGTAGTCAAAAGCATGATTTGTCTCATAACTTCTGATCTTGCTGGTAGTAATATTGAATTATCAGTATCGTTGTGTAATAGTGGAACATGTATTTGATAATTTAGAGATTTTGGTTTCATGATGAATTCATCATTTTGATAATCTAATATGCAATTGTGTTTTCTTATGAAATCTAATCCAAGAATTCCATCGCATGGTATGGGGAATTCATTATGAACTATTTGAAATTCGTGGTTGATTACGAAGTAATCGAAGAGTAAGTCAATTGGTGATTGTCCGATTGACTGGATTATTCCCTGTCCAATTCCTGATATATTGGTTTTATAGTTGTGATCTATATCTGAATCTAAATAATTATTCTTCAATATTGAGACATTTTCTCCTGTATCTATTAATAATGTAAGCGGTATATTATTTTTTTGGTTTTGGATTTTAATGATGCTACTGAGACTAAGATTTATGTTCAGTATTTTTACTGTGGGTTGCTCAAGGGGGTTTGTTGGTTTTCCGAATTACTTTGTGTAACTCTTACCAAGTTTTGCTGTCCACGGCCTCTAGTTTGGTCGCCTCTGTACGAGCCGCCTCTAGAATTACCTCTATTATTATTATATCGGTTATTGTTGTTATATCTGAAACGGCCTCTGTTAAAAGGTCGTCCCCTGTAATTACCTCTACCGCGGCTTCCGCCACGTTGAGCGTAATTTTGATAATATAGGACAGTGTTGGTATTTCCAGTTGCATCGGTGCAACTGTCGACAAATTTAGAAATAGCATCATTCATAAATCTTCCTCTTTAACCTCAGTTTCGGAATCACTTGTGAAGTCCGATGATTCTGGGTTATTGTCAATTGATTCTGAAATGACTTGGAAAGTCGACGGTGAGTTTAAAATCGTGGGTATCGAAATATCTACACTGTATTTTTCTTTTATGTAAGCTAACTGTCCTCTTATTTTAATCAACAATTTTGAGACTAATGCAATCTGTTTTTTATTTAGTCGAGCTCTATTTTCATGTATTAGCTCTCTTGCCTGATTGAAACTATCTACTAAGATTTTTGCATGCTTATTTAATGTTGGTGTCTGTATGTTTCTATTTTGGGTCAAGCATTTATATGACTTCTTGAAAGTTTCTTTTATTTCTGCTAATTGTTCTAAGAATTCAGATACTTTTTCCATAATTTTTGTGGCATTTTTGTTTTTATTATTTCAGTTTTCTTTTATATGCTGTCTAAGTTATTAGCCCTGCTATTATGATAATTCTTTTTTAGATATTTGTTGTGCAATTTATACAATTTTATAAGTGACTGAATTATCATAATAACAGCTATTAATGCTAATAATCCTGTGATCCACGTTAAATCTTGGTTATCAACTTCTACTTTATTTATTACATTAGCTGTGGAATCAACAGTTTTAACATCAACGACACCCATTGTGGTGTGCTTAAGATTTTTGAAATTTAACAAGTTAAAATTGGGTTCATATCTTATTTCGCCAAATTTACTAATTTCATTTGTGGCGATTGACATTTAATTTTCATATTTAAAATGTTTATTTATTATTATTTCTTTTATAAATTTTTTTTTTTTTTTTTACATTATTGTATTCTTAATAATTTTTAGTAAATTTTTCTTCTTAGGTTTTTCTTTTCTTTTATAGATTTTCTTTGATTTTTACATTGTAGTATTCTTAATTATTTTTAATTGATTTTTCTTATTAGTTTTTTTTTTTTTTTTTTTTTATAAATTTTCCTGCCTATTTTATCGTACAGCTTTACAGGCTGTACTTCTTATCGGGCAGAAATGGTTCCGCTCAATCTTACAACATTATTAATATATAAAAAAATATGCATCACAGTGCAATTAAAAAAAATTTTGCAACGCAGTGCAATTTTAAAATTAGTGTGTTGATGTCTGTCTGCTTGTCCTCGATGGTGGGGAGCCGGTGCTGGCTGCACAGGCTGGTCTTCCTATGGTGTTGCATCAGCTGGTCGTCGCCGGTTGGCTACGCTGATGCTCCTTCGTTGGCGTAAAAGGCAGCCTGCCTTTCACGCTTGTTATTTACTTTCTGTTGGGGCACCGGTGCTGGCACAGGTGTAGTGGCAATGCGGGCTGTCCAATGGTCCAGGGCAGTCTGCGGGGCACTCAGCTTTCTTCTTCGGTATTTCCTTGTGTAAGGGGGTGTAATTTTATTAATTCCGTAAGTAATAGTTTTAATTGCTGAGTGAGCGGGAGTTATTGGCTTTTTATTTGCGAGGTGTGACTTTAAAAAGTCAAGCTCTGCTTGTAATTTTATAGCAGTTGCCCATGGGGGTGGAGTTGGGTTTGTATAAAGTAGCCACTTTATGCGGGCTATTCTTTTCTTTATTTTGATTTGCACTTCCCCTCTTTTAGCCATAACTCATGCTCTACTCACTCAGTCTTGTGTCCATGTGTTGTTGTTGTGTTGTTTGAATTGCGCTTGCTGCTGCTGTTGTTGTTGGGCCTGCCTTCTTCTTATGCCATTTGATAGTCCATGATAGTCCAGTTGTTGTTTATGCAGATAGTTTATTATATTTTTGTTTTTGTTTAAGTTTTTTTTTTTTTCGCCATAAATGTGTAAAAATCAGGGACCGCAAATAATAATTATGAATTGAAAAAAATTGAAGACCATAGAAACCTCCATGATTTTTTTTTTTTTTTTTTTTTTTTTTTTTTTTTTTTTTTTTTTTTTTTTTTTTTTTTTTTTTTTTTTTTTTTTTTTTTTTTTTTTTTTTTTTTTTTTTTTTTTTTTTTTTTTTTTTTTTTTTTTTTTTTTTTTTTTTTTTTTTTTTTTTTTTTTTTTTTTTTTTTTTTATTTTTATTTTTTTTTTTTTTTTTTTTTTTTTTTTTTTTTTTTTTTTTTTTTTTTTTTTTTTTTTTTTTTTTTTTTTTTTTTTTTTTTTTTTTTTTTTTTTTTTTTTTTTTTTTTTTTTTTTTTTTTTTTTTTTTTTTTTTTTTTTTTTTTTTTTTTTTTTTTTTTTTTTTTTTTTTTTTTTTTTTTTTTTTTTTTTTTTTTTTTTTTTTTTTTTTTTTTTTTTTTTTTTTTTTTTTTTTTTTTTTTTTTTTTTTTTTTTTTTTTTTTTTTTTTTTTTTTTTTTTTTTTTTTTTGTTTTTTTTTTTTTTTTTTTTTTTTTTTTTTTTTTTTTTTTTTTTTTTTTTTTTTTTTTTTTTTTTTTTTTTTTTTTTTTTTTTTTTTTTTTTTTTTTTTTTTTTTTTTTTTTTTTTTTTTTTTTTTTTTTTTTTTTTTTTTTTTTTTTTTTTTTTTTTTTTTTTTTTTTTTTTTTTTTTTTTTTTTTTTTTTTTTTTTTTTTTTTTTTTTTTTTTTTGGGGGGGGGGGGGGGGGGGGGGGGGGGGGGGGGTTTTTTTTTTTTTTTTTTTTTTTTTTTTTTTTTTTTTTTTTTTTTTTTTTTTTTTTTTTTTTTTTTTTTTTTTTTTTTTTTTTTTTTTTTTTTTTTTTTTTTTTTTTTTTTTTTTTTTTTTTTTTTTTTTTTTTTTTTTTTTTTTTTTTTTTTTTTTTTTTTTTTTTTTTTTTTTTTTTTTTTTTTTTTTTTTTTTTTTTTTTTTTTTTTTTTTTTTTTTTTTTTTTTTTTTTTTTTTTTTTTTTTTTTTTTTTTTTTTTTTTTTTTTTTTTTTTTTTTTTTTTTTTTTTTTTTTTTTTTTTTTTTTTTTTTTTTTTTTTTTTTTTTATTTTTTTTTTTTTTTTTTTTTTTTTTATTTTTTTTTTTATAATTTTTTTTTTTAATTTTTTTTTTTTTTTTTTTTTAAAAATTTACCAAAATCGAGTTTTTAAATTTGATTTACATCGTATTTATGTTTTTGCACTAATTCGGCGTCACGGTCGCCATGTTAAGAGAAAAGTCAGAGAGTTCTTTTTGTATTTTGTTTTTTTCGGGAACGCAGCTAAGGTGCCGCGTTCAACGTTCCGTTGTTTCTGATCTTAAACATTTTACTTAGGTTCTAAGTAAGCCTAGGTCTCCTTGCTGCGCTGCCCACAGTTGGACAGCAGAGAGAGACGGTTATGTATTTTCCATACATTATATGTGTATGCATTATGTATATATGTAAGGGAGCGAAAGTATTATACATATATATATCACGAGTGGTCACAGCGTGAGAATGCTGACGCGGCTTTGACTGTGCCCGTTGCATTCTCATGCGATCATGTTACCAGCCACTTGAAATGTGCTGGCTGTTTATGTTATGTTTATATGCAGCAACAACGTATTGCTGTTCAATATATTTTAAGTACTTTGCGTACTGTGTGCCCTCTATATATATGTATACTACAAGGCGGAAGCCAGCACTGCCTCTTGCTCGCCATGGGCTGTGGGTATTTTAACCCAGACCGCCACTAGGTCTTCAGTGATGAACTGTGATAGGGGAACAAATGTTAGGTGTTTGTTAATTAACAACGCCGCTCTAGGGCGAGGTTGGTCATTTGCATATAGCAGCTTACCAGATGGGGTGCTTAACCCCAGGACACGTCCGGCATTTATCCAAGGCTCCTGGATAAATGCTATGTCCATTGTAGCAAACCTCTCGCATAGGACGTCAGATGCAGCCTTTGCGTGGTGGAGGTTTGCTTGGAGACATTTTAGGTGTCTCCGAGTGTTGGGGAGAGTGAGGGGAGGGGGACAGGACATTAGTCCACCCTCTTGCGGCCCCTAGCCGCCATCTTCCGGCCTCGGTTTGTGCGCAGAAGGGCCTTTTCCTCCGGTGTGCGCCTCGCACCCTTATTCATGCCCCCCGTTCCGCGCGTGATGCGCCCGCAAAGGGGAGGGCGCAGGATTTTCCGAGGAGCCGCGGGCTCTTGGGCAGCAGAGGTGCCACGGGCCACATTGTCGCACGGAGTGTGGACAGGGGTCGCACGAGTTTCCTCAGCGGCACCCTGTGGCGGCGTTGCAGTCGCGTCCAGGTTGATGGCCTTGGAGCAGGTGGGCTTCTCCGCTGCGGGAGCAGGAGCCACTGCCTGTTCTTTGGGCTGCGCACTGGCCGTGGGCTTAATGGTAGCCGTGCCCCACGCAAAATTGACTTGGTTACCAAGTGCTTTTATTCTGTTGGCTGAGATCGGGTCCAGCGCCAGTGTAATGATCGCCATCGTCTGCCTCATCTCACGATGGAAGACACGCCAGTCTCCCACTCGTAGGCCGCTGTTCTGGCCTTCAACGAGCTTCAAGATTTCGTCTGTCTTCATATCCGCATTGGGGAGCGGAAAGTAGCCGATAAGCTGCGGCGTTGTCAACAAGCTGCTGGGATAGTCGGCAGGGAGAATTGCCATCTTCATCGAGCTAGCAACATCCCTGTAAGAGGCCACGGTACCGACTTGGTACTTGGTACCTGCTCCTGTATCGCTTGCCCAGCTGCAACTGCAGCTGTGGAGGCTGCTGGAGCCCCCGTGGCAAGCAATACGCTTGCGGGTACACCCTTCGTCAGGGCACTAGGTGCCGCGGTTTTCATGGCCCTCTTGGTCGACACCTCTTCTGGGGTCGTGTTGGCCGATCTAACCCTCTTTTGGGTTGCACCAATCATGCTGGGCACCGCCTTTGGAGGGTCCATAGGCTTCTGAGCGAGCCTTTTGGCCTCATCCATGGGGATGCCGTTCGCAAGGTGTCTGCGCAACCTCTTCCTCGCAGCGCCCGAAAGCGCGACCCTCTTGGGTCTCTCGGCCTTGGGAGAGGCGAGAAGGGCTTCTTCCTCTTCCTTGGTCAACGTCTCGGACCCAGTTGATTGGGGAGTAGTATTTTCAATTTGGTTTTCCATAAGTAGGTCCCACGAGTGATGAGGAAGGAAGTATCCCCCGGGGCAGAGCCTCATACTCCGGATCGGGCACTTATCCGACCGGAGGTGCCAGGTATATATATATATTTTAACATTGGACTTTGAAGAATTTTTATGAAGTGGAATAATAAAAGATTGCTTCCACATATACCGTTAAGAACTATCGTTAAGGCAAACAGCTGTCCTTTGAATTGTTTATTTATTTTGTTATTAAATCAAAATGGCATCACATAAAAAAGTGTTTTATGTCCATGCATTTCACTGAACTGTATGATGCCAAATTTATACAGCGGCTCAGGCTTACAAAATCTACGTGCAAAATCATTCTTGCAAGGATTGTAGATCAATTGGCTTGCCATTGTAATAGATAAACAATTAAGTTCTTTTGCGCTCGAATTAATCATATGTGGAATTTTAAACAGAAATCATTCAATGTTGCCGGAAAACAACAAAAGTCAGCTGAACCGCTTGCTTTATTTGGCACAATGTGTATATTTGTGGCAACGCTGCTAAAACGATAGTTACCTATCGATGAAAGCTTATTTTGGCTTTGAGAAAACCAAACCGTTTAAATCGACAAGCAAATTAAATTTTGCGTTTAGCTAAACGAATATTTAACCAGACATTAAGAAATTGGGCCTTAACCGTGTAAAAGTAGCATTACAAAGCGAGGAAAAGTCGTTAAATTAAAATTTCCAGTTCACATTTTGCAGGCTAGAGTCGCTGCCTCCGGCTTCGGTAAGCTCCACAAGCACCGTACGCAGGAGCTTGAAATATTTTTGATAGAAGTAATATTGTTATAAACATGTATATCAAAAATCGGTAAATATTTACTATCGCGGCACCAGCGATTTTAGGGCTGATTTTTTTTTAAAGTTTTTTATCACCAGTGAATGATAGAAAAAGGTTTTTCATGTAGGCGCATGACGTTTTTTTGGTAAAAAAAAAAAAAAAATTTTTTTTTTTTTCGATTTTTTATTTTTTTTTTTACTTTTTCACACGTCCTGCGACGTGTTATTGTTATTATTATTATTTTCATAAAAATCCATCATTGCTTTGAAAACAATGTGCGTGCGATCACTGTAAGATGGATGTGCACGACGGAAAAGGAAATGTGAAAGTGACGCAAAATGACTATAAATAAAAAAATACTCCGAAAATCGAATAAGTGTGATCTGCTCCGGAACATTGCCAACAGTGCCTTAGCAGTGGCGTGAGCCACTGCTTTTACAGCATTAGTAAGTTTAAAATGCCGTAAATGCCAGTTTTTAATTCGATTCGATTTAATTCGAAACTGGCATTTACGGCATTTTAAACTTACTAATGCCGTAAAAGCAGTGGCTCACGCCACTGCTAAGGCACTGTTGGCTATGTTCCGGAGCAGATCACACTATCGGGCACATTTTTTTCACGCACGCACACACTCCTATGCATACATACACGAATGGATTTGCAAAATTGGTGAAATTTGTAAAATCTGTAAAACGACAAAAAAAAATTTCTTTTTTTTTCCAATGCGATGCGCCTGCATAATATGACTGGCTATGATGTTGCCAAGTCATAAGAAAGCATGAAAAAAAAAAATCAACCCGAAAATCGCTGGTGCCGCGATAGTAAATATTTACCCAAAAATCTATTTTTTATAAGTATTGTATTATAAGAGATGAAGGACGTAAACATAATCAAAAACAATTCAAAAAAAAGAAGGCTCTAGTCGAGAAATCCCGACTAGGACATACCCTTAACCCCATACGTATCGTGTACAGTCTTTTGTGTGTATTTACCCAGTGACCAATATGGCAAAAATGACAAAATTTAAAACTACGATATCTTCGGTGTTTCTTAAACGATTTTAATCAAGTTTTTTGAAATGTTCATTATTTTATCAATAGTTTAAAACCTCGTTTTTTTCAATTTTGAAATTCTAGAATTTTTTGTTATCGATCACATGTGTATAACGAAAGCCAACGAGTATTAAATATTAGAGTGGATGATAGCGAACGATAGCTCGTGCATTTTTAGATGGCGACCAAACGTAGCTCATGCGGCGAATTCGTTCTCTCTTCGCCTTTTGCCAAGCAGCTGATGCATGGGGAAGTGCTTCAAGAACCGTTTGTCAAATTGGTCTTTCGCCTTTGTCATGACTGCCTAATGTGGGGTGGGAAGACAAAGACTAATTGTTGCCGTTCTTCACTTTACTTGTTGTTGTGACAGAACTTGACTTTGGCAATTTCGGACTTTTGATTCAATCTGCGGTCTGCTACCCTGTATGGCAGGGTAGTATAGACTTAATATGAACTTTGCATAATTGTATGGGTAATCGTTAGATACTTAAATAAAATTTCTATATTATAAGTCTTCATATCTTTAACCAATAGGTGGGGCATGTGCATGACTTTATAAGCTTAGAGAAAATTAATCGTATTTTGCTTTAAAATACTTAATAGTAACTATATTCATAATCAATTTATATATTAAAGTTTTTCTGAAAAAAAAATGAATTTGGGACAAAGGGTATTTTTACTTTGCGCAGCTTGCGCGTGCTGTATTATTGTCTTGTTGCGTTTTGTCTATTCCCCATCGATACGCAGCACATGCATACCGACTTGTATGTGTGCGTCTTTGTCCACACTTCTACGACTAGAGAGAGAGAGAGAGGTATACATTTGGTTGTTTCACTCCTTTTTGGGAAACTTAACGCAAACTTGTCTTCTTTGCCTTTGCCTGCATTTGCATGTGTGTGTACGTGTATGCGTTTTGTATATTCTCGATACCCTGCGGTACGGCTGGTGCCAAGGCATACCAAGTTCTAGTCCTGTGATGCATCACTAGTAGCTAGCGATTTGGCTAACGACTAGTGATGCACCAAGTCGCTAGGCAAATAAAACGAAATGCACAAAAAACTATCATATGGTGCATCACCGGTAGCTAGCGATTAAGCTAACGACTAGTGATGCACCAAATCGCTAGGCAAATAAAACGAAAAACACCAAGTTCTAGTCCTATGGTGCATCACTGGTAGCTAGCGATTTACCTAACGACTAGTGATGCACCAAGTCGTTAGGCAAATAAAACGAAAAACACAAAACAAAGTCCTATGGTACATCACTGGTAGCTAGCGATTTACCTAACGACTAGTGATGCACCAAGTCCCAAGGCAAATAAAACGAAAAACACAAAATAAACAATAAAAGCAACAAAGCAACAGAACAAGACAAAGCGTGTATGACAAAGTTAACTGTTAATTAACTGGTTATAACCAGAATTTTGTCAATTTTGTCTTCAAATTTGCACTGTCGCGAGCTCATTTTTTGGTGCAGTGAATAGTGAAAAGTTATGAAGCGAGTGCGGATCAACACATTAAAAATCTATTGAGCTCGGCAACAGGAATATATTTGTAAGTAAAGACGATTTACATTGTTCTATAAAATCAAAATACATTTATTTCAGGTGAATACGATGGCAAGGTTACTTGGTCCTTCTGCGCCAATAACAAATTTAAAATATATTGTAACTGATGAACTTTAACTGGAGTACAACGTATATGATTTTTTGGGGAGGACTCATCAAAAAAGATAAGTTTTTTCTTTACATCTTTTAAATTTTTAAAACAGTTAAGACATGCAGTTGAAATTAAATTAAATCTCTTTTTTACATTACAGACGCAATTTCTAAGTGCGAAGTTGGGCCGCCGGAAACGGAGCTGCGTAAGGCAATGCAACTTCATAAAAAACGTATTATTAAGAAAAATAATTAAAGACAATAGTTGAACTTTTTATATTATAAATTTGAAATTAAATTAAATTTGTTAATATTTAATAACAAATGTGTTTTTGATAATATTTTGTACTAGCGAAATAGTTAGCTTGGTCGTCCTAACGATATCCCTAGGCCTTTCGTACCAGGGAAATCGTTAGCTACTGGGTTTGCACCGCCGTACCGCTCGGTACGCTCTGCGGACATCGTCTAGTTAAATTCGCTAGGTAAATACATTGCTGGTGGTGCGAGTGTGCACCAGTACCCATCACTGAGTTCTAGCGATTTCGCTAGTCTGGTACCGGGACCGCGGACTGCAGGGTAGACTCATATACATACATACATATGTACATACAAATGTACATGCAAACACACAAAGTCGGGTCTGACCTATGCTAATTTTGGTAATTGGCTGCAGCCGTTTTTTTGTCTGCAAATAAATGCTTATTGACAATTATTATTGCTGATAATTGATTTATTATGTATGATGTAACATTTTATTTAGAAAATAGTCAAAATAAAGCATAGAAATATTTAAAAAAACATGTTAAAAAATTTTGATCTGCGGTGTTGAGCCACGACCTCCGGGTTCAAAAAAGAAATCGCACAGTACAAGCGCCTATACTACCGACCAAAGACCAGATTTACAAAAGGTGGGATAAGCATCAACTATTTGTACATTGGTAAATGTTCTTAAATACGACAAGAATGCATATGTATGCTTCATACTGGCAAATGCACTATATAGCAAAATGCTTGCTCACTTGGCATGAACTAAAACTGCACGAAGGAAAAATGTATCATGTCCCAAAATTAAATTTATTAATTAATAAAAACAACAATAAAGCACATAAGTATTTTTTTATAACAATACATTTCAACAATAGGTATTTAACAGAGATGCGTTGTCTTTATGGTGGCGGTAATAGACATAGAAATTATTTATTACATTAATTGTAATAGCCTAACTTGCAAAGCAAAGCATTACAAAACAACACAAGTCTATTAACAAAGCAAATCATAAATAACAACAGCAAATATGACGGCAGACCTTAAAATCACAACAATAAAGCGAATACATGAGCATGAGCTGATTTAGCAAGGGGAAATTGCCGCTCTCGTGAATTCGCCATGAGCTCACTTGCGTTCGCCAAATGAAAAAATTTTACTCGCTCACTTCGCTATCATCCGCTCTAATATTTAATACTCGTTGAACGAATACCAGAAGTGTTATCGAAAATTCGAAGCAAACTTGATCTGCTTATGGTATAGGAGGTATAGGAGAGCTTAAGTTTCAAATTTGAAGTCTCTAGCTCTTATAGTCTCCGAGATCGGCACGTTAATACAGACAGACGGACGGACAGCCGGACGGACATGGCTAGATCGACTCGGCTGTTGATGCTGACCAAGAATATATATACTTTATAGGCTCGGAGATGTTTCCTTCTGTCTGTTACATACATTTGCACAAAACTATTATACCCTTATTTACCCATTTTATTGGTTAAGGGTATAAAAACCGAAATGAAAGAGTCTTCGCCTGATTTTAAGCTATATTCATCAAATTTAGTAGGGATGCAGAGGTCGCCATCCTCCAGGCTTCTGTATTAAATGGAAATATTGTGTTTATATCTTTCTCAGTTTTTGGGCTAGTTTCACAAAATGTGTGTGGAGATATTGTTAGTGTCATCCGTCACAGATCTGCATTAAAGAGTTGGATGCCACGCCCACCTTAACTACGCCCTCTTTAAAAACACATTGGAAACCTCAAGTTTTTGGGGCAGAGTTTTGCTTAGCCTTTTTTTTTTCCATGATAGCAACTCTTATTCGCTCCGAAAAAAATGACCGAAAAATAAAATCTGCCATGCGGAACAGAGAGGGCTCGGCATCAGAGATATTAAAATTTGCTCGAGCCACAATTTCTGGACTTTTTGAGCACAGCCCAGATATATAAAAATAAAGTAACATTTTACATGTAAACTTGCACCTCTTATAAGGTATTTCCATTAGCCAGTTACAGTAAAATTTATCGGAAATTTGCCAATCCTTTTTCCATTAGGCAGTTGCTGAAAGTTCAGTAAATAAATCAGCTGTTTTGATCTGAGTTTGATGATTAAAAGTAAGAATAATAAACTAAAACTTAACTTTTGAACTTTTAAAAGCCTTTTTGTCGAATTTTATTCGCAAACATGCATGGCCTGCAATCTTTGTTGCTTGTAAGACTGCGTACACACGGTGCCTTTTTAACGCTGTAACTTTGGGCTTGTAGGCAAGGGAGGTGAGGAAAGCAGTGTTGGCAAAAAGTTGCACTATGATGAAGACCTGCAACTCTTAACGTGCGTTCCCTTTTGTGCTTATTCCGATTTGTTGCCTGCAGGGTTGTAATTTTCAATAATCACTTGGCTTCAGGGCGGTTTATTTTGAAAATTATTTACAATTACGGTTATACATATGTTCATAAATAACAAAAGTATGTGGAATCAAGCGAACACGAATTGTTGCTGTCAAAGTTTGAGCAGTACGAAAATCTTTATAATGTACGCCATATTGATTATTAGGATCGCATTAAGCATTCATACGAATATAATTAAAAAAATGATGAGCTGTCAAATTTTAACTTTTTCATTAGAAAGTTAAAAGACCCACTGGTTGGCCGACTTTTCCGCCAATCTTTTATCCACTCTTTCCTTTCCTTTTTTTTGGCAGCGGTTTCAACGCAATCCAACAAATCTAAAACGATTTCCACTTCTTCCGAATTTGTAAAGTCAATTACTTCCACTGCAAGCATTGTAATATCTAAAAGTTCTTCAGCAATTTCGTATTTTTCACCCATTTTTTTATTTTATTTGCAATTCGAGCAATACACCGATAATCAAAATATATCAGTGCGGCACAATCGAACATTTTATCGAAAAGAAGCAGCAACTAAAAGCATCGTGTGTACGTGAGTTGCAACTTGAAGCAACTTTCAAAAGAAAATCAACAAGAATGCATGCGTCAAAAAGGCACAGTGTGTACGCAGTCTAATTCAGGAACAATATACATAAAAATTTAAATATTGCGCTAACCTTTGCACATTTCAATCACCTGTTTTAGGTATGTTAACGTAATGTTATCCAATAACAGCGATATTTTAGCGATGTTCATCGAAAAAGTACGATAGCCGATTACCAGTTATTCCCAGTTATCATTAACTGAAGGTTAACTGCAGTAAATTCCTTATGGGAAAATACACGCAACATGAACCTCAGTTACTCAAAATGGTAATAACTGAGAATAACTGGATAAAGGAAATAAACTATTAGACCCAGTTTCTCAATGTCCGGTTAGGTTAAATATCCGCCGTTTAGTCAAGTTTGAGTTTTTCAATGTTCGGTTAGGAGTATATGAAAAACAAATTAAACGGAAGGTTGGGTCTCGTTTAAAGTTAATACCGATTTTTTGTCACGATATATAGTTAAAACCCACCGATAAGGAAATCAGCTGTCCCTTGAATTGTATATTTATTTTGTTATTAAATCAAAATGTCATCACATAAAAGAGTTTTTTTTATCCATGCAACGGAGATGCAATTCGACGAAACTGAGCCAAGAGTAAATAACTCGAGAAGTTATAGGATTAGGGCGAACTTTTTCACCGAACTTGATGATGCCAAATTTGTGCAGCGGTTCAGGCTTACAAAATCTACGTGCAAAATCATTCTTTCAAGGATTGTAGATCAATTGGCTGGCCGTAGTAATAGGTAAACATGAAAGTACTTTTGCGCTCAAATATGTGGGATTTTGAACAGGAATCATAAAATGTTGCCGTACAACAGCAAAAATCAGCAGAACCGCTCACTTTATATGGCATGATTTGCATAAATGTGGCAACGCTGTCAGGGCGATAGTTACTTATCGATGAAAGATTATTTTGGCTTTAAGAAAACCAAACCGTTTAACTCGACCAGCAAATTAAATTTTCGTTTAGCTAAACGACAATTTAACCAGACATTAAGAAATTGGTTCTTAGTCTCAAAGCCCACACACGCCAGAGCGCAAATGAATACAAATAGCGTAGCGACGTGGACCAACCGTCCATGCCAACATCCCTGCAACTAATCGCTAAAAATAATGATACTTAACGAGAAGTTAAGTTCACACGAGAGCACTGGCTTTTTTAAAAAAAAAAACCGATGAAAACCCGACCGTGTGAAGGCAGCTTTAAGTGCGGAAAATGCGCAATAATGATGATGATGGTTTCCCTAACCTATCGATAGTGGTCGATAGTGCCATCGATGATCTATCGAGAGTCAAAAAATCATGTACATTTGTTTGATTTGATGGCAAAAAACTGTAATTTCTTGTCAGTTTTCATTAACATCTTCTTTAATTTTTTTATTTTATTTCTTACTAGAACTCCGTTACGCCGTTACGAACTCCGTTACCTAGTTTTTTTTAACATTTCGTTTGGGGATTAAAAGATGAAGGATGAAATTTTTGAAAAGCAATATTTTTATTTTATTAAGTAATAGCAAGAAGTGTAAAGACAGAACTTAAGCGAAGAAAGCCAAAATATAATAAGAGAAAATGCCCGATTGAGTACGCGAAGATCATTGGCACCATAAAATCGCTTGGCATTCTATGATCCCACTGCGAACTACAGTAATGATGACAATTTAGATATTGGACCAATGACGACTGTATGTCGATATTGCAATGCGCTAAAGTTTAAAAGAGAAACGGCGGGGTTGTGATGCGCAAGTGGAAAAGTCAAACTGGATCCATTACTTACACCACTACACCCACTGAAAGCATTGTTCGATGGAAGTGATCCCGATTCCAAACATTTTCTTCAACACATCCTTGAATACAATAATTGAAGAAAGCCAAAATATAATAAGAGAAAATGCCCGATTGAGTACGCGAAGATCATTGGCACCATAAAATCGCTTGGCATTCTAATATGATCCCACTGCGAACTACAGTAATGATGACAATTTAGATATTGGACCAATGACGACTGTATGTCGATATTGCAATGCGCTAAAGTTTAAAAGAGAAACGGCGGGGTTGTGATGCGCAAGTGGAAAAGTCAAACTGGATCCATTACTTACACCACTACACCCACTGAAAGCATTGTTCGATGGAAGGGATCCCGATTCCAAACATTTTCTTCAACACATCCTTGAATACAATAATTGCTTTCGCATGACATCATTTGGAGCTAATATCATTCAAGAAGGCGGCTTCATGCCGACTTGCAAAGTAAAAGATAAAACGCATACAACCAATTACACAGGTCTACAATGATTTTGGTGCCGCTAAAAGTGAAACTGATTTCAAGTACATTCGGTACCCTGATAAAAACTTGATACTTACTTTTTTAATGCTACGGGTAGTTTTCGAGACTTCGCAAGGGTAAATAAATTAGAAATGCATTTAATTAATTTATTAAAAAACAAAAGAACATTTAATTCAAAACATTTAATTACATTTAATTACTCATTATTTTACAGGTAATAAGCTTCTCTTTTTAGATTTTCTTCGATGAATGTCTGCAGAACATTTCCGTGTTATACCCCAACAGTAATCTGCCATCATATGTTCATCCCACCGACCTTGGTATCGATCTTCCATCACCTTTAAATCTTGATGGAAACGTTCTCCTTGTTCTTCACTGAACGCTCCAAGATTTTCAGGAAACTTGTCCAAATGATTGTCCAGATAGTTTACTTTTATGCTCATATTATACCCAAGATTTTTAAAGTTAATTAAGAGGTTTTGAACTAACTCTTTGTAATTTTCGGCCTTTTGATTTCCTAAAAAATTTTTTACAACAACAACAAAAGAATTCCAAGCCGCTGCTTCTAAATTATTCATTGAATGGATAAAATCGTTGTCTTTCATTAAAAGTCTTATCTGTGGGCCATCAAAAATACCAGCTTTTAGTTTTTTATTACTTAAACTGGGAAACTTTCTTGAAAGATATACAAAACATGGACCATTTTTATCTAATGCCTTAACATATTGCTTAATAAGTCCCAATTTGATGTGCAATGGAGTCAAAATAATCTTATCTCTAGAAACTTAACGCGGATTTATTATATTTTGTTTGCCAACCGTCATGTTATTTCTCAAAGGCCAATCTTTCTTGATCCAGTGTTCTTTTTTTGCTCTGCTGTCCCATAAACATAAGAAGCATGGAAATTTAATGTACCCACTTTGGTGACCTAATAGAAAGTTGACCATTTTTAAATCGACACATATAACCCATGCGTGCTCCGAGTATTTAAGTTTTTTTAAAACATGATCTACGTTTTGATACTCCTCTTTTAATTTCGTCGAATGAGCAATAGGCACAGCTGCATGTTTATTACCAATATTTCGTAAAACACATTTTAAACTTCGCTTACAGCTGTCTATAAACAATCTCCATTCTTCAGCTTTGTACCTTGAAAGTCCTAGTTTCATTAACAGGCAACCAATGTTATTACAATAAACTATATTATTTTCTGAGCTAAAAAATGGAAGAAATTCTTTTTCGCGATCACGATAAAATGTTATTTTTGTACCTTGAGATGACAAATTTCTTTCTTTGAGTCTAGATGCTAGTAGCTCAGATCGTTCTTTCGAAAGGTCAAGGTCTCTAATCAAATCACTTAAAGCATCTTGAGAAAAAAATGGAGGCGCTGTTGACACTTCAAAATCACTGTCACGTTCATCAGAAAAAACTTCCACCATCTCTGTGTCCGACAAATCTGATAAATCTGAAAGATCTTGACTCATAGGAGATGGCACGTTATCTGAACACAGTCGAGGGCTTTAAGCAGACGGTAAATCGAGATATGTCATTTTTCTTTTGTTGATACCTTGTAATTTTACAACACAAAAATAACAGTCATCAATGTGATTTTTCGGTTCTGTCCAAATCATCGGCACACTATACTTTATATGATTACGTTTACCGTTTGCCCACTGTCTTAAATGTTCACTACACACCTTGCACACAATGTTTGGAACCCACGGTTTGTTCAGAGCCTTCATCTCTATATTAAAGTAATCAACGTATGTCTTCTTTACTGAATCTGTTATAGGTTTTCTAAACTTTTTCACTACATATTCGCCACAAATGTAACAAAATGTATTTGGATTATTTACGCAACACCTTCTCGACAACAGCACATCGATAATATTAATTTGAAAAAAAAATAATTGATTATAATGACATTAAGTATGATTAAATCCTTTTTTTAGGTCATGATCGATCGATACAAACCTGAACGTAGCTTCAATATTTTGACAGCTTCGCACGACATCTTACCGGCTAATTAACCAAATTATAACCTTGAATTAGCGGCACCAAACAAACATTTTTTTTTTGTAGACCTGTGTTATCATCTGTGTATACACTTGTTGCTGGCTTGCATGTCTTGTGCGGCGGCCGATGTTCGCACGTCGTCCTCTAGGCATTTTAGACTATGGACGGACTGATGAATTTAACCTCAAATGCACAATCCACATAGTTTACACAGAACAACTTACCACCTTCAAGACAAATGGTTGCTGTTGAAATTTAATAAAAGTTTGCACAATAAACGTGTTTCCAATTGAACTGTAACTGAACAGATTACAATTAGAAGCTGTCAAACAATGTAACGACATGTAATCGAATGGTTACTTGATTAGGGATTTTTGTTAAGGATGTAAAAAACTTTCCCGGTTTTCCTGCATTCCTGTTGAGCATTTTCCTGAATTTTGTTTGTCATAAACCTTCTCCTGGCTCTAAGCTACCTCCATACCAATTTTCACCCAAATCTGTTCTGCCGTTCTTGAGTAATAAGTGGTGTAACTAACACGACTTTCTTTTACATATAAAGATTTAGTAACACGATAAGTTGTTTATTATACTTTTTAATTTTTGAACAGTGTGCATAGATTTATTCATGTTTATACTTATAACTTAAGTTATTATATTATATTATTATTTAATCCAAAAGTTCTGGCTTTAAAATATAAGAGTATTGACGTTTTCTTCCATAAGTCTTGCTCTTCTGTCAGAAACAATTTGTCCCGCCTTAACTAAAACACCCTTTCTGACCCGAAAGATTTTGCAGGGATGCATAAATTCCTACATAAGCATTCACCGTCTTTTTTAAACCGCGGATCTTGTATTGTCGCCATCCTTGCTACTGTTCGTTGCTCGTACGTAGACAGCCGTTTTGCAATAGACTCCAATAATAGATTTTTCATAGTCTCTCCTTTCAGAGTTTGCAATTGATGTATAAGATTTTTCACTTTTCGGTATAAGTCGTACGCTAACGGTATAATTAATGTAATCTTTACATATCTGTCTTTTTATACTTTGATACCAAAGGTATTGTGACGTGGCACAAATTTTATGTATATATGTAAATAGCTAGGTTAGGGTGGCATGGGTAGAATAAGTTTGTAACATAAGCATAGATTAAGTAAACAAACCGAAATGGATCGGTCAGTATTTTGAGTTAGTTTTAGTTAGGTTTAGCCCACGGTGCACCGCGACCAACCAGCGACGACAATAACAAAGTCCCGCTATGGCAGCGACGACAAAAAAAAAAAAACAACAGACAACCAAAGCAGCGCAGCCGCGACCCAGACAACCAAAGCAGCGCAGCCGCGACCCAGACAGACAGCGAAAATCAAAGCAGCAGCCCAGGCGATCAGCGTAGCAGCGCAGTCACGACAACACAAAGCGAAGTGCGTAGCAGCCGAACGCCCAGGCGACAAAACGAAGCGCCCAGGCGCGGCCGCCCACTAAGAGAGAGCGAGGGAGTCGGCAAGCAGCGATCTATTGCGCCGTAACCAAAGCCGGCTTCAGCGACCACAAACAGCGACTGCGCAGCCGCCGAAAAAGGGTTCGATCTTGCGACGCCGCACTCATTCTGGACAGTCGACTTTTGGAGTGCAAAGTGAAAAGTTCAGTGGCGGATCCAAACGCAGAAGTGTCAAGGCAAAGGCAAAGGAAACCAAGGGCTACGCAGGACAACTCGAGGACAACGGACGCAGGACACCAACACCAGGACGACGAGGGAATACACGAGTTATAAAACAAACCACGTTCAGCATATTTTATAAATTAAACCACAAACCGAGCCGGTCGCGGGTAAGCGCAACTTCCCCTTTCCCCTTTCTCTGGACCAGTAGATCTGGTGCGATAGGTAGGGTAGTTTATAGTTGTGAACCCAGAAGAAGAAATAAAAGCAAAGAACTAAAAGTAAATGAAGGTCAAACGTGTGATTATTTTTGCAAGAGTTATAAAAGTGCCAGTGTAAACCAGAGGGGTTTGCCGCATTCTTGGTTCCACTTGCTGGCTGTCCACCGGAGCACCGGTGAGAATCTAGTGTTGAATATAACCCTGTTGAGTATGTTTCCGACCACGGTGGTCTTTTCCTCAGTAATCCTAGGGGTCCCAGCACTTTAACAAATTTCTTGTAAAGTGGCCCTGGAGAGACTGAGTCTACCCCAGCTATAGACAAACGCTACTTTACAAGTGGCGCCCGAGCAGGGACTCTGGGATTTTTGTTAGGTTTTTGAGGAAAGGGCACTGACATAGTGTAAAGAGCTATAGGAAGGAACAGTGCGCAGGAGTGTTTTATTTTTCTTAGGTGTGTGTTTAAAACATTAAGTTGTTGTCCGACAGGGATATGTTTGCAAAAGTAATGGGTTCGTCAGTGGAAAATTCAGCAGCAGTGGTCCGACAGGGTTATCTAAAGTAACGGGTTCACTTGCATACACGCATATACGAATGCACAGAGAAAGAGAACGGCTGTAAGAAACGCCGTTAGATTTTTTGTTGTTGTTTTGCAAATGTATAACGCACAAGCGAGTACGAAGTCACGTAGGCACAGTTGGGGATGCATGGAAGGGAAAATTTTGTGCATTTTTCTTGGTGTGCACCAGCATAATGGGCACAGTTTAACACGCATTGGTAACTACCAAGTGCGAAATATCATTCATTGAGTTTTTTTTGTAATTACGCAGTTTATTGGCCAGTTTTATGAGTACAGTCGGTATATTGTTTTTCCGATTTGCATATGCACAGTTTGACACGCATTGGTAAATACCCTGTGCGAATTGTCACTAATTGAGTTTTCTTTGGACAATTAAGTCCACTGGCTAGTTCTTGTTTACACAGTCGGTACAGTTTACCGATCTGCATTTGGCACCGTTTTACAGGCATTGGTAACTACCACGTACGGCACAATAGCAGTGTAGTTCTCTGCTAAGTATTCAGTCGTAGTGGTTAGTTCCCTTGTACTATAGGTACAGTTGCAAGCCGAGCTTTGTGGGTTACAGTTTGACATGTACTGGTCGTGCACAGTTTTGTACAGTTTTATGAGTACCGGGTAGGGAATGCGCTCACGGGCAGACACATATGGATGTAAAACTCCAAAATTTTTGAAAAAAAAATATAGAAAAATAAATAATAAAATTATAAATAAATAGAGAAAAAATATATATATCGATTTTGAAAAAAAAAGAGAGTTTTTACAAACATATGTGTATGCGCACGTGTTCATTTTTGGCGCAAATAAAACGACAAAACGAGCAGAGAAAGAGCGGATCAACGGGTATACACAAGTGCAGGGTACAGCATCGGCAAAGGCTAGAGAGCAGAGCGCGGCTATTTTTTGCAAGCACACACACACAGCAGAGCATCATACGAAGGGAAAGCTACAAAGTAGGCGTTCGGGCATGCAGAGAGCAGGCGAAGCAGAGCACGTACACCAGTCGGGTTAACAAAATATTCGGGTCAGCAGCAGAGCATCATACGCAGGGCAAATCTACGGCAGAGCATTATACGCAGGGCAAAGCTACAAAGCTACAGCAGAGCATCATAGCGGGAAGTAACGAGACGAGAGTAGTTTTTCGCATCTACAAGTACCAGAGAGAGTCGGGTGACGCGGAGTTCGCGAGCCTTCGACTGCGATCGGCAAAGCCACGACCAAAAATTATCTATTTATTAACCCTGCGCGGGCAAGCAAGGGACAGTCGACTCAGAACTAGCAAAGCGTGCACATTGTTTTCAAAACTGGTAATAATCTTTTGAAAAGAGACTCAAAGCCTCTAACAAGCCACAGGATACACCAAGGGTACAAGCCACAGGATACACCAAGGGTACAAGCCACAGGATACACCAAGGGAACAAGTCACAAGGATACACCAAGGGTACAAGTCACAAGGAGAGCACCAAGGGTAGACGTTACAAGTATAGCACCAAGGGTAGACGTTACAAGAACAGCACCAAGGGTAGACGTTGCAAGTCCAGTACAAGGATACAAGGTACCTAAGAGGTACACACCACGCAGCTACAAGGTTATAAAACACAAGGATACCAAGCATCAAAGGATACACGCTATCAGGACCACGCACAGTTCGAAGAAGATATCTAGCAGGGATTCAGGGATTCTGGATACGAACGCAGGCTACTTACAACACCATGGTTGGAGTAGCATGGATTTCATACCGGCGCAAGGCGGAGCTGGAATCGTTTGCTGACGAGTTTGGCTTCGAACGCGACGGCACAGTGGAGGTACTGCGGGGCCGCATGAGTGCCTTTGTCGGACGCAGTGGTCATCCAGCCGCTATCCAGGCTCGTTTGGAGGAGCTTGAGAGCACCTTTGGAAGAGCACGCACACCCGATACCAAGGTCGAAGTGCCGCAGCGATCTCGGAGCCTGTCGCCCACCGCGATTGGCAACGGTACACATACTACAGACGCGAAGATGAGTTTGCTGCCACGTGTACCACCGGAACAACGAGTGACACCGAGCCGGTCCCCACCACATGTCCCGGACAGCCCGGGTATGCACCACCTTAGCATACCGGTGCCGGTCCAGCATCAGCGATCCTCACGATCAAACGAAAGGTAGCATCCTCAACGCTACCTAATCGTTATGAAGCCTCTGGTGCACTGGTGGTGGAGCGGATGCAACGCTGGGGAGCTACGTTCGATGGCACAACCGATCCCTTACGATTCATAGAGCGACTGGAGGAGCGAGCAGTGTCACACCGAGTCGACACCCGTTACTTGGCCCAGGGGGTCCCCGAGCTACTGCAAGGCACCGCTGAGGATTGGTTCCGCACAAGCCACCTGCTAGGTGAACCATGGAGCGTTTTCCGCCGGGAGTTCTTGGATTTCTTTCTGCCGCCCCAGTATTTCCAACGTTTGGAAGACGAGATCCGGATGCGGTACCAGAGGGAAAACGAAGGCTACAAGCAATACCTAGTGGACATCCGACTCATGATGCATCGCGCTGGGTTTACGGAGGCCCAGGAACTGGAACGCGTGTACGAAAATCTATTGCCCGAGTACCAGTTGTACGTAAGGCGTATGGATTTTCGGACTTTCAAGCAACTAACACAGCTGGTTGTTAACTTCGAGGTTACGAGGGAACGAGAGCAGCAACGACAGTCCAAAGGGAAGGCAACTTACGAGCAGCGATGGGCTCGTACACCAGCGTCGGTGGCGAAGCCGGCAAGCGAAAGGGCGACAACGAAAGCCAATGAAGGCCAAGTGACACCAGTGAAAACCGACAGCGACGCACCAGTAGACGTACGAACTGCCTGCCGCAACTGCGGAATGCAAGGGCACTTTTCCAGAGAATGCCGAGGAAATCGAATATTATTTTGCTGGAGCTGCGGACGCCGAGGAGTTCGGACCCTTGACTGCTGCCAGGCACAGGGGCCGGGAAACGCACAGCGCCTCTCATCCACCCCGGAGCAGGTGAGAGCGCCGACGAACGAGTTCCGGAACTAGCGGGTGTAATCCGCTTACAGGATGGCCGGCTTGCTGCGAGGGCGAACATTGAAGGCGAGGCGATGGTGGCTACCTTAGACACGGGTGCTACCAGGAGTTTCCTCAGCGAGAAGAAGGCCCAAAGCATCGAGACCCCGGATAACAGACGAGTAGTAAGGACGGTGATAGCTTTGGCAAACGGGACAAGGGTGGAACTCACGCGAGCAATTCAAGCAGAGGTACGACTCGGGCAGGCACGAGCTAAGCTTTTGATGCTAGTGCTGCCCTCAGCCCTTGATGACGTTTTGCTTGGTTTGGATTTCTTTGACGCCATAAACGCCCAATTACAAGTCGGTGACATGCTGATCCCACTTAAGTTAGGTGGCAAGAAGCCTCAAGCATGCCATCAGCTACATCACGACGCTAGCCAGACCATGGACACGAGAAGCCAGCAAGATGTTATCATCCCAAGCAACCCTATGACAAAGACGACGAAGCCAGACGAGGACGACACCTGCAGCCGCGAGGTGATCGTTAACCTAAGTTCAACGACGACGAAGAAGCCAGATGAGGACGACACCTGCAGCCGCGAGGTGATCGTTAACCTAAGTTCAACGACGACGAAGAAGACAGATGAGGACGACACCTGCAGCCGCGAGGTGATCGTCAACCCAAGTTCAACTACGACGAAGAAGCCAGATGAGGACGACACCTGCAGCCGCGAGGTGATCGTCAACCCAAGTTCAACGACGACGAAGAAGCCAGATGAGGACGACACCTGCAGCCGCGAGGTGATCGTCAACCAAAATACGACGACGACGAGGAAGCTGGACAACGACGATGCCTGCAACCGCGAGGCGATCGTAAATACGAACATAGAGAAAGCAAGCACAGGAGGTAAAACATGGAGCGGCGTTCTTGGCCCTGCGCAGCCAGAAGCCGTAATGAAGAATCCATTTCGGACGAGAGTAGGAGAGCGGAAAACCGAGGAAGGAGCTAAGTCCCTTGGAGTACTGACAAGCATCACAGACGCGACTGCAGCAGTTTCCGCGACCCAACCTAGACCAGACGAGTCGTTAGAACCGTGGGTTCAACAATTCTTGGACGACGAGTTGGCCAAATTCGATGGCCTGAAGGGCGTATCAAACATCGCCGAACACGTCATCGTGATGCGCGACGACCGGCCAATAAAACAACGCTATTATCCGCGGAACCCGGCAATGCAAGCCATTATTCACGCGCAAGTCGACGAGCTACTCCGAGATGGTTGCATCGAGCCTTCCAAAAGCCCGCACAGCGCCCCAATTGTGTTGGTGGGTAAGAAGACTGGTGAAACACGGATGTGTGTGGACTTTCGCCAACTCAATGCGCGATCCATCCCGGATGCTTACCCGTTGCCGAGGATTAATTCTATCTTGGAGAGACTTCGGAACGCGAAGTACATCAGCACGCTGGATCTCAAGAGCGGGTACTGGCAGATACCCATGGCCAAGGCAAGTCGCGAATGTACCGCCTTCACGGTTCCAGGACGTGGCCTCTTTCAATGACGTGTGATGCCATTTGGTCTGCACTCAGCACCGGCTACGTTTCAACGAGCACTCGACAGCGTCATCGGAGTGGACATGGAGCCACATGCTTTTGCGTACCTCGATGACATCATTGTTATCGGGTCGACCCTGGAAAACCATGTCGAGAATCTCAGGGAGGTTTTAAGACGCCTACGGCAAGCCAACCTTCGACTTAACCGCAAGAAGTGTGCGTTCTTTAAGCGTAGGTTGGTGTATTTAGGACATGTCATCAGCGATGAAGGGATACATACGGATCCGGACAAGGTCGCCGCAGTACAGAACCTGGCAGTACCAACTAATCCCCGAGAGCTTCGCCGGAGCCTGGGCATGGCTGGATGGTACCAACGATTCGTGCCTAATTTCTCTGGAGTGGTAAAGCCTCTGACTCAATTACTGAGGAAGGGCAAGAAATGGACTTGGGAAGCACCGCAGCAACAGGCCTTTGATAAACTCAAGGAACTACTAACCGAGGCGCCCGTGCTTGCGTGTCCGGATTTCAGTAAGAAGTTCTCTTTACAGACAGATGCCAGCGACTACGGGCTTGGAGCGGTTCTGACCCAGGAGAGTGACGAAGAAGAGAGGGTCATCGCTTACGTGAGCCGCCGACTAGGGAAATCAAAGGAAAATTACTCCGCCACCGAGAAGGAATGCTTGGCTATCATCTGGGCCATAAGAAAGCTACGTTGCTACCTGGAGGGCTACCGATTTGACGTTGTGACGGACCACATGGCCTTAAAGTGGCTGAATACCATGGAGAACCCCACAGGGCGAGTGGCGCGATGGGCATTGGAGCTGCAACAGTTCCAATTTGATATTAAATACCGAAAAGGACGACAGAACTTGGTGGCAGACGCCTTGTCCCGGCGGCCCCTCGAGACTTTGCAGAGCGCCATCGAGCAAACCAGCACCTGCGCATGGATACGACGACGCACGCAAGAGGTCCAACAGCAACCAGAGAAGTTCCCCGACTACGCACTTGAGAACGGGCAGTTGTACCGCCACATAGGTCTAAGACCCCTGGAGGAAGACTCGATATCCTGGAAATTGTGCGTGGGCCAAGACGACCGACAACGAGTACTACAAGAATGCCACGACCAGCCAAGCGCGGGACACCTTGGGATACGGAAGACGACGACACGGGTATGCCAACGATACTATTGGCCAGGGATCTTTAGGGATGTTGCTCGTTACGTACGGAAATGCACTTTGTGTCAGAAATACAAGGCGCAACAACTCAAACCAGCTGGAAAGATGTTGACGCGGCAGAGCAACGAACCTTTTTCTACGCTTTGTGCCGATTTCATCGGGCCCTTGCCGAGATCAAAACAAGGTAATACAATGTTATTAGTCTTCTTTGATATGTTCTCGAAGTGGGTGGAACTGGTACCGCTACGCCGAGCCACCGCCGGTTGCTTGGAGAAAGCATTTCGTGACAGGATCCTTAGCAGGTTTGGAGTACCACGCAAGTTCATCTGTGACAACGGGACACAATTCACAAGTCGCACATTCCGGGCGTTTTGCAAACAGGCCGGCATGATTCTGGAACATACAGCACCGTACAATCCGCAGCAAAATCCGACAGAACGAGCAAACAGGACGATCAAGACGATGATCGCCCAATACATCGAGGGACCCCAAAACACATGGGACACTTTGCTACCGGAGATCTCGTTGGCTATCAACAGCAGCGTATCCGACACGACGGGATTCAGTCCGGCTTTCTTGGTCCAGGGGCGAGACCGAGATTACCAGGAGCATTGTACGACGAACGCACTCCGGGATGCGGCACAGGTAGTACCGACCCCGAGACGACAGCAAACCAGCTACTCGACATTTTCCAGATCGTGAGGCAAAACATACAGCAGGCTGCGGCGGAACAGGGACGGTACTACAACTTACGCAGACGCGATTGGAGACCATCTATCGGCAGCCTGGTACTGGTCAAACAGCATGTACTCTCCAAGGCCTGCGATGGATTTGCCGCCAAACTAGCCCCACGCTACGAGGGCCCTTACAAGATAACCAAGTTTCTTTCTTCCAATATAGTTCGAGCCCGACATACAGAGACCGGTCAGAGACGCACCGCCGGGATAGCCGACCTGAAAGCCTTCCAGCAACAGGACGAACAAGACGAGCAAGACAACCAAGACAACGACGGACGAGACAACAGTGGCGACGAGCACGCGCTTACGCAAAATACGAGCCAACAACCACTAGCAAGAACTAGCCTGTAAATCAGGCACCCCCACGAATTAGTTTAAGAGATCTTTGTATAACTTAGTAGTGACAGGGTCAAGTCTTGAACATCGCACCAGATTATTGTCCTGTAGAGCATAATCGGTTAAATAGTCTCAGGGATATAACCTCGTTTATATTCCACAGTTCCCAGCGGGCAGCATGGCCAACAACGAAGGAAATGCTCCCAACGACGGCGACGAGGAAGCCTACGATCGGCGACGCCAGTGGGCCTACGAGCGGCGGCAGATACGTGCGGCAATGGAGGGGCGAAGCGACTGGGATTTTGTACCGCAGTACCAGCGCCGGTTCACGGACGAGCCAAGGGATGACGCCGGATGCGAAACAGAACCACCAATCGACGATGACATCAGCACAGTGATGTTTCCAGTGCCAGCATGGGCACTACCCGAACTCGACCCCGATGCTCCTGACGAGGAAGAGGCAGTAGAAAGCGTGGCTCGGGTGGCGGTCGTTTGCGACGGAATGGGGGCATCAACAGTTAGCCAACACACCTGGAGCCCCGGTAACTCGCGCACTTCGTTCGCCCTCGAGCTGCCCAGCGACGCGAGCATGGAGTCGGAGGTCGCACCCGACGGGCGGTTCGGCACGTGTGGCGTGAGGGCACCTCTAAACTGGGACGTGGAGGTACTAAATCAACTGATGGACGCCAATCCGAGTTTCAGCCCACCAGCGTCTGACTCGGGACCCGCGGGCGAGGATACCGCCTCGGTCGCAGAGTCACAAACGGAGTCGGAGTATCTTCGGGTGGCTGCGCGTTTCGGAGATCAAGGCTTTCCCCCACCTTACCCAGCCAGTCCCCCACCAGCCTATGGATCATGGTTCACGGACGAAGAATGGGAATCGTTGGACCGCTATCTACCCATGGGTGGCTCGGAGACGCTCGAAGACGCGACACCGTCAACCAATACCACAGCAGACGGCCATAACCCCGCCGAGGAAATGCACGACACGGCGACAGGAGGTGACAGCCCGCTGTTTCCAGGCGAGGTCGCGGAATGGGTGGAGGAGATGGCAGAGAGCGATCCCATGGTACCGGAGCTATTGGCGGAAGGTGACAATTGGATGGAGGCACCACCAGGTTGGAGTGTCGACACGCCCGGACGCCTTATCCCTAGCACTTTGCTGTACAGCGTGCAAGCCAGCCGGGTACAAGGCAACTGGCGCAGACGTTTCACCGCCCACTTGACGGAAGGGACATTTCGGGTAACAGTCTCTGCTGCCGGCGGCGTTGCCATTCGGCACCACCGGGAAAGTACGGGGGGGGGGGTGTGACGTGGCACAAATTTTATGTATATATGTAAATAGCTAGGTTAGGGTAGCATGGGTAGAATAAGTTAGTAACATAAGCATAGATAAAGTAAACAAACCGAAATGGATCGGTCAGTATTTTGAGTTAGTTTTAGTTAGGTTTAGCCCACGGTGCACCGCGACCAACCAGCGACGACAATAACAAAGTCCCGCTATGGCAGCGACGACAAAAAAAAAAAACAACAGACAACCAAAGCAGCGCAGCCGCGACCCAGACAACCAAAGCAGCGCAGCCGCGACCCAGACAGACAGCGAAAATCAAAGCAGCAGCCCAGGCGATCAGCGTAGCAGCGCAGTCACGACAACACAAAGCGAAGTGCGTAGCAGCCGAACGCCCAGGCGACAAAACGAAGCGCCCAGGCGCGGCCGCCCACTAAGAGAGAGAGCGAGGGAGTCGGCAAGCAGCGATCTATTGCGCCGTAACCAAAGCCGGCTTCAGCGACCACAAACAGCGACTGCGCAGCCGCCGAAAAAGGGTTCGATCTTGCGACGCCGCACTCATTCTGGACAGTCGACTTTTGGAGTGCAAAGTGTAAAGTTCAGTGGCGGATCCAAACGCAGAAGTGTCAAGGCAAAGTCAAAGGAAACCAAGGGCTACGCAGGACAACTCGAGGACAACGGACGCAGGACACCAACACCAGGACGACGAGGGAATACACGAGTTATGAAACAAACCACGTTCAGCATATTTTATAAATTAAACCACAAACCGAGCCGGTCGCGGGTAAGCGCAACTTCCCCTTTCCCCTTTCTCTGGACCAGTAGATCTGGTGCGATAGGTAGGGTAGTTTATAGTTGTGAACCCAGAAGAAGAAATAAAAGCAAAGAACTAAAAGTAAATGAAGGTCAAACGTGTGATTATTTTTGCAAGAGTTATAAAAGTGCCAGTGTAAGTGAAACGTGTTGCGTGTATAACTCACTCACATCTACTCCGGTCTCAGGTGTTACCTTTGGTCAATACCAGGAACACACGAAGCCGGAGCGGACCAGAGGGGTTTGCCGCATTCTTGGTTCCACTTGCTGGCTGTCCACCGGAGCACCGGTGAGAATCTAGTGTTGAATATAACCCTGTTGAGTATGTTTCCGACCACGGTGGTCTTTTCCTCAGTAATCCTAGGGGTCCCAGCACTTTAACAAATTTCTTGTAAAGTGGCCCTGGAGAGACTGAGTCTACCCCAGCTATAGACAAACGCTACTTTACAGTATCATAGTATATTGGGTTTGTGCAATGTCCGTCAAAGTGTCTGTCCGTCCGTCTGTCCGTTCGTCCGTCCGTCTGTATGAACACAACTTTTTTTTCGACACCCATGAAGTTAGAGCCTTGAAACTTTGCAAATATCTTGGTACATGCCTTCGTTAGACAAAGTGTTAAACTTAGGGTTCTACGACCTCAAGCGGCCCAGGAAATCGATAAAAAGTCGATACACCTCAATGTGCAAATCGATAAAACACATATATATCCCTCATTTAAGCAGCTAGAGTCACCAGCGGTCACTAGGGGTCACTGTTTGCACACAGAATCCTTAGCACAGCTATGTAAACTGGTATCAAAGTATATCGCGGTCGGTTGCGTCCGACTGCTACATTTTTACTTGTTGTTTATTAATTTCTTCGGCCGTAAATAGAACCGAAACATTTTTAATAGACAATAGAACCGTTGCGACAGCTCTGTGCGTCATCAGGATGCGTTCTATAATGTATTAGAAACTTTTCCATCTTGTAGGTGATGTAAGAGGGTGTAAGCGAATTTTTCTAGAATCATTTACTATGGAGCTTAGCTTAAAAACTTCACTATCACCTTACATTTTGTGAATAAAGCCTTAAATGATTCGTCTTTATCTAATTTAAGTCCATCTTGCTAAACCAAATTTAAGGTGTGAGCAAAGCATGAAAGATTTCGTATCCTTAATATTTTACACGCTTTTAGTATAGCTCTGGCATTGTCTGTTACGATGCAAACAGCTATTTCGAAGACATTCCAAAAGATAAGAAATTTTTGCAAGGTGATCGCTATATTTTGAGCGGAGTGATTCGTTGAATCAATTAACTGACGTGTGGCTAACGATACTGGTTTCATGGTTAAATCATGAACAACGTGGCATGGTACTGTTATATAGTTCATAGTTGAATTATGTAAAGACTGGAAACAAGTGACGTTCTCTCTATGTTAACTAACATAGCGCACCCACAGAGTGAAGTACAGGGGTAACAAGGAACATCGAGTAATTTTCATGATTTGCTTTGCAAGATTATCCCGCCTATCGAAAGGTGCATAAAGTAGTCGCAGTTGTTAAAATTGTTGGAGAGTGTGAAACAACAACAATGGGAAGCCGTTTTTCACATCTCTTGTTTTCGTATTAGTTTGTAATGTAATGTTGAACGAGGGTGGGCTTGCGCCCTTCAGCACTGGGACCCACAAGGAACTATTGTGCCCCCTTACCACTAGTTCATTTTAAGTGTTCTCAGAAACTGAGTCAGACCAGTCTGCGGGATATGCATTAGGTCCTCCTCTTTGAGAATGTAGTTGCCTAACAGCTTTGCTCTACTACTTGCCAGGGCAGGGCAGTTTGTAATAAGATGTTTCATTGATTCGACATCCTCCTCACAGAATCTATAAGTCCTGTTGCTAGCAAGGCCCAGCTTATGTAGATGTAAGTGACCTAAGTTATGTAAGTGACCTAAGTTGTGTCCTGTTTAAGGATAGAGCTTCCTTGGCTCTTGTTGCATTAGGGCACACAAATCTTTATGAGTGTCTGAGACCCTCTTGATTGTTCCAGCGCATTGATTTATTGTTCTCTAACCATTTATCTATGTCAGATTTGAGTCTGTTGTTTGAATAACTAAACATCGGACTTGGGCCTATAAACGGGCCTTCCCCTCCTAATTTAGCCCTTACATCCGCAGCCTCATTACCTGAGTGACCTTCATGTCCTGGGACCCATACCAGAGAGACCCTGTTGTTGGTTGTCAGAACATTTAGCTCACAGTGACATTTATATATGAGTTTTGAATTGTAGCTGCAGCTGTTTAGTGCTTTAAGAGCTGCTTGACTGTCGGAGAGTATACGAATGCGAACTCCTACCACCAACCACGTAATATTAGACCTACCACAAGTATACCAACATGCATATATATTAGGGCGGGCCAATTTGTATAAAGCCGAAAAATTCGATTAGACCTGCCCCCTAGGTTGATTCTATGGACAATTCTAAGCAACTTTGCCGAAGGAACCATTTTCAAAAAAAGATTTCTCCCCTATAACATCATTTTGATTCAAAATTTGTTTTTTTATTCATCGTTATATTATCTTTTTTATGTGTATATGGGGGGTTTTTGGGGTTGAGAAATTCATTTCTGATCTTTATTTTTACCTATAACTATCGCCAGAGGGCGTTTCATGCATATTTTAACTATTTTTCGTCTATTTTCCGAGAAAAATTACAAGTTTTTCGGTAAAATTGATCTTTATTTTATTTTTTCAACAAAAATTCAACTTAAAAAATAAAAACATGTGTAAAAAATTAAAAAAAAAAAATGAATTCAGTGGAAGAAAAGCGAAATAACTTATTTTTTTTATTTTTTTATTTTGCACGGCTTTCTGATGTAACTGCCATAACACTGTGTCGACTCTTTTCTAAAACACGTTTAGAAACGCTAGCCAGCAATTGAACATGTCTTTCCGTTGCTTGTATGTGTACCGGAATTCTTGGATCAGGCAATGGTGGATCATCGCATACTAAATATTGTTCCAAATTATCATACGGAATGTTATGCGTAAACGGTGGTTCGAATAAGACATCATCTCTATTTAAATCAATCATATTCGTATAATCTGTACAATTGAAGTTTATCAAAGGTTTTTGATAAACTCTAAGATGTGCCGGGTCGTACAGATTTCTTCGGTAGTGTAAAATTTTGTTGATTGCGATTTTTCGTGTCTCTTTTTTATCATCAAATAACATCGCTAACAAAATATTTTCGGAATGTGCGTTATATGAATTGTTTTTAATGACGTTATTCACAACTCCGCGTAGATTTGTATCCAAATATTGTGTCCAACAAATGAATTTGTAAAATAAAATAAAATAAAATAATACAGATTGAGTCCACTCAAATCACAAGATGCACCAAAAACAGCAACATCGTGCGAAGGCAAATGCTTCAAATGGCTTTCGGTACTTGTTGATGTTGTTGCGGTTTTAGATGTAGACGGCAATGCATTTGGATCCATTGTATAATTTTACCAAAAAAATTTAAAAAAACTGAAATTAGTATATTTCAAAACATTTGGTTCGAATATATTTTTTCCACCTACAAATAAAGATCAATTTTACCGAAAAACTTGTAAATTTTGTCGGGAAATAGACGAAAAATAGTTAAAATATGCATGAAACGCCCTCTGGCGATAGTTATAGGTAAAAATAAAGATCAGAAATGAATTTCTCAACCCCAAAAACCCCCCATATACACATAAAAAAGATAATATAACGATGAATAAAAAAAAAATTTTGAATCAAAATGATGTTATAGGGGAGAAATCTTTTTTTGAAAATTGGGAGACTCGAAAATCGAGATAGACCTATGGTTCCTTCGGCAAAGTTGCTTAGAATTGTCCATAGAATTATCCTAGGGGGCAGGTCTAATCGGAAAAAAATTTGGCCCGCCCTAATATATATGTATGTGTAGGTATACGTGAGCATTTATTTTCATATTGTCGGACTCAGGCTTCTACTCTTTCTAACTTTTTATACCCTTAACCCATAAAATGGGTAAATAAGGGTATAATGGTTTTGTGCAAATGTATGTAACAGACAGAAGGAAGCATCTGCGACCCCATAAAGTATATATATATTCTTGATCAGCATCAACAGCCGAGTCGATCTAGCCATGTCCGTCTGTCCGTCCGTCCGCCCGTCCGTCTGTCTGTCTGTATTAACGTGCTGATCTCAGAGACTATAAGAGCTAGAGACTTCAAACTTGAAACTTAAGCTCTCCTATACCATGAGAAGATCAAGTTTGCTTCAAATTTTCGATAACATTTCTGGTTTCCGATATACACATGTGATCGATAACAAAAAAATCTTGAATTTCAAAATTGTGAAAATGAGGTTTGAGACTACGGATAAAATAATGAACTTTAAAAAATTTGATCAAAATCGGTTAACGAACACCGCAGATATCGCAGTTTGAAGTTTGGTTATATTGGTCACTGATTAAATACACACAAGTTACTGTAAGCATTACGTATTGGGTTAAGGGTATGTCCTAGTCAGGATTTCTCGACTACAGCCTTCTTACTTGTTGTTTATGGTTTATGAATTTTGTGTACATTTTTCCCATCGACTGCACAAATTACGATAAATTGTGGCAAACAAATATTCCGGAACTTGTATTTAACTCCATGGATCGATTATATGAACAACTTGATAGTGTTTGCTAACTCTTTTAATGTCATCGGTGATTGAAACAATTATGTGGTACCGTATGAATACTTAACCAAATTCCTGGTAATAAGTACGCCGTCGAATGCGAAGCTGACGAGCTGGATGATATGTTAAGTTTTCTGTAGCTAAAAGATAATATAATTGTTCATGTTCCCTCTAAATTTAAGTGTTTTCAATTTTTATGTTTCTGAAAATACATATGTTATTTGTTGAAAATTAACATTTTAATGGCTTAGCAACTTTTTTTTGGCAATTTTTACAACATTTTTAGTAATTTTTAGCAAATTTTTTTCCCAAATCTAGCAATTGTTAACTTGGAGATTCTGGCAGCACTGCTTGTAAGTAAATTTTATCAACGCAGCTACCGTATATAAGTTAAAGAGTGCACAAAAATTGAAAAAGAGTATTTACGAGTGCATTTGTGTGAAGATCTAAGAATGCTTGCGTGAGTTCATGTAGGTAGAGAAAGTGTTGGCACGCGTTTTCTATATGTGTTAATGAACCGCTGATGCTGTTTTGGATTCATCTGTGAACCAATTTTGTGCATCGTCATTTATCCAGGATGGATTGGAAGTCCATTGCTCCCTTGTTGGAAAAATTACATTGTAGTTTTTCGTGAAACTAAGGATAATTTGGCTTTGGTCTAGGGTTTTGGTTTTATCTAGGATGTTCTCTACCCTATTCAATATATAAAGGTGTCCTCTAAGGTAACCCTTCTGGTATTTGTTACTAACATAGAGTCCTAGAGCCTGCTTTACAGCCTCTTTCTCTATTGCTAGGTGAAAGGGAGTTAGGTTTAGAATTGCTTCCAGTCCTGATGTCTGTTTAAATTTCTGTATAAACAAACAATAAATCTAACTTATTTTTTAAATAAATATTTGTGGGAGAACGATTGATTATTTGAATAGCACGCTCAACTTTGTAGGCGTATGGATCAGTGTTGTTAAATGCTGAAGGTTATCTATGTTGTTCAGCACTTTAAGTGTGGGACGACAACATATGTTGTAGCCAGTGTGGCTCTGTGTCAGGTTGAGAGAAAAAGACGACTATAGAAGTCGTTGTTGTACGAGTAGAATTCTGACGTACATGTAGTTCGGTGAGAAAAGTTAGAGTTCGACACGTACGCTGAGACTCGCTCCGCTTTTGAAAGTCTACATTAAATAGAAAACGGAAAATAATAATCCGGATTAGCCACGTCGCGCTGTAAATAATAAAGACTCGTCGATATCAAGAGTATGATCTGACTCTCGACCAACAAATTTTGAGACGCAGTTTCGTGTGTTATTGGAACCGCAAAATCAGAACTTTATAAAACTTGCAAAAACGATGCAAGCGTCGTCTAGAGAGCCTTCACAAAATGGTAGTATTGCGTTGCCGAAATTTAACTCTGACGTGCTGGTGCCGATGCTATGCAGTGGTGTGCAACAGTATTTATTATTTTGACCGAAAGGCCGTTGCACGGCAGTGCGTTAATTTTGGCATTGAAGAAGTCTTTAGAAGGAAGTGCGTCACAGTGGTTATCTACAGTTTGCTATCCCGGAATCACAAGGTCACAATTTAGACAGCTATTCGAGCAACGGTACGAAAGTACTGAGACACCGGCGACAACAATTCTTAACTTGTTAAATAGCCGACCAAATGCTGGCACTCGCTGTTTATGCGAGCCAGAAAACAACGTCACTTGTCACATAATGGCGCAACAAGGATCAAGTAGAAATTGCCACGTCTGTTGTACTCGGGCATTTGGCAAACCACGACCGTCGTTTGCAGCGATTAGCCTACACTGCGAAAATCCACAACAGACGTGATTTGCAGTCGGAGTTGTAAGTTTTTTCGTTGGATAAAAGGCGATCTTATATCTTGGACGAGAAGTCGAGTGCTAAGCGTTTTAAGTATTCTACATTTAAATGTTACTCCTGTGGCAAATTTGGTAACAAACAGGCGGAATGCAGATCGAAATATCGTGCATCTTCTGGAGAGGTTCGTCAAATGGGTCAAGGGTTGCCACAACGAGTGAAGACCAATGTAAGTATCCTAAGAGTGGAACTGGAGGCGAAACCAGAGCCCGCACACACAAGAGAGTTGAGCTATGTGTGGTAGAAGAATCAAAAACTATAATGCTCCATCGAGGTGAGAAGTTTTCGATTACTTTTGATCCCGGAGCAGAGTGTTCTTTAATTTGAGAACAAATAATGTCGTGTCGTAAAGTGGTATAGGTAATGCTAAAATTGAAAGCACAATACAGATCTTAAGTAACGTCATGACTAAGGGAAATGGTATAGAAGTAATGTTTCATGTGGTTTGTGATGCCGGCATGTAAAACGACATTGTAATGGGGCGCGAAATATTGGCTCAAGGATATATTGCTAAAGTATCCAGCAAAGGCGTAGAGTTTGTAAATGACAAAACCATTAACATTTGTACCATTAACTACACTGAATGTAGCTTCGATAATTTAGAAATCGCGTTGTATGGTAAAGAGAAAGATCAATTAATACAATTATTGAAAAATTATTCTAAGTGGCTCATTTGTGGAACTCCTCTTACTCGTTGTTACCGCGCAGAACTGCTATGCAGCCCTGCTGGGTGAAACGCTCGAACAGATTACTTATTATTGTCAGCCGATAAGAGCGCTGACCATCTGTGACGTCGCACAGTGGGGCCTCTGCCGGAAAAGCGTTGCATAAATCATTTTTTTCATGAACGCGTTTGGCAAAAGTAAAACATGTAATCGACAGAGAATACTTCAAAAATAATGGATCGAAAATATTTTTGAAATCGGTTAAAAATTATGGCTGCTGGAGCTTATCAAAGTTGAGAAATATTTCGTGAGTACGAATAAATGACAATTTTTACCAAAATTCGCCACTTTCAAAGTGAATATTGGGCGATATAATCAACCGATCTTCGATCTATTTTTTTATATGAAAAGTATGTTCAATGTTAGTATTTTGTATTAAAAAGTTTGAATATAACTGAAATACTTATTAAACTAGAAACGTTTAAAAAATACACTAAATTTTCCTTATTTTTGAACTTTAGTGGAATAGAACTCACAGGGATAAGACGGGATAAGTGTGGGACCACTTGCATGTGATAGATGAATGATATACCTTTCATATGTTTTTGGTCACAATGTGCGGAAATGTGCGGAAATCAAGATAAATCCAAAAAACTAGGTGTACCTCGCGTTAAAAACACGCGGCAGGTATAAGGAAGAAGAAGAGCGCATGCAAATTTGGCTGTAGCGGGTGTGTTGTTTATTTATAACATTGCTATTTGTTGCATTATAAGTACTACCTGACTATATGTACCTCTTTGATAAATGTTGACTTTATAATTACCGGCTTGAAAAGGGTGTGAAAGGCAGGTAAATATAGTTTTAGTTGATGGAAAATTGCGGAAATATAGGTAATTTTTTTGGGAATTTCCCCGTTTACCTATTTTGAATGATAATCAATACCTCATGTTTTTTGGTTTTTTTACCAAAAACATTGGAAAAGGGTTATACCAATTTTGCTTTTTTACCTAGCTAACCCAAATTATATGTTACAAAAAAGGTGCAAAAAATTGCACTTGATTGCGACAGTTGTTTTTTGAATTCATAAGCGAAAACACTACAAGCAATTTCCCGGTTGAATAGTATTTTTCAATATAATTCACTAACCTTTTATTTAAAAGTGCAATAATGAATTTAAAAAATTCAACGATTTTTGAACTTTTTCGTGCCTCAGAAAATAAAAACGATTTCGAAATGGCATTGCTTAAAGAGATGGGCGTACTCGAAAACGCTAGTACGGAGCTTAAAGCAAAAATTAAATCCATTTACGCTAACTTAAAGCTAAAATGGATCTCGGTCCGTATACATTTGACTTCTTTCTTCGGCTATTCAGAAGAGGAAGAAGTTCAACCATCGACTAGCCGAGGAAGAGGAAGGCCGCATAAAACTATGGAAGAGTGTTCAGCATTTACAAGGAAACGTAAGCTTGAGGATGCAACGGACAGCATTATAACAGAACATCTGTCGGAAGCACTTTCATCGAAGTATGTGAAGGAACAAGAAAGGACAAAAGCGAGAATTACAAAAGCTGTGCAAATCGCCAGTCCTGGACGACTGAGTAGGATGTGGGAAAGTATTCCAACGCCACCACACTCAGTCGCCACGAAGTACACTGATGAAGAAGCGATTTCCCTATTTATGGACTTGGGATTGACTAAGGAGAAATATAATATTTTATGCGGCTCCTTAAAAAAACATAACGTCGACGTTCTTCCCGGATATAAAAAGATTGGATCTGCAAAAAAGGAAGCAGTGCCACCTAATACAATAATAACAGAGACAACTGTAGAAGTAAAACTCCAGGATTTAATGGACCACACTGCGACGCGTCTGATTAAAAGTATGCCAGATGGAGAGATCGAGCTTCTTCCTGAAAACCTGACTTTACTCAATAAGTGGGGATGCGATGGATCGTCTGGACAAAGCGCATACAAACAAATTATACACACAGATGACGAAACTATTTCCGATGAAAATATGTTTATGGCTTCTGTTGTTCCCTTACGCCTGAAGAGTGAAACTTCTGAACATTGGAAAAATCTTCGACCATCATCGATTCATTATTGTCGCCCTATTTTCTTTAAATATGCGAAGGAGTCCTCTGAGTTGATTAAATCAACTGTAAGCGACATACAGAATCAAATTAGCCAACTGAAACCCCCTTTTTTTTAAACCAAAAGCGGAAAAACAATCACGATAAACTTTCAATTTTTCCTGACAATGATTGATGGAAAAGTCTTAAATGAAATTACAAACACCTCCTCAACTTCAAGGTGTCCTATTTGTAAAAAAACTCAAAAGGACTTTCACAATTTAGACGACTCAACGAGTGACGAGAACTGCTACGAATATGGAATTTCTCCTTTGCATTGCAGAATAAAGTGCATTTATTTATTCTGAAGCTTGCCTACACACTTCCTCGGCCAGGAGAAACAGCACCGGATAATACACCTCGTGCGGATATACAGAGTAGAAAAGAAATTATACAAGCTGAGTTCTCTCGGAAGTTGGGATTGAAAGTTGACTGCCCAAAGCATGGATACGGAAATACGAATGATGGAAATACTTCAAGGCGATTTTTTGAAAATGATAAAATGACATCTTTGATAACAGGTGTTAATCATGAGATCATCAAAAGGTTGGCTGTTATCCTAAATGTTATAAACTGCAAGGAAATGATAAATGGTGCAAAATTTGGCGAATACACATCGCAAACAGCTCAACTTTTGACTGATTTGTATCTTCAGACGGCCGTCAGCCGTCAGGTGAGCAAGGGGAATCACGTGTAACTACGCAGGTAGTACGCGCCGTATCTGCTCACACTGTCGGAAGTGCGACTATACTCTCCACGCGAGGGCGGCTGGAAACAGACCCTTGTGTTGGTCATGTCTCGACCAAGGGTGCTGACTAATGGTAGTCGGGCTAAGAGAAGATAACTCTTCATCAAATTCCCCAATCCAAGGTGGAACAGCATATGCCGAGGGATTCGTGGCCGAGGGGATGCTCGGTCGCTAATATGCGGACTCTGGATACCTGTCCCCCTCCAGTTTTATTTGTGGACTTCCCGCGGTACACGGGCTATGCCGCGGGTGACCTCCCTTCCCGTTCACTCGTGGGAATCGTATGGATACTTCATTTATAGAAAATGAGTTTGATGTCACTCTAAAAGCATCTCCCCAGGCCTCATCCTTCACGGAAACGGCCAATACAGGCATTGCAGCTGCTGTGCTGCCGGCGCCCACCCCAAAACGCACGGATGTCGTTCCGGTTGCGATTGGGGATTCAGACAAGCCACCGACCGTCGTAGGACGGTTGAAGACTGCCTCCTTATCGTCGGCAGAGGATCTGGTGACAGCTGAGGAACCTGAGGTGTTGGCCTCAGACTCTGATGATGTCACTGTGATACCGTCAGACGACGCATCCTGCTCAAGTTCCATAGCGGATGCAGGCAATCGGATCCAGCGGCTGAAGCTGGATTCCGAGGTCGCCTTCGTAAAAATGACAAGTCGCGAGAAGAAGCTGTTTAAGGCAGCTATCGCGAAGGGACTCTCGAGAGCTGAGGCTCTCCAGGCGGCAAAAGCTCCCCGTCCCGCTGAAGCACTGGTTAAGCGAGACAGGTCTTTTGACACGACCCCAGAGTCGGTCTTGTCAAAGAAGCCGAAGAGTGCTCATTCAGAGCCGACAGCACCATCCTACAGTCGGATGGCAAGCGGTGTCAAGCTCGGCTTCATTCTGACTGACAGGTCGTTGGCTTTGACAGCGGAGCAGATGGCTGCGCTCAAGGCCGCGATTTTAAAGACCACTTTCTCTACGGAGACAGTCGGTCTAAAGCCACAGTTCGAGGGATGTGTTCCGAGAACTGGGTGGCTTTTGCTCGTCTGCCATGACGACAAGGCAGCCGAGTGGGTCAGGCGTAACTTTAGCCTTATTAAGACTAGCAGTTCGCTTGACGTGGAGCTGTTGGAGGAGGGCCAGTTCCCCCGGGCCAGCCTTGTGCGAGGCTACTTCGCCAACAGCTTGGAGTTGTCGAACGAGGAAGTTCTGACTTATGTTGGTAAGCAGAATTTTCTCGACACCACCCAGTGGAGAGTAGTGCAGCGGACCACACAAGGTGAGATGCTGCACCTCGCCATTATGGTGGATCAGGCGTCGCTGCAGTCGCTTACCAACAACGGCGGTAAGATCTGGTACGGCTTTGGCCGGATCAGGCTTATCCTGAAGAGCCCCGCTCCTAAGGATAAGAGCAGCGACGTCCAACGTGCAGAACCCCTCCACGGAGATGGTCCGTCGACTAGCGCAGCTGCTGGGCTCGCAACGAAGACCACCCCCGTCCCAGCTCCAAGGAGTACACCACAGGCAAAGGGAGCCCCAGGTGGTGCTACAAAAGGTAGCGCTCCCGCCAGAGGCAAGGCACAGCATCCCAAAGCCACGGTACCGGCAGCCAAGATACCGATGTCGGTCAAGGCATCTAGACTGCCGAAGGGAGTGAGAGGGAACAACTCTCGACGAGGTAAGAGCGGCAACCTCGCCCAGCGCTCCAAGGAGGAGACATGAGGACCATGAGGGTTCTCCAGGCGAATCTGCACCACGCCAAAGGGGCGTCGGCCACACTGTGCAGAACTTTCGCCGAGCAGAAGATCGACATGGCCCTAGTCCAGGAGCCATGGTTGATCGGTGGCCAAATTAGAGGACTGAGCTGCGGTACAAGTAAGTTGTTATATGACCGCAGTGGAGGTGCTCCTCGCGCAGCTATTCTTTTAGATAATAACGTGAGGCATTTCCCATTAACTAACTTTATCTGCAGGGATCTAGTTGCAACAGCCGTAGAGGTGGCTACAGCGGAAGGTGTTCGTGAAGTGGTGGTGGTGGCCGCCTACTTTCCCGGAGACACTGACGTAGCTCCGCCTATGGAGGTCCAGAGGCTCGTCAACTTCTGCCGCACAGCCGGGAAACACATGGTTATCGGCTGCGACGCTAATGCACATCACACCATATGGGGCAGCAGTGATGTCAACAAACGGGGTGAGTGCCTTCTTGAATATCTATTGTGTAGTCAATTAGATGTAGTCAATAGAGGGTGCAAACCCACCTTTATAAACGCCATTAGGGAGGAGGTCCTGGATCTCACCCTGGCCAGTAACTTCTTGTCCGGCTATATAACGAACTGGAGGGTTACCGATGAAGCCACGTTATCAGACCACCAGCACATCCGGTTTGATCTACCTGGCCAAACGGAACTCAACACTTCGCTATATAATCGGAAGAAAACTAACTAGATCGTGGGGCCTTGACTCCAAATCCATCTTGTGGCTTTACTGCATGATGGTCAGGCCTATCGTGTCCTATGCTGCTCTTGTGTGGTGGCCCAAACTGCAGCAGGTCACGGCCATTCAGAAGTGTAGCAAGCTGCAGCGGCTTGTGTGTGTATCTCTGACGGGAGCTTTACGCACATGCCCAACTACAGCTATGGAGAAAATTATTGGATTGACTCCTTTACATATTCACATACAAGAAGGTGCCGCTAAAAGTCTTCTTAGGATCAAACTCACATCTGGGTTACTGACTAATGATGCGGGTCATGTCAGTATTTTAAATAATGTTTCTGGCTTAGAGGTCTGCAATCGAACAGATCTCATGACCACGAAGCTCTTTTTCGGGGCGAAATTCAGGACTCTCATTCCAGACCGTAGGGCATGGGAAAATGGCAACCCTTGTAATGACCCCAGGGGCCTGCAGTGGTTCACTGATGGGTCTAAAACTGAGCAAGGGGTGGGTGCGGGGATCTTTGGACCTAACACCAGAGTCTCGATTGCACTGGGTAAATGGCCCAGCGTTTTTCAATCATAGATTCATGCCATTGAGGCCTGCTCTAAACTCATCCTAGACAAAAGGATGAGAGGAGCTAATTTATACATCTTTTCGGACAGTCAAGCGGCGATCAAAGCTCTATCCTCTTGGAGGATTAGCTCTAAACTCGTCGCAGACTGCTGGACCAGCCTCCAGCAACTCTCCACCGGGAACAAAGTAACTTTGTGTTGGGTTCCAGGTCATGCCGGAATTACTGGCAATGAAAACGCAGACGAGCTGGCTAGAGCCGGCTCAGCGACTCCTTTACTTGGCCCAGAGCCTTTTTGTGGCTTAGGGTGGGCCGCTGCCAAAGAAAAGGTAGAAAGATGGGCAGAGGGAGCAAGATCCAGATATTGGATATCCAGTCCAGGATGTCGTCAAGCTAAAGAGCTGATACATCCACTAGTAGGAAGGAATACTGCTGGGTGTTCCAGGATGGACCTAAGACGGTTGGTAGCCTACCTCACCGGCCACCATGTCTTAAAATACCATCTTCATAAAATGCGTCTGTCTCCTGACACAGAGTGTAGGCTCTGTAAGGGGGATGACGAGACGACAAAACACATTCTCTGTGAATGCCCAGCCGTCATTTGGTCTAGAAGGAGGCATCTGCATAGCGAGTTTCTGACAGCTATGCAGATAAGGAAAGCCTCGACGGGAGGTCTGCTAGCCTTCATAAGGGAGGTTGAGCAGCTCTTGTCTGAATAGGGAGTCTTATGGGCACAAAAGATCGTTCGGTCGCAGTGCCTCCATCTCTGTTGGGAGATCTCCCCAATATATTTATTATTTATTATTGTCTTCAGAAAAAACTTACTCCCACGGTACATAGGATTTTGGCTCATGGAAAGGACTTAATAGAGTATCAATGCTTACCAATTGGAGAGCTTTCTGAAGAAGCACAGGAATGTAAAAACAAGGACTCCAAAGGTTCAGATACACAAATACGTGTAAAATTTCTCGGGCTCGACAAAATGAAGACCTTTTTAACATGCTGGCAGCCTCATCGGATCCACTTCTTGCATCGCTTAGACATGTGCGATCACGAAAGGATTTGGAAGTAAGCAACTATAGTTCCGAAATGTTAAGTTTATTAGATATGAACATTAATGTTGATGATCATTTTGTTGAAAATCAGTCATCAATAGCAAATATTCCAAATTAACCTCAAAAAATCGGCAAAAATACCAATTTAAATGTTATGTATTTTAGTTTGAAAATCGAATTAAAACAACTAAAAATGTTAAATAGTTATTGAAATCATTAAAAATGTTCAGTTATAATTGAAAAACAAAACTTTTTATTTGAATTTTACAGGCAAAATATGCTCAAAAATATTTCTTGACTTTGACCTTGAATATTTAAGCAGCACGGATACCTAGAACTCTCAACGAACACTCATTTTGAAGCTTGAGAAGTTTTCTATCAAATGCTTTTTAAATTTTTGAAATCGCTTCATTAGTTTAGAAGTTATGATTTTTGCAATGTAAAATGAGCAAAGGCCCCACTGTGCGTCGCAACGTCACACTAGAAAGAGAGACCTTATGAAATGAATAGGCAATGAAGTCGAAGAAGAAGCTTTTACTGGACATTCCAGTGAGAGAGCTTTAACTGTAGTTAGTTACTTAAGATAAGAACGCAAAAAGACATGTAAAAATGACATGCTAAAGGAGTTGCTAAAGTGAAACGATCATAGTTGGTTGACTACGCAGACACTAATTTTTTCGCTACCCTATCCCACACACACCACTTCACAGTAGACTTAAAGAAAGAATTAAATATAAATTCAAAGCTTACATAGCGCGTTTTATTGTGATCTGATTAGGCGTAAAAAACGGTTTGCTGACCCAAGAGCTCGGCTTAAGCTTACTTGCTGCGTTACGCAGTAAAATTTGAAAAAATTATTACTTGTGAACAAGAGTAAGCGAAAGTGAAATTAACCACGAACCACTGCACGAGTCAGTATACGGACATAACCTCGGAACAACCAACCACGCAGTTTGCCCATGGCGAACATGAACGATAACATGCTGCCAGTATCTGGGGCTCAAGAGGACATGCCTTCACAACTTGGTGCAGCGGCAGGGGCTAACAGAGCTTCGTCACTGGGATCGCAGGTGAATGCAGACAGCGGTGTGGAAATGGATCGAGCAGGCGGTACGCACAGGAACGTGACCTCGGTGGAAACAATTGCCACAGCCAGCACGTCCACAGCCGCTGAAGTCACATGGGCGAAGCTAGCAGCGAGATCAAGCTGTAGTACGTCCCGAGAAGTTCACGGTGTTACCAGGGAGGATACCACTTGAATGCAACCAAGAGCAGCAGCATGGGAAGAGCAACACGTGACTCCAATATGCCACAAAAGGGCCAGCCAGGCAACAGGGGTAGGTCCAGGGCTAACTCTGCACGACGGCATATTGCATTCAACAGTTTGTGAAGTCGGTGAGGAATGGGACCGACCAACAGTAATTGAAAGAGCAGCGCGCACCCCGCAGACAATCACACCAACTGGCACTGAGGGTGCAGTGTTAAATGTTAAAATTACAAATGCAATCGTTGATGCAAAACTTAAATTAGCCGGTAACGGATTTCGTCAGGGAATAGCTCAGTGGTAAGGCTTCCGCCTCGGTATCGAGACATCCCAGGTTCGACTCCTGTCCCAGACAATAGTTTCATATACGATCAGTTTGAGTAAAAATAATTCTAAAAACAGAAGGTCACTGATGAGAATGCTTGGCAGCATTCGAAATAGCTCTATCTGGCCAGCCAAAAATACAGCTTCAGTCACAATTTCAAAAAATCAGGCTCCCTAGTAATGGCGGCATAGACGCTAAAAAGTAGGAGAAAAATCAATATTAAAATAACCCCTTTAATATTCGATGATGAAACTACGGTCGGAACAACCCATAAACAGCACACAACGCAAACATTATTGGACACTGACCTACAATAAAAATCGAAAACGCGTGTGGTTGTGCGAGTTCTGCGAGATATGGAAACGCGTTGATTGATGAATGACAGGAGCAAGCAGGAAGACCAAGCGCGGAGCGGACTACGCTTCCAGCACGCGGGTACCATGATGCGTCTAGAGCCTGCCCTGGCGGCTACACACAGTCGCAAGTACGCGACGTATATGACGAACATTAATACCACCCAGGATGTGTCTCTTACAGCATCCCAGTTAGCGACAAGACAAGTGATCAGCAGAGACTTGCCTAGCTTCACCGGAAGCCCGGAGGAGTGGCTGATGTTTATTGCCAACTATGACCAGTCGATTGCGAGGTGCGGGTTCACAGACCAGGAGAACCTTATCCGACTGCAAAAGAGGCAACGCGGAGCCGCCCTTGAAGCCGTACGTGGAAAGCTGATGGTGCCGGCTTCAGCGGCAAAGGCTATGGAAACTCGTCGCATGCTCTAGGCAGACCAGACGCTATCTACGAGAGTCTACACACATGGTTAAGAGCAGAGCCGCCAGTCAGAGGCGGAAATCTGGAGTCCTTGGTGCATCTAGCGTTAGCAGTGCAGAATTACTGTGCAACAGTGTGCGCAGTAGGGCTTGCTGATTACCTCAGAGACCCAATGCTTCTGCGCAATTTACTGGAAAAATTGCCGTGTGACTTGAGGCTGGATTGGGCACACTATAGCTGTACCTTAGTTAAGAAGGTTGATATGGCGGCATTCGACGAGTGGCTGTTTAAATTGGCATCATGCACGAGCACCATTATGTCAATAACCACAGCAACAGATCAACACAAATACGCGCTGATAGATGAAGGATCAGCGTGTACACTCTTAGAAGCTAGGGTGGCCGAGGAGCTGCAAATTAATGGACCATCAGACAAACTGTGCCTAAAGTGGACAGGTGATTCATAGAGAAGGCTGTTGCTGTGTGCGGCGACATAAAAGAGATGTTCCACCAAGTAAGAATACGAAAAGAAGATCAAGCGGCGCAGCAATTTATATGCAGGTATTGCGATAGCACGCGTGAACCAATGAGGTACATTATGCAGGTCATGACCTTTGGGGCTTCTTGTTCTCCAGTATCAGCGCACTTTGTAAGGAACAAGAACGCAGAACGTTTCGCCAAGGACTACCCCCAGGCAGCAGAGGCAATCGTGAGAAATTCATTCGTGGATTGGCTTCAAAGTGGCGAGACGGAAGATGAAATTGCGAAAATGGCGCTACGAGTCAAGTTCATTCACGCTGAAGGTGGATTTGAAACGCGTAGCTGGCGATCCAACTCGCTCAAGGTCGTTTGCGCTCTAGCAGGCGAGGTGGCGGCCGAACAAGATGCCTGGAGAATTGATGCTAAAAAGCTGCAGCGCGGACGCGTTCTATGAATGTGGTGGAAACCAGTAACGGCGAGCTTACGTTCGTATTGAAGTTCAAGGAGGAAATATACGACGAGAACATCCCTACGACGAAGCGCGAAGTGCTGCACATTGTAATGTCGGTGTTCGACCCACTAGGACTCCTGGGGTTCTACATTATCCAAGCGAAAATTATACTCCAAGCGATATGGAGATCAGCAGTGGGCTGGGACGAGTCAATACACGACGATGAAATCTCGAAATGGCGTCACTACCTCAACCAACTTCATCTTGTCGGCGATATTAAAATACAGCGTTGTTTAAAGGTAACAAGCAACACTTATATGCAACTTGACATATTTACAGATGCAAGCATAGACGCATACGCAGCCGTAGCATTTCTGCGAACTGAGAGAGACGGCGCCGTAGTCTGCTCCCTAGTAGCGTCGAAGACGAGAGTAGCGCCGCTAAAACCGATTTCAATTCCACGCATGGAATTAATGACAGCTGTTCTGGGTCTACGCTTGGCAAGCTTTCTAGAAGTTCAGATGTCTGTAAAGGTGCAGAAACGAACGTTCTGGACTGACTCTAAAAACGTGCTCTACTGGATTAGGTTTGACACGAGAAAATACCACCAATTCGTGGCCCTGCGGATCGGCGAAATTTTGGAGGCGTCAGACGTGAACGAGCGGGATAGGTGCCGTCGCACTTAAACGTAGCAGACGATAGCACCAAATGGACAAAGGAGCTGCGATTCCACAGCAGCGCAAGGTGGTTTGCCGGGCCAGCCTTCGAAGCAGAGAACCCAGACAACTGGCCCACAACAAACCTGGACTACAAAGACGCCAGACTTGAGCGTTTACACTTAGTGCACGTGGCTAACGAGACAAAGTCTGGATTGGCAGCGGTGCTGCCCGACGTGAGCCGCTCCAGTAAATGGGAGAGGTTAAAAACTGCGTTAAAATACGCAATGCGATTTCTGCATAAAATTTACTAAGGGAAACCAGAAAGCCTCGTACGGTCAAACGACGGGATTGACGTATACAACATCATCTAAAAAGGTGTACAGGCAGAGTCATACGCCGAGGAAATTTCGTGCTTACTAAGGGAGAACTGCGTTAGACGAAGTAGCACAATCTTTAAGCTGTCCCCCTATTTAGACGAACATGGAGTACTGACAGTGCGCGGAAGGATTGACGCTATTGAAGGCGTTATTGTGTCAATGAAACGCCCAGTGATATTGCCAAGCCGTTATCACACTACCGCTGGTGGATTTTTCCCATCGCAAGTTTCACCACCATTTGAGCGAGGTTGCGATCAACGAGATAAGGCAGCAGTACTGTGTACAAGGACTGAGGGCCAGAATGCGTGCCGTGATTAAAGCCTGTCAGAGATGTCGCAACAAGCAGCTGGAGCAGAAATTTCCAGATTTTGGGTGGACATTTATCCCGCCAGGAGCGCCTCATATGGGTGGCGCATGGGAGCGAATGATTCGCTCAGTGAAGTCCGTGCTGACGGATATACTGGAGGCAGAGCCAGTGCTGAGGGCAGCGCTGGCTAGAATCGAGAGTACGTTGAACGCCAGGCCGTTGACCTACATCCCACTGGAGTCAGCAGAAGCTGACGTGTTGACCCCGAATCACTTCTTACACGAAAAGACATGCGCAACAGCGACAAAAGAGAACCAAGGCGAGCTAGGGGTGCTGCTGTCAAAGTCCTACAGAGTTGCAGGGAATATTGCAGAAATATTCCGTAAACGCTGGATAAAGGAGTACCTTTTCCACATCTCACACTGAGGGCTAAATGGTGCGGCCAGCCGACTGAGCCCATTGAAACCGGTGACGTAGTGATCATCGTGGACGAAACAAATCCGAAGATGCACTGGAAAAAGGGCGTAGTGATGGAGCTGCATACCGCTGTAGTGCGCACAGCTGCCGGACTGCTAACGCGCCCTATCGTCAAGTTAGCGAAGTTTAAGGTTCGAGCACAAGCGCAAGAGATGCAAACCCACAGACGAGCGTAGGCGTTTGCAAGGGGGGGCAATGTTACCGCGCAGAACTGCTATGCAGCCCTGTAGAGTGAAACGCTCGAACAGATTACCTATTACCTATTACCTAGAAGAAAGAATTAAATATAAATTCAAAGCTTACATAGCGCGTTTTAATGAGATCTGATTAGGCGTAAAAACGGTTTCTGACCCAAAAGCTCGGCTTAAGCTCACTTGCTGCGTTGTGCAGCAACACTCGTGTTAGCACAAGTGAAATGAAAATTCGTTTAGTCGAACCGACCAAGACTGTGCAAAGGCGACCGTACCGATTCAGTCCCAAGGAAAGGGAGTTATTCAGAGCAAAAGTCAAGGGATTGATAGAACTAAATAGATAAGAGATAGCAGTTCACCCTATGCTAGTCCTGCACTGTTGGTGAAAAAGAAGAATGGATCTGCTAGGCTCTGTGTAGATTATCGTGAATTAAATAGGAATACAGTGGCCGATAAGTTTCCGTTACCTGTAATATCTGGCCAATAAGGTAAGTTGGGTGAACCTAAATACTTGACTTATAAGATATGGCGTGTGGATACTATCAGGTTCCAATATATAATGACTCTTTCGACTACACAGCTTTTGTGTGTGAATTGGAAACTCTTGCGGTAGTCAACGCTGCTAAAAATTTTAAGCCCTACTTACAGGGCAGAAAATTTGTTCGTTTCACAGATTGTAATTCGTTGAAGGCGTCTAGATCGAAAATAGAGCTATTGCCTAGAGTTTATCGTTGGAGGGCATTCCTACAGTCATTTGAGTTTAACATAGAGTACCGAGAAGGGAAGCGCATGGCTCATGCAGATTTTCTGTCAAGAAACCCATTGTGTAGTAGGGATAAGCAATTGTAAAACAAAGTTGAGGAAAAGCGTGTAGAGCTGATGGAAATTTCGAAAGTTTAGATTCAAGAAGAACAACACCGGGATCAGGACATTTTGAGCATTATTACAAAGTTGAATGAATTTAATTGAATTGCCTAATGATTTGCCCGCAACCTATGAAATGAGAGCAAACTTGTTTTTTAGGAAAATTCAAAGGTATTGCAAAGCTTGTTGTTTGCCAGTTGTTCCTCGAGCATTCAGGTGGTCAATCATCAATCAGGTTCATGAGTCTATTTTGCATTTAGGTTGGGAAAAAACTCTTGATAAGGTGTTTGAAATTTATTGGTTCAAGGGAATGTTAAAGTTTGTTTGCAAATTTGTAGAAAATTGTATAACTTGTAGAGTGACAAAATTTGCGTCAGGAAAAGTCCAAGCTGAATTACATCCAATCCCAAAAATCAGTATACCGTGGCACACGTTGCATATCGACATCAGTGGAAAATTAAGTAGCAAGAATGACCGAAGGAGTATACAAAGTATGTTCACCTTTACCATACTTTTAAACTTGATTCAAATAGTTGTATTGACGCTTTAAAATCTTCAATTGCCTTATTTTGAGTGCCTAATCGTTTAGTGGCGGACCAGGGCAGAAGTTTTACTGGTATGAAATTTGTCGAATTATGTGCTTCAGTGTTCACGACCGCTAAGTTTAGTTCCTATTTGTGAGGAGGAGATTGAGATAGATATAGAAAAACAAAGAGCTGAAGCTTTAAAAACATGCAAAGCGCGGCAGACTATGATAGGCAGAGATTTGATAAGGGAAATGCTAAAGTTATCAAGTGTTGTGTAGGAGATTATTTCTTACTCAAAAATTGTCAACGACAACAGACTAAGTTAGATTCAAAGTTTCGTGAACCCTTAGTAGTGACAGATTTTTTAGATGCTGATCGATACAAGTTGAAGTTTCTGACAAGTAAGAGACAGTATAAAGTTTTTGTGTGTCACGTCATGATCGTATACGGTGTCGCATAGAATTTTGTTTACAATAAATGAGCGATAACGACGTTAGCCAAGACGAAGACAGTGACGACAGCGTTTATTTGGGTTAAGTAGGGAATTTTGGTGCGCTCCAAGTTACGGAGTGCGATAGTACGCCAGTGTGTAACAAAACATAACCCACCTGTCGGTGCCACAGATCAAAGTCTACAAGGACGCTGAAATAATTGACGGAGCCAGGTGTGACGAGCCGCTGAACGCAGTTAAATGCCTCGCAGAGTTCAATGGGACTTAAGAAGCTTACGTATCTTGGAGACAGGCCGCTTATGCAGCTTATAAGATCTTTGTGATATACAATGGTAGCTCGCGCCATTATCAGGCGGTTATAATTATTAGAAGTAAGATACGGGACCCAGCGGACGCAGTACTCGCGTCATTTAACACACCTTTAAACTTCGAGGCTTTTATAGCAAGGCTCGATTTTATTTACAGTGACAAGCGACCCATCCATGTTATTGAACAGGAGATGGGCACGCTAAGGCAGGGTGGCATGACCATATTACAGTACTATGATGAGGTAGAGAAAAAGCTCACCATGCTCACAAACAAAGCCCATATGGCTTACGACAAGACATTAGCCCTGGGAATGTGCGAAAAGTTCAGGGGTGATGCGCTTCGCGTATTCATTTCTGGGCTAAAACGCAACTTGACCGACGTGCTGTTTGCAGCACATCCCCCCGATCTTTCGTCTGCGCTGGCCCTAGCCCAAGAGGTCGAGGCAAACCACGAAGATGCGGCAAGCTTTGCCAGGGATCAAGAAGAGTCGCGCCCACAAGGGCGGCAAAATCAGCCAGCTGCCCAGGGTAGTCAGGGCTATCAGGGTAAAAACCCTCACTTTAAAAAGAAAGAAAGAGGGTACAGATAGTGCCCAGTCCCTATAGAAGTAGACCCGTCATCATCCAAGTATAGGCAGAACACGAATTATCAATGTGGCTCAGGCAGGTTTAACGGCAACAACAAACGGGCCGCAGGCTCAGATCGAGCTACGGGTCAAAGGCGGCAAAGAGTAGACCATATTCAGGCAGGTGCAGAGGACGCAGCGAGGTACGCTGACTCAGCGCAGGAAACTGCAGCAGAGATCGAAAAAGACGCTGGACACGACTATGAAAGCGATAGCGCTAATTTTTTAGGGGAAGGTCCCTGCTGCCGTTTATCCGGCGAAGAAAAGCGGGGGTAGACATGACATTTTTAGTTGACACGGGTGCTTCTAAAAATTACATCAGACCGCACGGATGCCCAAAAGGCGTGGTCCCGGTCGAGTCCCCCTTCGTTGTTCACTCTATCCATGGGTCGAACAATATCGCTAATAAAATAAAGTTGCCCATCTTTGGGAGCGACGCTTTTTTCTTCTTACTCGATTCCCTATCAACGTTTGATGGAATCATAGGGCTGGACTTGCTTAAACAGGTGGGTGCAGTCCTATGCCTTAAAGAAGGCATGTTAAGAATTGGTGCGACTTCGGAGGCGTTACAGTACTACAGTGTACAAACGTCAACCACACAAGCAATAAAGAGGTCGACGCACCACTTGCGGTGAAGGCAGATTTCCTGCAGGTACTTCATCGAAACAAAAAGGCATTTGCGGACTCTAACGAGGCGCTGCCTTATAACACGGCCGTAGTAGCCACAATCCGTACTACCGATGAGAATGCGATCTATACTAAGCTATACCCCTACCCGAGGGGAGTTGAGTATTTTGTCGCTTCGAAGGTCAACGACCTTCTTAAAAACGGCATAATCAGAAAGTCGAGGTCGCCTTATAACAGCCCGGTTTGGGTTGTCGACAAGAAAGGTAGTGACAGTTTGGGTAATAGAGATAAACGTCTACTGATAGACTTTAGGAAGCTCAATTCAAAAACGATAGCCGACAAGTATCCGATGCCAAGCATCCCAATGACATTGGCCAATCTTGGTAAGGCCAAGTTTTTCACGACGTTCGACCTTAAATCAGGTTATCACCAGATCACTCTGGCAGAGCGGGACCGCGAGAAAACTGCTTTTTCGGTCAATGGGGGAAAGTACGAATTCTGTCGACTTCCCTTTGGTTTGAAAAATGCTGCGAGTATTTTTCAAAGGACTATAGACGACGTTTTGCGAGAACAGATCGGGAAGTCTTGCTACGTCAATGTTGACGACGTCATTATCTTCTCTGAAAACGAGAAAGAGCATGTCAGGCACGTTGACTGGGTTTTGAAAAGCCTTTTAAGCGCAAACATGCGCGTGGCGCACGAGAAGTCGCAATTTTTCTAGGATAGTGTTGAATACCTCGGTTTCATAGTAACCAAAGATGGAGCAAAATCAGATCCGGAAAAAGTAAAAGCTATACGGGAGTATCCTGAGCCCACCACGGTATTCGGTGTTAGGTCGTTTATGGGCCTAGCAAGCTATTACCGCTGCTTTATTTAGGATTTCGCAGCTATAGACATATAGCTATAACCTATGTCCGACATCCTCAGAGGGGAAAACGGGTCGATAAGCAAGCATAAGTCGAAAAAGGTTGCGGTAGAGTTTAATGAGGCCCAGCGCAACGCTTTTCATAAACTTAGTAACGTCTTGGCGTCCGAGGACGTCATACTAATGTACCCTGATTACAAGAAACCATTTGACTTGACCACTGACGCTTCAGCCTATGGAATAGGCGCCGTTTTGTCACAAAACGGCTGTCCCATAACAATGATATCTAGGGCACTAAAAGACTGTGAAGCCAACTACGCTACTCACGAGCGGGAGTTGCTTGCCATTGCTTAAAAGAAATTTCATAGTTTTTGGCGAGAAAACTCGTCATCTAATAAATTTCACTGACAAAAGCACCCTTGCGGAGAAAGTAAAATCAGTCGTTAACCAGAATGTGGTGAATGCTATTTACTGTAACCTCCCGACCTTGGCTAGCTTTCAGCACGAGTTGGTAATAGGCTTTCCTGGCACAAAATTCTGGCATTGCAAAAACTTTGTGCCGGACGTGTTCGACATGAATGATCGAAGATAAATCATCACCACAGAACACAATCGGGAGAGCAGCCCAAGAAAATGTTAAACAAGTCGTGACGGAGTACTATTTTCCAAAGATGACTAAGTTGGCTAATGAAGTGGTCCTGTACTGCAGGATTTGCAAAAATGTCAGCATCTAACTTCCTACAATTGGTGGCTATAGCTTAAAAACTGTAGAAGATACAGGAATTTTTGTTGTTTATAATTGGAGGGGGGCTGGGGGCGGAAGAGGTGGGCGTGGCATCCAAAATTTTGATGCAGTTTTTTGGAGAATGCCATAAGCTATCTTGCCCCCGAATTTGGTGACTCTTGCTGCTAAAATGTGGGATTTTTAAGTGTTTTATCGATTTGTACATAGAGGTGTATTGACTTGTTATCGATTTCCCAGGCACCCTGAGGTCGTAGAGCCCTACATTTAACACTTTGTCTGACGAAGACATGTACCAAGATATTTGCAAGGCTCTAGCTTCAAGGCGGGTTCACAATGTCAGCGTGAGACTGGAAAATGTTTTGGGCCTGTCTGACACAAATATTTTTCACATAAGTTCGTCTCACTCATTTTCAATCTCAAACCGGCCTCACTTGCATCTCAGATTGGAGTGGAAAAAAGCTTTTCGAAAATTTAGTTTTAAAAGCTCTCAATAGATGGCTTTTTTCGAAATTAGTTACATGTGCTCCACAGTTTTTACCTCTATTTTACTCAATACAGAGGCAAATAATAATATAAATCACAATTTAGCATTCATTTAGTGCATATTAACGAATATATAACAATAAAATCATTGTTATATAAAAAAGCAAATCGATAATTTTTGCGCCATTTCACATATGTTAGCCGAGTTCGAAAAACAATCAGCTGATTGTTCGAATTGCATTTATGTTCACAATTCAGCTGACATTGTTAACGCGCGGGTAAAAATAAATTAACTTAAAAAAATATACAAATATACAGCAGCAGCAGCAAGAACTGCCTGCATCATCATATTATTATATGATAAAACAATAGCCTGTTTGTTTTCCACGATTTATAATAAATTTTAATACACTTCTGTACAATTTTTGCCACAAACATAAAATGAACATCAGCTGTTCACAGCTATTTGACAGCTAACAGCTGATTTCGAAAATTCGAACATACTTTCACGCTGACTTTGTAAACTACCAGTGTAAGTCTCAGATTGTTAAAAGCTTTAATCCAATCTCACGCTGACATTGTAAACCCGCCTTTAAGGGTGTCGAAAAAAGTTGCGTTCATACGGACAGACGGACGGACGGACGGACAGACACCATGACGGACATTGCACAAACCCAATATGCTATGATACTTTTAGTATTAAAGTATAAAAATTGGTTTTATGGAATATTATTTATTTCATGTAATTAAATTGAAAATAAGTTTGATGAAATATTAGTTTATGAAGTCAAAATATATTGTATTTGTTATTAATTATGTTTATGCCAAACAGCGTGTATAAAATAACTCCAAGTGATCAGCATTGCCGTCCCTTGAAACTCACCACAAGCGGAGCTTGCTAGCCGATTCACAGTGGTTGCGCCCATAGGCCAAAATTCAAAAAATTCATAACAACAAAAATGTGCGAAAAATTACCAAATCGTCTCTAAAATGTCCAAGCTTCTGCATGGCAAACCGGTTTTTACTGCAAATCTAACGGGACATTCTACAAATATAATGCAAAGGGTTTTTAACTGTTCAATTTTGCACCGCAGCTGGGCTAAGTTAGCTTTTCGTCAAAGCAAAATTGCATTTCAAAGTAGGCAAACGTTTGCTGGAGAGGTCCGAATATGATTATTTAAAATGAACTTTATTGTTGCAGGTAATTACTTTAATAAATTCATCTTGTGAAATTAATTTGAGTGATTTATTATTTGTTGTGTATTTTTGATTGATTATACTTTTTTTTGTGTATTTTTATACACTTAACCCATAAAATGGGTAAATAAGGGTATAATGGTTTTGTGCAAATGTATGTAACAGACAGAAGGAAGCATCTCCGACCCCATAAAGTATATATATTCTTGATCAGCATCAACAGCCGAGTCGATCTAGCCATGTCCGTCTGTCCGTCCGTCTGTCTGTATTAACGCGCCGATTTTGGAGACTATAATATATATATATATATATATATATATATATATATGCCATAAGCAGATCAAGTTTGCTTCAAATTTTCGATAACACTTCTGGTTTCCGATATACACATGTGATCGATAACAAAAAATTCTTGAATTTCGAAATTAAAAAAACGAGGTTTCAAATTATTGATAATTGAAATAATGAACATTTCAAAAAATTTTATTAAAATCGGTTGAGAAACACCGAAGATATCGCAGTTTTAAAATTTGTCATTTTTGCCATATTGGTCACTGGGTAAATACACACAAATGACTGTACACGATACGTTAATACACACATATGACTGTACACGATACGTATGGGGTTAAGGGTATGTCCTAGTCGGGATTTCTCGACTAGAGCCTTCTTTCTTGTTTTAATGTAATTTTCATGTTTAAATAGACATTTAGCTATGTTACCCCACGATCCCCCCTTTATGAGTGTTATCAGTGCATTTGTCAATGTTTTAAGGTAATAAAAATGTTAGGTGTAGCTGCCGGTATTTGCCCATATGTGTATATTCGTGCATAAACTTAAACTGTCTTACTGTTTTCTAGCTCATGGTTGCGACGCAATCTGCTGCTCTTCCTTTGTTTTTCCGATGTTTCTTTTGTGTTCGTCATTTGTGTTTGTATGCAATGTTTCTAATTTGTATGTTATCATTTTCTATAGGCGCTTCTTGTAACTGCGTATTTTTGCGCATGAATCCATTCTTGATCTTTGGTGCCGGAAGAGGGCACAAATGCGAAAAGAACTAGAAGTGTCATTGGTTTGGTAGAAATAAAGAAGTGCCGGTTGCAACATACTCGGAAGATCTCTCGCATATTGACATATACGGATTCAATCAATACACTTCTTTTGCGTTCAGACCCTTTCATAACAGGTCAGAGAAAACTATCAAAGAGGGACATATCTAAATTTTTGTCATCTTCATTTGTTTTATTAGAAGATATTTGTTAACCTTTTTTACATTAAAAAAAATAAAATTCATTAAAACTTTTTTAATTCAAATACATTAATTTTTAGTTTTGATTACATGCCAATATGAAATTTTAGCACTGCAACTCTACTGGAAGTATTTTTGCGCACCATCGCCTTATACGCCTTGCTACGGTGCTATGGGAGCTATAAGATATAGTTGTCCGATGCAGCCAATTTTTTTTACTATATGTTCAAAATATTATTTTAGATTTTTAGAGAAAATTTCATAATGATATCTCAACGGAAAATATTTATGGCCGCGGCTCCATACAAGCCCGACCACTGTGCTTTGGTATCAAATTATAAAAATTATAGAGGGATAAATTGTCTAAATTGTCTGCCATTCCGAAAGTCTTTGAAAAACTTATTGGCTTTCAATTACAACACTCATGAATTGCAAATATATCGCCTTATCAACATGGTTTTGTGAAGCGCAGATCTACTATCGACAACCTTCTAGAATTTACATCGCTTTATATTATAGGGTTTCGGAGCAAACTGATTTTTTTTTACTTCGATTTAAGTAAGGCATTTGATTATGTAAGTCATTCACTTTTGATTCATAAACATAATATTATTGGGTTCACAAAATAAAGTTATGTCGTTCTGTAAAAGTACCCCTCATACTGCTCATTACTTGCTTCATGGCTCACCACGATCGCGTATTTTTAATGAATGATTTGGGCATGGTTAATAAAGCTATGAAAGTCGTTAGTTTCCTCAAGCGGTGGTCGAAAGAGTTTAACGATCCCTACCCTACTAAAACACTTTATATATCCCTAGTGCGACCCATCCGCAATATGGATCTTGTAAAAGGTCTCCGCAAAAAAGGATTCATCAGAATAGAATCGAATTTGATTGGAAGAAATTTGTCTTTTCGGCATAAAGAAGTCCCGGAGTTGACTTTTATTAACTTACCTTTCTTCTCTGTTAAACCGTTGAACTATGCATGGAGTGTTATTTGTTACTAATCTTCCTAATGGTAAAATCGACTCATCCACTCTATTGAGTCGAAAAAACTTAACTGTCCTTATAAGATCTTCATGTAACTTTCTACCCATTAACCCCAATCGTTGCTCTAGCAACGATTTAATGCATGAACCATTTTATGTGGTGTTGTTTGCTCGATAACAAGTCTATACACCTCATGGTGCAAATCGATAAAACACATATATATTCAACATTTTAGCAGCTAGTAGTTACATCCGTAACATACCTGCATAAAAATTATGGACGCCACGATATATCTTGCTCTTTGTCTGAGCTAGACTCACCAAACTTGGTAAAAGGATTAAAGCTAGAGCCTTGAAACTACAAATATCCTTGAACATGCCTTCGTCAGACAAAGTGTTAAATTTAGGGCTGTACGACCTCAGGGGGCCTGGAAAATCGATAACAAGTCGATACATTTCGATGTGCAAATCGATAAAAGACATATAAATCCCACATTTTGGCAGCTAGAGTCACCAAGTTTGGGGGCAAGAAAGCCAATGGCATTCCCCAAACAGCTCGTCTAAAGTTTGGATGCCACGCCCACCTCTTCCGCCACCAGCCTGCCTCCAATTATAAACATAAATGCCTGTATCTTTTACAGTTTTGAAGCTATAGCCTCAAAATTTGGTTTAATGGTGGATGCTGACATCTGATTGAATGGAAAATGTAAATATTTGTTGGTCACCTTACTTGATTACTTACAAAATGAATCGGTCATTGTGACAAGAAATTTTGAAAGATTAAATAAAAACAAATGAAAAACAGTGAATTCTTTCTCTATTCGAGAAATCCCGACTAGGACATACCCTTAACCCCATACGTAACCCGTACAGTCATTTGTTTGTATTTACCGTGACCAATAAGATCGAACTGCGATATCTCCGGTGTTTTTTAACCGATTTTGATCAAATTTTGTTTATTATTTATTATTTCATCCATAGTTTTAATCCTCATTTTTACAATTTTGAAATTCTTGTTTTTTGTTATCGATCACATGTGTATATCGGAAACCAGAAGTGTTATCGATAATTCGAAACACACTTGTTCTGCTTATGGTATAGGAGAGTTTAAGTTTTGAATTTGACGTCTCTTGCTCTTATAGTCTCTGAGACGGCGCTTTCATACAGACAGACAGACGGACAGACAGACAGACGGACATGGCCAGATCGACTCGGCTGTTGATGCTGATCAAGAATGTATATACTTTATAGGATCGGAGATGCTTCCTTCTGTCTGTTACATACATTTTCACAAAATCATTATAATCTCAATTTAACATTTTATGGGTTAAGGGTATAAAAAACGGGGTGAAAAGGGACGCTTCATAAGCGATTTTTACAACATGATTGCATTAATGCAATTAACTGCATTAATTAATGCTATTTTAAGTTCACGAAAAAAGCTTTCAAAACGCTTGCGTTTTAAATTTTTTTCTTCCATTTTCATCACTTGTTGCTGCCCGTAATAATAGTAAAGGCCCATTCCCAGCACGCCCGGAATGGAATTTTTATGTTCAACTCTTTATAAAAAAAACAGTTGTCAGAAATTTTCCTGCCTGTTAATTTTTATTCAATTCCCAGCAAGCATCAGCAAAGTTAATCGATAGTTCCGATAGTGGAACCAGTGTGGATTCCATAATCAGCTGTTCTTAAAAATGGAATTAGAAGTTTACTATTATTTCGGGCAGCAAGTGAACAAGATTGAAAATGGACTTTGGAAAATTTTGATAAAACACCGTTGGGGTGTAAATCATGTTGCGAAAATCGCTTATGAAGCGTCCTTTTTCACCCCGTTTTTTTAAATATGAGTTGACCCAACATCTACGGCGCGGCATGATGCTTTTCAGCTCATTGGCCTTCCTCCTTCTCCTTAGAACTATAAAAGCAGCTATTGCCATCATGAATTCACCGTTTTCCATTTGTTTTTATTTAACTTTTCACAATTTGTTTTCACAATGACCGATTTATTTTGTAAGTAATCAAGTAAGGTGACCAACAAATATTTACATTTTCCATAAAAATATTTAGAACATCTGGTCACCCTTACTTTATGTGGAACCTAACGAAATAATAAGCACTTTTCATAAATTAAATTTTTATTTGCTGGGAATGGGCCTTAAGGTTAGAATTCCATTTTTAAGAACAGCTGATTATGGAAACAACACTGGTTCCACTTTCGGAACTATCGATTAACTTTGCTGATTCTTGCTGGGAATTGAAAAAAAAATCACAGGCAGGGAAATTTTTGACAACTGTTATTTTTATATAGAGTTGCACATAAAAATTCCATTCCGGGGTTGCTGGGAATGAACCTTTAAATGCAAGCGTTCTCGGTCGCTACATAAACTCTTATTATTGCTTGGAGTGTTGTCGTCACTTACTTTTTTCTTCTCGGCAGCTGTCTCTCTGATTCTTCTGGTGAGCTCGATGGCTAATCCTAATATAATTAAAAATAGGTTGCTGAGCGAAGTGTAGCTGAGAGTGTCTTGTAAATCTTCTTTGGCTCCGAGTTTCTGCAGTGCCTTTGTGTTGTTTATATTTAGCTCGTTGATCATCTGTAGTAAAAAACCTTCATCCAGTTTAGTCCTTTTTACTGCCAGCTGGAACAGAGGCGGTTCTATCCTCGCGTAATGAATTTCTTCTGTACTGTAAATTCTATCGCCGATTCTGATTGTTGAGTTTCGATATTGTATGAGGAATGTTCCCCAAAGTTGCAGGGATTTGTATAGTGTTACGAAACCGTTAAATCCGTTCAGCATTAGTGTACCCGGAAACATATTTTCAATTTCGGGGACATGTTGGTTGTTATTTATGGTACATATTGGTTTCTTAAGGTTAAGAAGTGTGTCGTTACTTAGATCTAGTAATTGATCTCTATTACAGATTGTCCTATTGTTATGATATCGAAAGTTTCTTTAATCGCGTATAGCTCATTCTTATATTCTAACAAATTTTCATATTTTATATAATTTACTAGTAAATGTCCCGCTTACTTCGCTGCGCCGAAAGTTTTTACAAAATTTTAACAATAGATATAAAATAAAAATGTTAGTTAATGTTTAACAACATATAATAGCAAAGTATTTAATATTCTCTTTTTCACGCCACCATTGAGATAGAGAATCAGACGCGTCATTATACTTTGATACCAATGGTATCATAGTGTATTGGGTTTGTGCAATGTCCGTCATGGTGTCTGTCCGTCCGTCCGTCCATCCGTATGAACGCAACTTCTTGCGACACCCTTAAAGCTAGAGCCTTGCAACTTTGCAAAAATCTTGGTACATACCTTTGTCAGACAAAGTGTTAAACTTAGGGCTCTACGACCTCAGGGGGCCTGGGAAATCGATAACAAATCGATTCACCTCGATGTGCAAATCGATGAAACATATATATATATATCCCACATTTTAGTAGCTAAAGTCACCGAGTTTTTGGGCAAGATAGCCGATGACATTCCTCGAAAACTGCAACGAAAGTTTGGATGCCAAGACCACCTTTGCCGACCACCTCGTAAAATCTGACATCTCTTTATTTCTCAGTTTTTGCGCTAGTCACTAAATTTGGTAGAAACATTGTTAGTGACATCCGTAACAAAATTGCATCTAAATATTAGATGCCACGAGCTCTTATAATGCCCACCTCTATATCTTTTTCAGTTTTTGCGCTAGAGCCTCCAAACTCCTACCCTTTCTATATGTTACAAATACATACAAACTTACATATGTGCTTTGCTTGCTTGTTCGAAATTGTATATCAACAATGTTTGTGTGGAACGACGCACAGTGAATACCTCAAAAATAATGGATCCAAAAGATTTTTGAAATCGGGGTAAAAATTATGGCTGCTAGAGCTTATCAAAGTTGAGAAATTTTTCGTGAGTACGAATAAATGACAATTTTTACGAAAATTCGCCACTTTCAAAGTGAATATTGGGCTATATAAACAACCGATCTTCTATCTTTTTTTTTATATGAAAAGTATGTTCAATGTTAGTATTTTGTTGTTTAAGTTTTGAATATAACTGAAATACTTATTAAACTAAACGTTTAAAAAATACACGAAATTTTCCTTATTTTTGAAATATCGTGGAATAGAACTCACAGGGATAATACGGGATAATGGTGGGACCACTTGCATGTGATAGATGTAATATATACCTTTCATATGATTTTGGTCTAAACCTGCGGAAATCTGCGGAAATCGAGATAAATCCAAAAAATTAGGTGTACCTCGCGTTAAAAGCACGCGGCATGTATAAGGAAGAAAAACAGCGCATGCAAATTTGGCTGTAGCGGGTGTGTTGTTTATTCATTGCTATATGTTTAATTATGAGTACTACCTGACTATATGTACCCCCTTTAAGAAATGTTGAGTTTATAATTACCGGCTTGAAAAGGGTGTGAAAGGCAGGTAAATATATGTTTATGGCTTCTGTTGTTCCCTTACGCCTGAGGAGTGAAACTTCTGAACATTGGAAAAATCTTCGACCATCATGGATTCATTATTGTCGCCCTATTTTCTTAAAATATGCGAAGAAGTCCTCTGAGTTGATTAAATCAACTGTAAGCGACATACAGAATCAAATAAGCCAACTGAAACCTACTGTTTCTCAAACCAAGAGTGGAAAAACAATCACGATTAACTTTAAATTTTTCCTGACAATGATTGATGGAAAAGTCTTAAATAAAATTACAATCACCTTCTCAACTTCGAGGTGTTCTATTTGTAAAAAAAAACTCAAAGGACTTTCACAATTTAGACGACTCAACGAGTGACGAGAACTGCTACGAATATGGGATTTCTCCTTTGCATTGCAGAATAAAGTGTATGGAATTTATTCTGAAGCTAGCCTACACACTTCCTCGGCCAGGAGAAACAGCAACGGATAATGAACCTCGTGAGGATATACAGAGTAGAAAAGAAACTATACAAGTTGAGTTCTCTCGGGAGTTGGGATTGAAAGTTGACTGCCCAAAGCATTGATACGGAAATACGAATGACGAAGGCGATTTTTTGAAAATGATAAAATCACATCTTTGATAACAGGTGTTAATCATGAGATCATCAAAAGGTTGGCTGTAATCCTAAATGTTATAAACTGCAAGGAAATGATAAATGGTGCAAAATTGGGCGAATACACATCGCAAATAGCTCATCTTTTGACTGATTTGTATCTTCAGAAAAAACTAACCCTTAATTTTAACATACGTAAACAAGGCTGCACATATGTGCTCATGTACAAACATAAAATCCTAACATAAAGTACATATGACATGAGTATTGATAAGGTTACACACACGCATTGTACTTAACGCACTAGCAGGTAGCAGCTAGGCTATCTGTAAGTGCAACGCACATGTTTGTAATCTTTAAATAAACCTTACACACTCAGCGATAGGATAAGAATAATTTAAGACCAACGCTGAGCCTTACAAACTTAGCAATAGATAAGTTAGATTTAAGGGATGAATTTATACATGAGTCAAGGTATAAAAACCCTGGCTCAAGAAAAATAAAGGCAGTACTTATCAACATCTCAGAACTCAACATTCAAACATTGGTCCTTCGAGCCGGATACAACTCTACCAACGTTTTTGCAAAAGTGTAAAGTGATAAATAATAATAATTATAAATTAATTGAACTTTGGTTTTCCAATACAGCTGTGAGTAGAGGCACAGCGCGATCAACTAGGCGATCAAAAAAAAAAACACCTCCAACGGGTAAAACCAAAGTATAAATTAAAAAAAAAAAAAGTTATCCAAATTACACCAAAGATGCCGTCGAAAGATCTTGAATTGCTAAAAAAGCAGTCTAAGATTTATGAGAACATTCAACAATCTATCGCAAGGAATGGTAAGTTGATTGTCATAGAAGCATTGGCAGCAGAGTTTACTGCCAATCATGCAACTCTGTTAAAAATGGGCATTTTTGAACATTAGAACTTTACTGAAAAAATAAACGATGTCATAATGGAAAACATCAAAACCTACAAAAAGTCTCTGATGAAGGTCGAAGTTACTGACCAAGCCATCGCCGAAAAACCAGCATCAAGCAAAAACATGGACGAACAACCGGAAACATCCAAGGCAAGACATTCTCAGGAAGAAATGTTCTCACAAAGAAGTCAAAGCCCAATGGATGGTAGAGCTTGTGGATAAAAGAGCTATTAAAGTAAGGCAGCACATAAAAGAAGTGTATGCCAACCTAGAGCTCAGCAACCGGGAGGAAATCTAAGATTGCAAAGAAAAGCTAAATTTCCTATGAAACAAAGTCCAGTCGACGCTTACAGATTTGGAAGCAAAATATGAAAAATTTGCCTTCGAAGTCGACGAGATCGACGAACTCGAATGCAATGTCAACCTAACCACGAAAAAACTAAACAGAAGATTAAATGACTTGCACATAACTAAAGAAAACGTTCCAGAGCTACCTAAAGTAGATCTTCCTCATTTTAATGAAAGTCCCAAAGAGTGGCCAACGTTCTTCAAATTGTTCTCTGAGCTAATTCACAACAGGAAGGATATCAGCGACACAAGGAAGCTGAACTATCTAAAATCATGCCTCAAAAGAGAAGCAAAAATGGTCGTCGGAAATTTATTAATAGGATCAGCAGCTAGCTACAATGCAGCGTGGGAGCTAATATGCAAGCGCTACGAAAATATGCGCAAAATTTTGCAAACTGCGTAAATCAGCTGCTGGACTTTGAACTGCTGAAGAACAATGATGAAGGCAGTATCCGAACATTTTTGGACACAGCGACGGAGTGCATCCACATCATCAAAGAAAAAGGCCAAATATTAAAAAAAATTATAGAAGCAAAGGAAACGAGCTACAAAAATGCCGTTTTTGCCATTTAGATGGCCACGAAATAACTAGATGCCAGAAGTTTGGAGCAGAGTCAGTTATAAAGCGCAAGGAATTTGTGTCTAAAAACTTACTATGCTTCAAATGCTTGGGCACTCACAACATTAAAGATTGCAAAAAGAATTGGAATTGCAATCAATGCTCTAAAGGTCACAACAGTTTACTTCATGAGAAAACATACAAAAATGAAGCCATCAGTAGCAATTGTCTTAATCAAATTAAAGGACAAGATACGTTATTGGCAACTGCGCTCATCCGGATCAAAAATATGTCTGGAAATTATGAGCAGCTAAGAGCCCTGATCGATGGAGGCTCGCAAAAAACGCTAATCTCGGAAGAAGCTGCACAACAACTGAAACTTCGATGAACAAAAAGAAATGTTGAAGTTCAAGGAGTATCACAATCCGTCGAAGTCCTGAAAAACAGCGTTTGCTTTACAATAAAGCCGAGGTTTTCAAGCAAATTCATAACCACAACGCAGGCACTTGTGTTGCCAAAGCTTCAGAGAGCTCTGCCGAGCAAGAAAATCGAAATGAATATCAAAAAGGATTGGATAGGCTGCGAGCTGGCAGATCCACATTTTAACGAACCCAGCCTAATTGATGTTGTCATTGGCGTTGATTTACTTCCCCTAATAATGCTTGGAAATGTAAAGAAAATCAACGAAACTCTGGGTCAAAAGACTGAACTTGGATGGATTGTTTCCGGCAACATAGCGAGATTACCAAGCAACAAGGTAGTCAGCGCAGCAACAACAAACGTAGCTGAAAAGACGGCAGACCCTGAAAACCAACAGCAGACGCAGGGCAAGCCAGCACCGCCACCAAAGGAACTTATTGCCACCAAAGTTATGGGCACCGTCAAATGGTTCAATGTTAAGAGCGCATACGGCTTTATCAATCGCAACGACACCAAAGAGGATGTCTTTGTGCACCAGAGTGCCATAGCGTGCAACAATCCTAACAAAACGGGCGCTCGGTAGGCGATGGGGAGCTTGTTTAGTTTGATATCGTTGTTGGTAAGAAGGGCAACGAAGCGGCCAATGTGACCGGACTGTCCGGCAAGCCAGTACGCGGCAGTCAATATGCCGCTGAAAAGCGTCGCAACTTCCCATATTGGATGAAGAAGAACGGCCGCATGCAAAAGGGCGATGAGGGTTATGATATGGTATCCCCCCAGCAGCAGAAGCAATAGAAGCAGAAGCTTTATGGACAGCAGATGCAGTCGGATCCACGCCAGCCACGTCAGAAGTATCGTCGCGCACCCGGTGGTGGCGGCCCTGGTGGTCCACGCGTTAGTGCCCCACGTAGTGGTTCAGGCGGTCCACCCGGTGGACCTGGACAGCGTCGCTACAACAACTACAATCCACGTCGTCAGCATCGCAAACCAAATGGCCCTGGCGGTGGTTTGGATCAACCACAACAGAATGGCGCTCAAGAGCTGCAAAATACAACAACAGGAAGCACCGCATAGAGAAAAACGAATACACAATTCAATTTTAACAACATCAAGAACATCAAGCAGCATCAAAAAATAATAGCAACAGACGCAAATGCAACGAGTAATATAAAACAACACTACATGGTGGAAACCAATTGATGAGAAAGGCATCAAGTGGCACTTTATTCCGCCGGCAAGCCCCCACATGGAAGGAATTTAGGAAGCTGAAGTGAAGTCGGTGAAGCATCATCTAAAGCGGGTCATCGGCGATTACAGCTTTAAGTTCGAGGATTTTACAACACTGCTTTGGCAAATTAAAGCTGTGTTAAACTCACGCCCCTTAATCACTTTGAATAGTGACACGGATGGGGACGACATTTTGACACCAGGTCATTTTATTGTGGGAAACCCACTCATTGGAGTTTCAGAACACTCTGATGACAATCGGCAACTTGGGTCTATAAACAGATGGAGACACATGCAGCGTATTAGAAGAAAATTCTAGAGGAAATGGATAGATGAAACTTAGCGTCACAGCAACAGCGAACAAAATGGCACATTTCGCTAGGATTAATAATAATTACACTAGTTTTATATTCCTGTATAAAAGAAAAAAAAAAGGCAGCAATTAAGCGCCGTAACATTTTCTGGCCCCGGCAGAATGTTCAGGCATGAACATAATATATTAACATACGTAAACAAGGCTGCACATATGTGCTCATGTACAAACATAAAATCCTAACATAAAGTACATATGACATGAGTATTGATAAGGTTACACACACGCATTGTACTTAACGCACTAGCAGGTAGCAGCTAGGCTATCTGTAAGTGCAACGCACATGTTTGTAATCTTTAAATAAACCTTACACACTCAGCGATAGGATAAGAATAATTTAAGACCAACGCTGAGCCTTACAAACTTAGCAATAGATAAGTTAGATTTAAGGGATGAATTTATACATGAGTCAAGGTATAAAAACCCTGGCTCAAGAAAAATAAAGGCAGTACTTATCAACATCTCAGAACTCAACATTCAAACATTGGTCCTTCGAGCCGGATACAACTCTACCAACGTTTTTGCAAAAGTGTAAAGTGATAAATAATAATAATTATAAATTAATTGAACTTTGGTTTTCCAATACAGCTGTGAGTAGAGGCACAGCGCGATCAACTAGGCGATCAAAACAAAAAACACCTCCAACGGGTAAAACCAAAGTATAAATTAAAAAAAAAAAAAGTTATCCAAATTACACCAAAGATGCCGTCGAAAGATCTTGAATTGCTAAAAAAGCAGTCTAAGATTTATGAGAACATTCAACAATCTATCGCAAGGAATGGTAAGTTGATTGTCATAGAAGCATTGGCAGCAGAGTTTACTGCCAATCATGCAACTCTGTTAAAAATGGGCATTTTTGAACATTAGAACTTTACTGAAAAAATAAACGATGTCATAATGGAAAACATCAGAACCTACAAAAAGTCTCTGATGAAGGTCGAAGTTACTGACCAAGCCATCGCCAAAAACCAGCATCAAGCAAAAACATGGACGAACAACCGGAAACATCCAAGGCAAGACATTCTCAGGAAGAAATGTTCTCACAAAGAAGTCAAAGCCCAATGGATGGTAGAGCTTGTGGATAAAAGAGCTATTAAAGTAAGGCAGCACATAAAAGAAGTGTATGCCAACCTAGAGCTCAGCAACCGGGAGGAAATCTAAGATTGCAAAGAAAAGCTAAATTTCCTATGAAACAAAGTCCAGTCGACGCTTACAGATTTGGAAGCAAAATATGAAAAATTTGCCTTCGAAGTCGACGAGATCGACGAACTCGAATGCAATGTCAACCTAACCACGAAAAAACTAAACAGAAGATTAAATGACTTGCACATAACTAAAGAAAACGTTCCAGAGCTACCTAAAGTAGATCTTCCTCATTTCAATGAAAGTCCCAAAGAGTGGCCAACGTTCTTCAAATTGTTCTCTGAGCTAATTCACAACAGGAAGGATATCAGCGACACAAGGAAGCTGAACTATCTAAAATCATGCCTCAAAAGAGAAGCAAAAATGGTCGTCGGAAATTTATTAATAGGATCAGCAGCTAGCTACAATGCAGCGTGGGAGCTAATATGCAAGCGCTACGAAAATATGCGCAAAATTTTGCAAACTGCGTAAATCAGCTGCTGGACTTTGAACTGCTGAAGAACAATGATGAAGGCAGTATCCGAACATTTTTGGACACAGCGACGGAGTGCATCCACATCATCAAAGAAAAAGGCCAAATATTAAAAAAAATTATAGAAGCAAAGGAAACGAGCTACAAAAATGCCGTTTTTGCCATTTAGATGGCCACGAAATAACTAGATGCCAGAAGTTTGGAGCAGAGTCAGTTATAAAGCGCAAGGAATTTGTGTCTAAAAACTTACTATGCTTAAAATGCTTGGGCACTCACAACATTAAAGATTGCAAAAAGAATTGGAATTGCAATCAATGCTCTAAAGGTCACAACAGTTTACTTCATGAGGAAACATACAAAAATGAAGCCATCAGTAGCAATTGTCTTAATCAAATTAAAGGACTGTAATGGTCGCCGTTGCGTTCGAGTTGATTTCATATAAAAATTGTATTTTTATCGCCGTTTAGTGCATACAAATATTGCATGCGATAAAAAGTGTACAAGAAATTGTAGCAGTCCTTAAAGGCGCATGCGATAATATGTTGGTTATCAGCTGCTGCAACTAGCACCAGCGCAGCCAACTTCAGTAAAGCTTTTTCAAGAGAGAGTTGGTTCTCACTGGAATTTAGGCCTATATAAACCCCTAGGCATGTCGAGTCAGTCTCTTTCCTGATCGTTCTTCAAAGTATTACTCCACGTCGTACAGCTAAGCCTCGTCGCTGTCGTGTGAGGTTAAAACGTGCTTCAACCTTAAAAGGTTAGAAAAGTATAATTCGATTGATCGGCCAATGGAGCCCTAAAAGATTATATTACCTAAAAACAAAAGACAAAAACAATAAATAAGACCCTTGAGAACAATAAAGATAAAACTAAGACCCCTTAGAAAATTAAATTAAAAAATTTAAAAAAAAAAACAAGAAAAAAGAAGGCCAACGCCGCAGAGAGGTTAGAGCTGAACTTAATCGGTTCACATCCACACCCAGATCCGACCACGAGGATCAGACTCCTGGTTTTAATTGCGTGGCATAATAAGAGGTTTGCGCTGCCGCGATTATTTTTTTTCTTGTGCTAAAGTGTGATTTTTTTTACTTAGAATGGCCAGCGTATATAACCTTATATATAATCGCCGCCGTCTCCAACCCCACCCAGCATATTGGCATTGAGGCGGTCGGACGAATTGTCTTTCCTGATGAAAATCTCATTCCTGCTGCAATTTGGATGAAGACCCCTGTTTGGAATAGTTGTCTACGCCTCTGGCTTGCAAGCTTTCGAAAGCACTGCCAGCTGGAGTAGTGGTAGTATTAGTACAAATCGTGAGAGCATTCAAACCACACGCGGCGCGAAAAAGTTAAAGACAAAACTAGAATTAACAAAGTTAAAAGACGCTAGAAATAGTTTAAAGAACGGGAAAACACTAACATAAACGAAAAATCGGGAAGATTACATAAAAAAAAGTGTAAAAAGCCCCTAAAACCCCATAGAAAATAATTCGCACACATGCAGGTATCGTAGGCATGTGGGAGTGTGTGTATGTAAGCATGTTGGTTGGCATCGCCAATTGTGTTGTTGTGGTGGAAGCAAAGCTTCACACTTAACGTAATTTTTTTCTATTAATTTTTGTGTATATAAGTTCTTTGAAATTAAAATGTGAAAAAATAAAAAAAAAAAAAAAACTTCGAAGCCAAGACGTAAGAACATAACCTCAAATTATTCAACAACAAAAATAAAAATGTACAACTATCATCAGCCCTTGAAATAAACACCAAGCCACGAGGAAAGATCTTTCATCGCTGGAAAACAAAGCTGTGAGTAATCTTAAACATTATTTATATTTTTAGAAGCATAAGCCTTGCCAAAGTGCCACGTGCATAATTTATTTTGCCACCAGTGTTAAAGCATATGACCAGCATACACATATCCATACATGCATAAGCTGCTGCAGGCATGAATGCATCTCTCTCTTGAAAGCTCGAAAGCTTAACCTATGCCGGCTTAACCGGTAAAACTATGTATGTATGAATATGTGTAACCTCCGTTAAGTTTTGGCAATGTGGTGATCGCTTATGTTTCACATTTACATAATTTTTCACCGAAATTTATAAACGCATCTAAAGTGAAAAGAAAAGAAGACAATTTTTGTCTGGTCTTTATAATCATGACTATAAAAAGTGTGCATGATCCCACAACAACAGCCAAATTTTGCGATTGTGAATCACTTGCGTGCCTACATGCAAACATACATACCTACCATCCGAATATCAGCTGTTAAAGTCTTTGACCCCCATTACTAAAGCTTGTGCTAGAGCGCTTACTTACCGTGCCGTCTGTAATTACATGCCCGCTTATTTCATTTAGAGTTATGATTTAAATAGTTAATAAAATTTTCTCGAGTATTGTTCGTATAAAATATTGGATAGCAAAATAATATAGTTACTTTAATTCATGAAAACAATTAGCATACACTGAAAAAAATAACAACCCTTAGTTTAATGAAATTGCTGGAGTTGATTTGTTAGTAATAAGAATATATGTTCGCTTGCAAAGGAATGATTTCTATTGTAAATAAATATTGAAGTAATTTGAAATTATCATGGAGACCTAAATTTTATTCCGTACGGGGGGGAAGACATGTTAACATAATAATCTAGTGGAAGTTTTCTTAGGGTATCTTCAACAAAATTCCGCGTAGAAGATCATGGTTGGGAAGGGTAGAGAACGCGAGGGTCAAATGTCACCTTTATACCTCGCCCCCAAATGAGATTGATTGTTGTGAGATTTTTTTTCGGAGTTCATTGATATTTGAAAGTCGTTGTCACTAAATGTGATGGTGAATTGGTTCGGGAAGTTACGCTTCCTTTATAAGTTTCTAGGAATCCTAATATTTAAAGTTTATGTACCGTTATGTTGAGGAACAGGAACAACCCACCCCACGCCGAAGAGCTAAGGCACCAGTAGGATTCCGCCCACTGTGATCCCCAACTATAAACAAAGCCACCGTCACCTCGGCTTAACTGCTATGGGTGTCGTAATATTACTAAAGTTTTGACGCTCAATCAGCAGAAGTACCTACCCGGTTGTTACATAAATTTTTGGCGCCCAACGTGGGGCTATCTGGTTATTAGTGTAGAGTAAAACTCCGAAAAATACCTGGTTTAGATCATAGTTAAACAGAACAAGGTTGTGTCTACCAGTAAGGAGGAGCTCAGCCAGTCGCCGCACATCCCTCTTGTATAAAGATGCATTACTAATTCTGAAGTGAACTATCACACATGCAGAAATCGTTTAGATTTGTTTAGTCTAGCGATCGCATTCGACGATAGTTTCTTACATTTATTGTCATACCGTCTACAAAGTAGACAGAAGAAAAGCATTATCACCGGCTTAAATAAAGCTTATACAAGTAGCTCGTTTGTTTTCGTATGCTTTTGGAGAATAACTAAACACAAGTTTGTAGACTGGTTAATACTGTCGTACACAATTACAGAATATTGCGCAGTCTGGTTGATTTCCGATACTGATTGTCTCTGCGACATATTTTGGCCTGCCTCGTGCTTTGTGTCCTCGGAGAAACTCTAAAGAGCATATACAAAGACCGAAAAGAATTTAAATTAGATTTTGGTTGGATAGTTGCAATTGAGTCTGGAACTTGTGACATTGCTGCGTTTGCATGCACTTGCCGTCAACTTAATTATTCAACTAGAGACTGATTTAGTACTTGGAAATCTTTGGATAGTTTCAATAGCCCAGCTCATATAAAATTTTATCATACACATACATTAAATCTCTTTTGTTCGATTAGATTATTTTGTTTGCAGTATTGTCAGAACCCCCAAGAACACTTATTATATAAAAATGCCTGTAGATCGCAGCCCACGTGCAACGCACCGGCCTACTGCCGAAGTTGTGCAATGCGCAATCTGTCAAAGCCCTATGGATAATACCCATCCATGCTATTTTTTACCCTGTAAGCACGTTTTTCACAAAACTTGTTTAGAACGCTGGTTAGAAGAGAATACCGTTTGTTATATCTGTAAGAGCCCAATAGATGTGGCTACAATGCAGTTTGTGGAGGACAGTGGTCCAAAGCCCTCAGCTGCCCCAGTTGCTTCAAGAATTATGACCCGTCACTTAACTAAAGCTTTAGAACAAGCTCAAGCTTCAAATACAATTACTGTCCCCGAAACTCGCGAAACCAATACAAGTGCTACCGTACCGTCGACAGCCTTCGATGTGAGTCATAGTACCAACCCATCTGATGCTACAGCGGCTAGAACAGGTAGAAGAAGAGGTCGCCTACCCCGTTCCGGTTATACCCGTGGATCGGACGGTATGAACCGGGAAGCAATTCAGACAATGATAGAGCATACTGTGAGTAGATTGGTTTCCAGGCTAAATTTGAATACTCATACCAGTCCTTCGAATATGCCAATTCCCGAGGTATCGATTCGAGAGTTGCCTTCGACTTCTATAAGTTCGTCGTATGCAAGAAAGGCTGCTGATATCATGCAGAAGTGGAACCTGCATTTTGATGGATCCGATGAAGGTTTGGGTGTTGATGAGTTCTTATATCGCGTGAAAGCTCTCACAGACGAGACATTAGAAAGTGATTTTACAGCCATGTGTAGGAATATGCATGTATTATTCGTTGGAAAAGCTCGCGATTGGTATTGGCGATACCATAAACAAGTCGAAAGAATTGTGTGGTCAGACATTCGTACTTCGTTACGTCAACAGTATAAAGATCATCGCTCAGACTTTATGAGCAAAGAAATGATAAGATCCCGTAAACAGAAGCAAGGAGAATCCTTTTCATGCTTTTATGATGCTGTGGCATCGATGATTGACAAATCCGGTGTCAAGATAGATGAAGAAGAATTAGTCGAGATTTTGAAGAACAATTTGCTTCCTAGACATCGACAAAATCTTTTGTATCAATCAGTCCTTTCAGTAGGTCATTTACGTCGTTTAGTACAAGTTAGCGAGAACTTGGAAACAGAATTGCTTGGTCGTGCAGAGTACAAGTCCAAAACTCAACCAGTTGTTAACCGTCGTCAAATTCATTCTTTAGAAGAAGATCTAGGTGAATCCAAAGAAGATTATCAAGCTGACGGAGATCTTGCTGCCCTTCGCGCCGCACATTCAAAGGTGAAGTGCTGGAACTGTGAAGAGCTTGGTCATGTTTGGGAGAATTGTTTAGCTGATCGGCGTGTATTTTGTTATGGTTGTGGCGCTCCGAATATTTATAAGCCCCAATGTAATCATTGTATCCGTAAGCGATCGGAAAACTACCAAGCGGGAGCATCAAATGTCAGCCGGATGCCCCCAAAAGTTTAAAAAAGCCCCTTTTTGAAAATAATACGGCAGCCCTGTCAGGCTCGGAAGAATGTGAAATTGAAGAGTCTAAGTCAGCCGTCCCTCTGCATTGCCTGCCATATGAAGAGCGGCTTCAAAATTATGAAAACGTGAGAAATCGTATATTTAGTTGTATAGAACGTAAAATTCGTAAGCGAACGTTAAGGTTAAGATTATTTTATAATAAGGTTAAACAGAATCGTCGGTTATTAGTTTCCACAATTTTTAATTGTCATAATGATATGCGTACTTATGCCGAAGTGTCTTTTCTCAAGTATACTGAACTGGGATTGTTGGATACTGGAGCGAATATAAGCTGCATTGGCTCGTCCCTCGCTGCAGAAAACTTTAAACCGTTTTCAGAATTTAAATCTATAAAATCCCATGCGAAAACAGCGGATGGACAACAGCAGGATGTCGTGGGATGCTTGAATGTGATGATGACCTACAAGTCCATTACAAAGCCTATGAAACTTTTTGTTATTCCTTCTATCAAGCAGAAATTGATTTTAGGCCATGATTTTTGGAAAATTTTCGAACTTGCTCCTAATATTATAAGTTCCGTAGAAATAACGTCAACTGCTAAAGCTCAAGAGTACGATAAAAATTTGTATAGATTAAGCCCTCAGCAAGTTCAGCAACTTGAAGTCGTTAAACAATTGTTTCCAAATGCTTCGACACGATTAGGTCGTACCACATTGATTCAGCACCATATTGATGTAGGAGATGCACGGCCCGTCAAGCAAAGATTTTATCCAGTAAGCCCCGCCGTAGAAAAACTGCTTTATGCAGAAATAGACCGCATGCTGCAGCAGGATATCATTGAAGCGTCAACAAGTGCTTGGAGCTCACCAATGAGACTTGTTCTCAAACCAAACAAAGTTCGTCTTTGTCTGGATGCGCGTAAACTCAATAACGCCACCAAAAAAGATGCTTATCCTTTGCCAAGCATTGAAGGTATTTTTTCTCGTTTGCCAAAAGCGAATATTATCTCCAAATTGGATTTAAAAGATGCATACTGGCAAATTGAACTTACCCCTGAGTCGAAACCTTTAACTGCATTTACAGTTCCCGGACGACCGCTTTATCAATTTAAAGTAATGCCGTTTGGACTATGCAATGCCCCTTCCACAATGTGCCGTCTGATGGATGATATAATACCACCAGATTTGAGACATAGTGTTTTCGGATATCTTGATGATTTGTGTATTGTTTCCGAAGATTTTTCTTCACATCTCGCAGTTCTCGTGCGTATCGCAGAGCAGTTCCGCAAAGCAAACTTAACCATAAATCTTGATAAAAGTCAATTTTGCGTAACAAGCGTCAACTACTTGGGTTACGTCATTGGAAGTGGAGGTATTTGTACAGATCCAGCTAAAGTATCGTGTATTAGGAATTGGCCCCCGCCAAAGAACCTAAAGCAGGTTCGCGGATTTTTAGGAGTTTGTGGATGGTACCGTAGGTTTATTCACCAGTTTGCTGATCTTACATGTCCCATAACAGACGTACTCTCTACCAAGAGAAAATTTGAATGGACACCAGAAGCCCAGTTGGCCATGGACCAGTTAAAGGAAATTTTGACAACAGCACCCGTTTTAGCCAACCCTGATTTTGAAAAAAAGTTTTTTCTTCACTGCGATGCCAGCGATTTTGGCATTGGTGCAGTTTTAGTACAACTTTCGGAGGAGAATGACGAGAAGCCTATTGCTTTTATGTCAAAGAAATTGAATAGTGCCCAACGTAACTACAGTGTTACCGAACGCGAGTGCCTAGCCGTTGTGTTAGCAATAGAAAAGTTCAGATGTTATTTAGAACTGCAGGAGTTCGAGGTGATAACAGATCATTCTAGTTTGCTTTGGCTCATGAGACAGCAAAATGTTTCGGGTAGACTTGCACGTTGGATCTTTCGTTTACAGCAATTCAAATTCTCTATTTCTCATCGTAAGGGAAAGGATCATCTTGTTCCAGATGCGTTATCCCGGCTATGTGAAAATGAAATGTGTGAGTTGGATATGAATCCGGTTATAGACTTAGATTCTGATGCTTTCCTTGAAGATTCGTATAAAGCACTTATTGCTAGGTTTAGTGGTAACTCATGTAGATTCCCGGATATTAAAGTGATAGGAAAGATCTTGTATATACGTACCGAACATGCCATCGGAGATACTAATCAAGAGAAGCACTCTTGGAAGGTATGGGTCCCAGAGCGGCTTAAGAGCGAAGTTCTAAGCCAGGCCCATGATAGCCCGACATCGGCGCATGCGGGCATGCAAAAGACTATCGAAAAGATACGTCGCAATCTGTTCTGGCCAGGATTGACAAGAGATGTGCGCGAGTATATTCGCAATTGTGCCACCTGCAAGGAGAACAAAGCTCCTAATTGTACGCTTCGTCCACCTATGGGAGCGCACAGCCCTACGAGTCGACCTTTTCAGAGGTTATACATTGATCTGCTTGGACCGTATCCTCGCAGTAAGAATGGTCATATAGGGTTACTCATAGTGCTTGATCATTTTAGTAAATACCACTGGCTTCACCCATTGAAAAAGTTTACTTCTGTGGTTATTCAAGAATTTCTTCTTAAACAGATATTTCATAGTTTTGGTGTCCCGGAAACTATCGTTAGCGATAACGGCACCCAATTTAAAGCTAATGATTTCAATGCATTTTTGACCGAACTAGGTATCAAACATTTGTATACTGCTTTGTATTCGCCGCAAAGTAATGCTGCCGAACGCGTTAACCGTTCATTGTTAGCCGCTATAAGATCCTATTTGAAAAACGATCAAACTTATTGGGACTCACATCTGACTAGCATTTCATGTTCCTTGCGATCTTCACTTCATCAATCGTTGGGATGTTCACCTTATAGAGCATTATTTGGGTTGGACATGATTACTCATGGGGCCGATTACAAACTGTTGAAACAGCTGTCTTTGTTAGAAGAACCTTTTGTTCCCATTTCGCGAGAAGATAACTTAGCACTATTAAGAAAGGATATTCAAGCGAATATTCTCAAAGCTTATGATCGCAATGCTACTCAATATAATTTGCGTTCAAAGCCAGTAAACTATAAAGAAGGTCAGGAGGTGTATCGTCGTAATTTCGCCCTTAGTAGATTCCCCCAGAACTTTAACGCTAAGCTTGGACCTCAATTTCTTAAATGTCGAATAAGGAAAAAGCTAGGCTCTTGCTATTACCAGCTTGAAGACTTACAAGGCAAAGAGCTAGGAACGTATCATGCTAAAGACATTCGTTGCTAATTCCCGCTAATATTCCGTCTAACGTTGGTTATTATCGGGTGGTGTAATGGTCGCCGTTGCGTTTGAGTTTGATTTAATTTAAACATTGTTTTTATCGCCGTTTAGTGCATACAAATATTGCATGCGATAAAAAGGGTACAAGAAATTGTAGCAGTCCTTAAAGGCGCATGCGATAATATGTCGGTTATCAGCTGCTGCAACTAGCACCAGCGCAGCCAACTTCAGTAAAGCTTTTCAAGAGAGAGTTGGTTCTCACTGGAATTTAGGCCTATATAAACCCCTAGGCATGTCGAGTCAGTCTCTTTCCTGATCGTTCTGCAAAGTATTACTCCACGTCGTACAGCTAAGCCTCGTCGCTGTCGTGTGAGGTTAAAACGTGCTTCAACCTTAAAAGGTTAAGAAAATTCTACCGCGATTGATGGCCAATAGCCCAAAAGATTATACCAAAACCAAAAGACAAAACCACATAAACCAACAAAAGACAGAAACAATAAAATAAAACTAAGACCCCTTGGTGAAAATTTATATTAATTATAAAAAAAAAAAAAAAAAAAAACCCAAAAAAAAAGAAGGCCAACGCCGCAGAGAGGTTAGAGCTGAACTGAATCGGTTCACATCCACACCCAGATCCGACCACGAGGATCAGACTCCTGGTTTTAATTGCGTGGCATAATAAGAGGTTTGCGCTGCCGCGATTATTTTTTTCTTGTGCTAAAGTGTGATTTTTTTTACTCAGAGTGCCAGGAGTATATAACCTTATATATATTCGCCGCCGTCTCCAACCCCACCCAGCATATTGGCATTGAGGCGGGCGGACGAATTGTTTTCCTGATGAAAATCTCATTCCTGCTGCAATTTGGATGAAGACCCCCCTTTGGAATAGTTGTCTACGCCTCTGGCTTGCAAGCTTTCGAAAGCACTGCCAGCTGGAGTAGTGGTAGTGTTAGTACATATCGTGAGAGCATTCAAACCACACGCGGCTCGAAAAAGTTAAAGACAAAACTAGAATTAACAAAGTAAAATACGCTAGTTTAAAGTACGGCAAACAATAAAATAAACAAAAATCGGGAAGATCACATAATAAAAGTGTAATAAGCCCCCCAAAACCCCATAGAACATAATTCGCAAACGTGCAGTTATCGTAGGCATGTGGGAGTGTGTGTATGTAAGCATGTTGGTTGGCATCGCCAATTGTGTTGTTGTGGTGGAAGCAAAGCTTCACACCTAACGCAATTTTTTTCTATTAATTTTTGTGTATATAAGTTCTGGTTTAAAATGTGTAAAAAAAAAAAAAAAAAAAAAAAAAAACTTCGAAGCCAAGACGTAAGAACATAACCTCAAATTATTCAACAACAAAATTAAAAATGTACAACTACCATCGGCCCTTGAAATAAACACCAAGCCACGAGGAAAGATCTTTCATCGCTGGAAAACAAAGCTGTGAGTAATCTTAAACATTATTTATATTTTTAGAAGCATAAGCCTTGCCAAATTGCCACGTACATAATTTATTTTGCCACCAGTGTTAAAGCATATGACCAGCATACACATATCCATACATGCATAAGCTGCTGCAGGCATGAATGCATCTCTCTCTTGAAAGCTCAAAAGCTTAACCTATGCCGGCTTAACCGGTAAAACTATGTATGTATGAATATGTGTAACCTCCGTTAAGTTTTGGCAATGTGGTGATCGCTTATGTTTCACATTTACATAATTTTTTACCGAAATTTATAAACGCATCTAAAGAGAAAAGAAAAGAAAAATCATTTTTGTCTGGTCTTTTTAATCATGACTATAAAAAGTGTGCTTGCTCCCACAACAACAACCAAATTTTGCGATTGTGAATCACTTACATGCCTACATGCAATCATACATACCTACCATCCGAATATCAGCTGTTAAAGTCTTTGACCCCAATTACTAAAGCTCGTGTGCTAGAGCGCTTACTTACAGTGCCGTCTGTAATTACATGCCCGCTTATTTCATTTAGAGTTATGATTTAAATAGTTAATAAAATTTTCTCGAGTATTGTTCGTATAAAATATTGGACAGCAAAATAATATAGTTACTTTAATTCAGGAAAAAAATTAACATACAATGAAAAAATATAACAACCATTAGTTTAACGGAATTGCTGGAGTTGATCTGTTAGTAATAAGAATATATGTTCGCTTTTAAAGGAATAATTTCTATTGCAAATAAATATTGAAGTAATTTGAAATTATCATGAAGACCTAAATTTTATTCCGTTCGGGGGGGGGAAGACATGTTAACATAATAATCTAGTGGAAGTTTTCTTAGGGTATCTTCAACAAAATTCCGCGTAGAAGATCATGGTTGGGAAGGGTAGAGAACGCGAGGGTCAAATGTCACCTTTATACCTCGCCCCCAAATGAGATTGATTTGTTGTGAGATTTTTTTTTCGGAGTTCATTGATATTTGAAAGTCGTTGTCACTAAATGTGATGGTGAATTGGTTCGGGAAGTTACGCTTCCTTTATAAGTTTTCTAGGAATCCTAATATTTAAAGTTTATGTACCGTTATGTTGAGGAACAGGAACAACCCACCCCACGCCGAAGAGCTAAGGCACCAGTAGGATTCCGCCCACTGTGATCCCCAACTATAAACAAAGCCACCGTCACCTCGGCTTAACTGCTATGGGTGTCGTAATATTACTAAAGTTTTGACGCTCAATCAGCAGAAGTACCTACCCGGTTGTTACAGGACAAGATACGTTATTGGCAACTGCGCTCATCCGGATCAAAAATATGTCTGGAAATTATGAGCAGCTAAGAGCCCTGATCGATGGAGGCTCGCAAAAAACGCTAATCTCGGAAGAAGCTGCACAACAACTGAAACTTCGATGAACAAAAAGAAATGTTGAAGTTCAAGGAGTATCACAATCCGTCGAAGTCCTGAAAAACAGCGTTTGCTTTACAATAAAGCCGAGGTTTTCAAGCAAATTCATAACCACAACGCAGGCACTTGTGTTGCCTAAGCTTCAGAGAGCTCTGCCGAGCAAGAAAATCGAAATGAATATCAAAAAGGATTGGATAGGCTGCGAGCTGGCAGATCCACATTTTAACGAACCCAGCCTAATTGATGTTGTCATTGGCGTTGATTTACTTCCCCTAATAATGCTTGGAAATGTAAAGAAAATCAACGAAACTCTGGGTCAAAAGACTGAACTTGGATGGATTGTTTCCGGCAACATAGCGAGATTACCAAGCAACAAGGTAGTCAGCGCAGCAACAACAAACGTAGCTGAAAAGACGGCAGACCCTGAAAACCAACAGCAGACGCAGGGCAAGCCAGCACCGCCACCAAAGGAACTTATTGCCACCAAAGTTACGGGCACCGTCAAATGGTTCAATGTTAAGAGCGCATACGGCTTTATCAATCGCAACGACACCAAAGAGGATGTCTTTGTGCACCAGAGTGCCATAGCGTGCAACAATCCTAACAAAACGGGCGCTCGGTAGGCGATGGGGAGCTTGTTTAGTTTGATATCGTTGTTGGTAAGAAGGGCAACGAAGCGGCCAATGTGACCGGACTGTCCGGCAAGCCAGTACGCGGCAGTCAATATGCCGCTGAAAAGCGTCGCAACTTCCCATATTGGATGAAGAAGAACGGCCGCATGCAAAAGGGCGATGAGGGTTATGATATGGTATCCCCCCAGCAGCAGAAGCAATAGAAGCAGAAGCTTTATGGACAGCAGATGCAGTCGGATCCACGCCAGCCACGTCAGAAGTATCGTCGCGCACCCGGTGGTGGCGGCCCTGGTGGTCCACGCGTTAGTGCCCCACGTAGTGGTTCAGGCGGTCCACCCGGTGGACCTGGACAGCGTCGCTACAACAACTACAATCCACGTCGTCAGAATCGCAAACCAAATGGCCCTGGCGGTGGTTTGGATCAACCACAACAGAATGGCGCTCAAGAGCTGCAAAATACAACAACAGGAAGCACCGCATAGAGAAAAACGAATACACAATTCAATTTTAACAACATCAAGAACATCAAGCAGCATCAAAAAATAATAGCAACAGACGCAAATGCAACGAGTAATATAAAACAACACTACATGGTGGAAACCAATTGATGAGAAAGGCATCAAGTGGCACTTTATTCCGCCGGCAAGCCCCCACATGGGAGGAATTTAGGAAGCTGAAGTGAAGTCGGTGAAGCATCATCTAAAGCGGGTCATCGGCGATTACAGCTTTAAATTCGAGGATTTTACAATACTGCTTTGGCAAATTAAAGCTGTGTTAAACTCACGCCCCTTAATCACTTTGAATAGTGACACGGATGGGGACGACATTTTGACACCAGGTCATTTTATTGTGGGAAACCCACTCATTGGAGTTTCAGAACACTCTGATGACAATCGGCAACTTGGGTCTATAAACAGATGGACCAACATGCAGCGTATTAGAAGAAAATTCTAGAGGAAATGGATAGATGAAACTTAGCGTCACAGCAACAGCGAACAAAATGGCACATTTCGCTAGGATTAATAATAATTACACTAGTTTTATATTCCTGTATAAAAGAAAAAACAAAAGGCAGCAATTACGCGCCGTAACATTTTCTGGCCCCGGCAGAATGTTCAGGCATGAACATAATATATTAACATACGTAAACAAGGCTGCACATATGTGCTCATGTACAAACATAAAATCCTAACATAAAGTACATATGACATGAGTATTGATAAGGTTACACACACGCATTGTACTTAACGCACTAGCAGGTAGCAGCTAGGCTATCTGTAAGTGCAACGCACATGTTTGTAATCTTTAAATAAACCTTACACACTCAGCGATAGGATAAGAATAATTTAAGACCAACGCTGAGCCTTACAAACTCAGCAATAGATAAGTTAGATTTAAGGGATGAATTTATACATGAGTCAAGGTATAAAAACCCTGGCTCAAGAAAAATAAAGGCAGTACTTATCAACATCTCAGAACTCAACATTCAAACACTTACGGTACATACACTCAGAAATAAAGTCAATTTTAAAATCATAACCATAAGGCTATGATTTTTACCGGCACCGTTCATAAATTTTCGTTCTTGAATTAAGAACGCTGGTAATGAATTAAGAACGCTGGAAATTAAATGTTCTTGATTTGGTACAAATAGAACGGATTTGGTAGATTTGTACCAAATTAAGAACGATGTTCTTATTTATGAATCCGTGAATCGATACTCGCTCTCTCGCAAAAATGATATGTGTATGCAAAGTAACGGGATCGCTCTCTCGTATCTGCGAAGTAACGGAATGTCTCTCATTAGAGCAGTGGTCGGCAGAAAGGCGTATTTAACAATTATACAAGCCATTCAATGACGCCTGATGGTCGTGCTGTCTAAGACGCCGCTCAAACCGAAAGTCCCCGGTTCAAACCCTCGTTGGAGAACAAAAGGTAAGTAAAACTGCGTTATTTATAATAAGCATTAAGAAGCATATTCACATTAACATTAACTGCTAACATTAACACAATTATAATACATAAGAGGTACTGTTATTCACAATTGTTTGAAATATTATAATTAGACTTAAAATAAAAATGTTGTTAATCTTGATAATAAAAAAAAAAGTTTTTTATTTTTTAACAAGCTGTCAAAAAAATACGCCTCGAAAATAACTCGCGTTTTTAAAACCAACTTTTCATAAATTAATAACGAAATGTTCTTAAAATAAGAAAAATTATTCATAAATTAAGAACGAAATTTTCTTAATTAAGGAACGAATTATGACCAAACACAAAAAACCGTTCTTAAAAAATTCGTTCATTAAACATGACCGGCGTTCAGATTTAAGAAAAAGAGTTCTTGGCGTACTATCATGACCGAATGGTAAAAGTTTGGTAATGATTTGGTACAATTAGAACGAGTTTTTTTCTGGGTGTAGGATTTTGGCTGATGATCATTTTGTTGAAAATCAGTCATCAATATCAAATATTAAAAATAAAAATTAACCTCAAAAAATCAGCAAAAATACCAATTTAAATTTTATGTATTTTAGTTAAAAAATCGAATTAAAACAACTTAAAATGTTATAAAGTTATTGAAATTATTAAATAATTACAGTTATAGTTGAAAAAAATTTTCATTTGAATTTTACAGGCAAAATATGCTCGAAAATATTTCTTGACTTTGACCTTGAATATTTAAGCAGCACGGATACCTAGAACTCTCGGCGAACACTCATTTTAAAGCTTGAGAAGTTTTCTAACAAGTGCTTTTTAAATTTTTCGCTTCATTAGTTTGGAAGTTATGATTTTTGCAATGTTAAGTGGTCAAAGGCCCCACTGTGCGACGTAACGTCTGAGTTAGATAAGCAGAAAGTAAGCAAATCTACCACTATTCAAAGATGTTCAAGATTAATTAATTTCCCGTAAAGGGCTCGATATAAAAAAACAAATACAAATTACATGTATGTACGTACATTTGTACATATCGATGCAACTTTTTTGCATTATATATATATGTGTTGGTTTATTTAACAATATATACGGACTCCGTATTACGGAGTATATATTCGCACAATGTTCAGTTGTGAACAAGCAATACAGAACTTAACTAGTGGTGTGCATAATGGAATACATCGTTGCCAGACAAATCGTATTAAGCTTATATAATAAAATCGATAGTTAACATAAAATGATCGATTTTCAACACTTCTTTTTAAGCTACATACATTTCTTTCAATTTAAGCCAAGAGAGTTAACAAATTCATTATGTTTTTGTTTTCCAAAACCATTTGTAAAAATATCAGCAACGTTTTCATGAGTTGACACATATTTCAATTCGATTTCATTATTTTCGACTTTCTCTCGTAAATTATATTTTAAATTTATGTATTTAGTGCGCTTATGGTGTATGGGATTTTGCGCTATATGCTGCGCACTAACATTGTCGCCAAATATTAAAATTTTGTCTGTACTCGAACAACCGATTTCGCCAAGTAGTCTGCGAAGATAAACAGCTTCTTTACAACAGTAGATAAAGCTATGTACTCAGCTTCAGTGCTGCTTTGGGCCACTACGCTTTGCTTTGAAGATAGCCAGGAGAACGCGCTGCCTCCCAACATAAATGAATATCCTGAATATGATTTTCGATCCTTGTTGTCATTTGCCCAATCAGCATCAGCGTAACCTTTGACACGCTCACCAGTCTTGCTATATGTGATGCTTAGACCCATTGTTCCAGATAGATACCGTAAAATACGTTTAGCTGCTGTCTGGTGCTCAATGTGAGGGTCCATGTTTCGTTGCAAGTGGCGTGCAATATATCTGGTCGGCTCAGAACTGCTATATATACCTATCAGCGATTGGTATTCTGTTATACCTTGGCACATTAGTCATTTTGATAGGAAACTTGAAATCCAGGCTCAAATGGTGGGGATGCAGATCTGCAAGTTTGCATTCCATAACAGGATAATAGCTCTTCTGTGACATGATAACAGGACCTCGTTCACCAAATCGCTTTACTTCCACTTCAAGAAAGTATTTTATTTATTTATTTATTATACTTTGATACCAAAGGTATCATAGTATATTGGGTTTGTGCAATGTCCGTCATGGTGTCTGTCCGTCTGTCCGTCTGTCCGTCTGTCTGTCCGTCCGTCCGTCCGTATGAACGCAACTTTTTTCGACACCCCTAAAGCTAGAGCCTTGCAACTTTGCAAATATCTTGGTACATGTCTTCGTCAGACAAAGTGTTAAATTTGGGACTCCACGACCTCAGGGGGCCCGAGAAATCGATAACAAATCGATACACCTCGATGTGCAAATCGATAAAACACTTATATATCCCACATTTTAGCAGCTAGAGTCACCAAATTTGATGGCAAGATAGCTGGTAACATTCCTCAAAAAACTGCATTAAAAGTTTGGATGCCACGCCCACCTATTTCGCCCCCAGCCCCCCTCCAATTATAAACAAAAATGCCTGTATCTTCTACAGTTTTGAAGCTATAGCCGCCAAAATTGACATGAAGGTAGATACTGACATCTGACAAAGTTATGCATCAAAACATTGGATGCCACGCCCCCAAACAACGGGATATGCCCCACCGCCCTAAAAAAAAACCGGAAGGCATGTATCATTGCCAGTTTTTAAGCTAGAGTCACCAAATTTGGTATGAACATTGGTAGTGACATCCGTAGCAGGTGTACATCAATGTTTTGGATGAAGAAAAACCCAATCAGATCATAAGATTACTGATTAGTGACTATGACTTGATAAGTAAAGCAGTATGGATCTTTTTAGTATGGGAATGGAAGCCTCAAAGGAAACAAGTAAAAAAATATCTTATTGTAGTCTGCGCACACTACTCGAAACGGTTCATGCATTAGATAGTTGGTAGAGCAACGATCAAGGTTAATAGGTACAAAGTTACGAGAAGATCTAATAGGGACAGTTAAGTTTATTCGACTTAATGAAATGGGTGAGTCGATTTCACCATTGAGCAGATTAGTAACAAATAAAACTTCATGCATAGTTCTACGGTTTAAAAGAGAAGGAAGGTTAATTAATAGAAGTCTACTTGAATACAAAGGCAAATCAACACCGGGAACCCGGTGCAAATAAAAGAAATTTCTTCTGAACAGATTCGATTCTATCCTGATGAATCCTGTATTGCGGAGACCACACACAAGATCCATATTCAAGGATGGGACGCACTAGGGATGTATAAAGTGTTTTAGTAGTGTAGGGATCATTAAACTCTTTCGACCACCGCTTGATGAAACCAACGACACTGATGGCTTTATTAACCATGCACGATATGTGAGAATCAAGCAAGTACTGAGCAGTATGAGGAGTACTTCTACAGAAAGACATTACTTTACATTTCGAACAATTTAAATTAAGTTGGTTAAAGTTGCACCAATCAGATAGTGCACTAAGATCAGACTGTAGTAAGTTACTGAAAGAAGGTTCATTATAGGATAAACATAATTTAACGTCATCCGCAAACATGTACACGTGCGAGTTAGATATTACTGCAGGAAGATCATTAATAAAGAGATTAAATAATAAAGGCCCAAGGTGACTACCTTGGGGGAAACCTGATGTTACATAAATTGGTTTAGAGACAGAAGATTTAAAGACAACTTTTTGTGTACGGCCACACAAGTACTCGGAAAGCCATGAAAGAAGGTTAGTTGGGAGCCCAATAATGTTTAATTTATGAAGCAAAAGTGAATGACTAACAGAATCAAATGCCTTACTAAAATCGGTATAAGTGACATTAGTTTGCATTTTGCTCTGAAACCCTTTAATAACCGTGATGTAAATTCTAGAAGGTTGGTGGTAGTAGATCTACGCTTTACGAAACCATGTTGATAAGGCGACATAATTGCACTACATGAGTGTTGCAATTGAGAGCAAATAAGTTTTTCGAAGACTTTCGGAATGGATGACAATTTCGAAATCCCTCTATAATTTTTAACATTGGACTTTGAAGAATTTTTATGAAGTGGAATAATAAAGATTGCTTCCACATAGCAGAGAATACAGAAGATTCAACAGACAATTTGAATAATTTTAGTAAAGTTGTGCACAGTGTATCAGCGCAATATCTAAGTACACAACCGGGCACACCATCAGGACCAGGCGAGAAGCCAGGTTTGGTCAGGTTTAGGTCACTTAGCAGCGAACACTCAGTTAAGACAAGGGCAAATATGCAATTTGATGATTGAATTTGGAAGGGATAAGGATTACTAGAACTATGAGAACTCAAAGAATATACTGATTGAAAATATTCAGCAAATAGATCGGCCACAGCCTGATCCGTACTTGCTTTTGTATTATCAAGAAAAACTGAGGATGGCAGGCAGGAGGATTTACGTTTAGAGTTAACAAATTTATAAAACTGTTTAGGATCTCGAGAGAAATTCATTCTACATTTATTAAGATAGTTATTATAGAAGGATGTGTTTTAATAGAAAGAAAATTAGACTTTGCTATTATATAAGTTGACAAGTTAATAGTATATTCCGATTTTCTGAATTTGTAATACGATCTTGTCTTCGCATTTTTCAGTTTTGATAATTCCCTTGTAAACCAAGATGTTGTTTGTTATCACTTGAGGAGTGACAGAGGGGAACACATTCAAGGTCCCATAAAATATGGCAATGGCAGTTTCTAAATCACTACAGGAATAAAGCTGAGACCAATTAGTTTCATACAGAAGCTGATTTTATTTAGTGTAGTTAGTCTTACGGAAACAAAGTGATTTTGCAGAAATATTAGTATAAGAGTTGGGGTTTAGTATTTCAAGGGAAAGTTCTAAAGTGGGACGTTACAACAATCAACATCAGAAACAAATACTAAGTCTAACATTCTACCACTACAATTAAGTATATCGCTTACTTGCGATAGCCCCAACTCTAGGATACCATCTATAAAATCATCAGATGTGGTTGGTAATTGTGTGGAAGATGAGTCACACTCAGACCATCCCACATTTGGCAGATTGAAATCACCAACCACAATTAGATGATCCCTGTCTAACAATAAGGACGAAACATGTTGCAAAGCACTTAAATGGGACGAATAAATGTTAGTATCACAATTAGGAGGAATGTAAGAACAGGTAATAAAAAGTGAACGACTACCATAAGATACTTTAACACATACAAACTCTGTATCCGGAAGATCATTGGATTGAATTTGTTCAGAAGAAATGCAGGAATCAACAGCGATAAGAACCCCACCACCCTTACGGGTTGTGCGATCACATCGGTATAAGTTATATTTATTTGGAAAAACAGAGTAGAACCAGGTTTCAGTAAGCGCAACTATTTGTGAATCAAAGGATAGGCTATTAACGTAAAGTTTTGAAAGTTTAGTATTTAGGCCTCTTACATTTTGATAGGCTAGACTAATTACTTCAGTTAGTTTTTTAATACAGACGTAGAAGGAAGTGAGTTACTAATAGGGATGGCACTACTAGTATTACTATTAGTATTATTGCTATTTCAATTTGCTGTTCACATACTCTTTCAGGAGGATGTTCGGTGGTCAAAACTTTTCAGAACAAATTGTCGAGAAAAGGCGGCATACTCAACTTGAACGAAGATATGTTACGAGCGTGTTTAAATTTAAACTTTTCAACAACAAGCAGAGGGGGTCGATATTACTTTTAATTTAGGCATTAACATCAGTAATATGATATCAGTAGCTAGCCTAGATACAAAAATATATTTTCTAATAGGCACAATTACAAGCGGCTTATGAGCTGCTACGCTACTGGGAATAGTTAATCGAACATTTGAACCAGAGGGTTCAACAACAAGAACGTGTACAGGGGTAATATCACCACTGGGTACCATTAACGAGCCCGCAATTGGATTTGGGCTATTTATGCTGGCAGCCAGAAGTGGCTTAGGAGGCAGGACAAGCGGGGCATTAGGAGGGCAAGAGCCCGAAGTCTTTTTGCGCTTTGGAGAGTCATAAAGCCTCTTTCCATTTTTAAATTTTAATTTGCGGTCTTTAAAATTGGCATGAAGATTGTCAAAAGCAAGATGCACAGCTTTAAAACAATTATAAGTCTGCCTCATGTATTTTGACATCTCCTTCTCAACCGCATTGCAGGCATTACAAAACCATTTAAGGCCAGAGTCAGTTCCTAAACAGTCTTTGATTTTGGCAGTGAAACCTGCACATTTTAAGTGGATCGTGTTATCGCACATCCTACATACGATGAAATTAGCGCTGGATGCAGTAACAATTTTACAGTTCTTACTGCAGCAGACAAACATTTTTATTGAAAGTTAATAAAATAAAATATGGGCAAATTAATGTGCTTGATCAAAGCAAAGTAGGTGAAAGAATGTAAGCGTAGCAAAGAGCGCAATATAACGGACAATAGTGGGAGAGCGCTTGAGTATAATAGCGCTTGAGTGAAAAGGCGTGAGCGCGTAGGCAGATAAAACCGTAAAGGGCCCCATACACGTGCAGCATGCTGCGCGCAGCCTCGTGTACGTGTGAATTTAAGCAAAGCATCTCCCTTGACAGACGGCTCTTTGCTTAGATAAGCTTTGATCGCGTGCGTGCGACGGAGGCAGGAATAGTAAGATATTTGTTTTGCATGCAGAGCTTAGAGAGTGAGCGTAAAATGGACTACAACAAACACACGTGCTGCGAGCGCGATATCAAATTAATTTGAAATCACGCTCGCAGCATAAGAGTGATTTGCGCGCTCTTGTCAAAATTTGAGCCGCCTCTTTGGACTTTTGATCAAGAGCGGACTCACACGAACGACAACTACAGTCACATTATGTGAATGTATTCGCTCTCAGCGTGCAGCATGCTGCACGTGTATGGGGCCCTTAAGAACGGTGAAATAGAGCGAGAGAGAACTGATACTAGAGAGCAAGAGTGTGTTAATAGGTAATTTTTGTTAGTAAACGAAAACAAACGAATGCAAGCGACAGCAAATATACGTATGTATGTATGTATGTATTTTCAAGACAAAGCAGCGTCCGCTTGACTGCAAAATAAAACAAGTAAAAACGTTGCAGTCGGACGCAACCGACTGCGATATACTTTGATACCAGTTCACATAGCTGTGTTTAGGATTCTGAGTGCAAATAGTAGTATATGAGGGTTTTGGGCGGTATAAGTGGGCGTGGCATCCAAAACATTGAAATTTAAAAACTGGCGAAGATACATGCCTTACGGTTTTTTTTAAGGGCGGTGGGGCATGTCCCGTTGTTTGGGGGCGTGGCATCCAATGTTTTGATGCATAACTTTGTCAGATGTCACCATCTACCTTCATGTCAATTTTGGTGGCCATAGCTTCAAAACTGTAGAAGATACAGGCATTTTTGTTTATAATCAGAGAGGGGCTGGGGGCGGAATAGGTGGGCGTGGCATCCAAACTTTTGATGCAGTTTTTTGGGGAATGTCACCAGCTATCTTGCCATAAAATTTGGTAACTTTAGCTGCTAAAATGTGGGATATATTTGTGTTTTATCGATTCGCACATCGAGGTGTATCGACTTGTTATCGATTTCCCAGGCCCCCTGAGCTCGTAGAGTCCCAAATTTTTTAATTTGTCTGACGAAGACATGTACCAAGATATTTGCAAAGTTGCAAGGCTCTAGCTTTAAGGGTGTCGAAAAAAGTTGCGTTCATACGGACGGACGGACATACGGACGGACAGACACCATGACGGACATTTCACAAACCCAATATACTATGATACCTTTGGTATCAAAGTATAATAAGTTAAATGTTTAAGCAAAGTAACTTTAAACACATAAATCCGTACAACGTATATCAGCGATCACTATTTAGTATGATTACCACAATTAAACCAATTAATGCACAGCACAAACACTCGAAAAATATTTATTTAGCAGGAGCACTCAAAAATACAACCGTCACCAACGAAAGTTAGTTTTGTTATTTTAAACTATTGTGTATTTTAAACTTCTCCGCAATTTTCGCTTAACTGCTTCGATGGCATCTTCAGTTCAGCACATAATGATTTAATCATCAACATAGACTGCAATGTATTGCTCTTCGTTAAAGTGAAATGCAGACTTTTTAAAACTTTATTCAGTGCACTGTGGTCCAAAATCTCAAATTGGTGGCAGAAATTCTAATTTGTAAGCTAGCGAGCTAAAATTTTGCAGATTGTTTTCTTTTCCACACATAAAGCACATATGTCGGAATCAGCTGGAGTGGTAGCCCCATACAAGCAATATATTCAAATTAATGTTTTTGTTAAAAAAAAACAAGTGTTTTTTGTGTTATCAAGTTGAAATGTGGACACTATAAGTTTTTGACCAATATGCACATACCATGTGAATTTCAACAACCTAGGATTACTGGATGGTATAGCCCCTATACAAACCTGTACTAAATTTTTTTGTTTTTTCTGCTATTAAATAAAACTTTAATATTTTTAATGAATTAATTAATCGTTTTACACATCAAAATCGAGGGAATAGGCATCGATACATTCATAAGTGTCCAAATCATCTTCATTATCGTTGTCTTCAGCGTTTACATCATTATTGTAAAAATTGACATTTGGTTGTTTTGAAAGGTTAATAACCTCTACTGGATAACAGCAGTATTTTTATACTTTGATACCAAAGGTATCATAGTATATTGGGTTTGTGCAATGTCCGTCATGGTGTCTGTCCGTCCGTCCGTCCATCCGTATGAACGCAACTTTTTTCGACACCCTTAAAGCTAGAGCCTTGCAATTTTGCAAATATCTTGGTACATGTCTTCGTCAGACAAAGTGTTAAATTTAGGGCTCTACGACCTCAGGGGGCCTGGGAAATCGATAACAAGTCGATACACCTCGAATCGATAAAACACTTATATATCCCACATTTGAGCAGCTAGAGTCGACGAATTTGGGGGTAAGATAGCCCATGGCATTCCCCAAAAATTTTGGATGCCACGCCCACTAATACCGCTCCCCGCTATATCTCTCTCAATTTTCGAGCTAGGCTCTTCAAATTTGGTATGAACATTGTTAGTGTCATCCGTAACAGATCTGCATCAATGTTTTGGATGACACACCCACTTATACCGCCCACCTCTATATCTTTCTTAGTTTTTGGGCTAGAGTCACCAAATTTGGTATGAACATTGGTAGTGACATCCGTAACAGGTGTGCATAAAAAATGGTTATGCCACGCCCACCTCTATATCTTTGTCTTGTTAGGGGGATAGAAAGTGCCATCCGCCACAGATAAATGTCATTTTATACCCAAAACCCTCATATATTACTATTTGCACTCAGAATCCTTAACACAGCTTTGTGAACTGGTATCAAAGTATATCGCAGTCGGTTTCGCCCGACTGCAACGTTTTTACTTGTTTATTTTGCTGTTGTGTTCTTTCAATATAAATGCTCGAAACAAGGGGATCCGATGAATCCAGCGCTCTGCAAAACACATCAGTCATGTTATTAAGTCGGCTATTTTGTCTTGCGTGCGAAAGTCTATCCTTTTTATAACACTTGTTCCGGGCTTCCGATGCGTTTTCACCGAGGCAGCCAACTGGAAGGGAAGAAGCGGCTTTTATCTGGGCCCCATGAGCTAATACCTTACCGTAGCCGACATTGGGTACCAGGGATATCTTTCCATGTATAACACAGGTCTACAATGATTTTGGTGCCGCTAAAAGTGAAACTGATTTCAAGTACATTCGGTACCCTGATAAAAACTTGATACTTACCTTTTTAATGCTACGTGTAGTTTTCGAGATTTCGCAAGGGTAAATAAATTAGAAATGCATTTAATTAATTTATTAAATAACAAAAGAACATTTAATTTAAAACATTCAATTACATTTAATTACTCATTATTTTACAGGTAAGAAGCTTCTCTTTTTAGCTTTTCTTCGATGGATGTCTTCAGAACATTTCCGTGTAATACTCCAACAGTAATCTGCCATCATATGTTCATCCCACCGACCTTGGTATCGATCTTCCATCACCTTTAAATCTTAATGGAAACGTTCTCCTTGTTCTTCACTGTACGCTCCAAGATTTTCAGGAAACTTGTCCAAATAGTGTACTTTTATGCTCATATTATACCCAAGATTTTTAAAGTTAATTAAGAGGTTTTGAACTAACTCTTTGTAATTTTCGGCCTTTTGATTTCCTAAAAAATTTTTTACAACAACAACAAAAGAATTCCAAGCCGCTGCTTCTAAATTATTCATTGAATGGATAAAACCGTTGTCTTTCATTAAAAGTCTTATCTGTGGGCCATCAAAAATACCAGCTTTTAATTTTTTATTACTTAAACTGGGAAACTATCTTGAAAGATATACAAAACACGGACCATTTTTATCTAATGCCTTAACATATTGCTTCATAATTCCCAATTTGATGTGCAATGGAGGCAAAATAATCTTATCTCTAGAAACTAAACGCGGATTTATTATATTTTGTTTGCCAACCGTCATGTTATTTCTCAAAGGCCAATCTTTCTTGATCCAGTGTTCTTTTTTTGCTCTGCTGTCCCATAAACATAAGAAGCATGGAAATTTAGTGTACCCACTTTGTTGACCTAATAGAAAGTCGACCATTTTTAAATCGACACATATAACCCATGCGTGCTCCGAGTATTTAAGTTTTTTTAAAACATGATCTACGTTTTGATACTCCTCTTTTAATTTCGTCGAATGAGCAATAGGCACAGCTGCATGTTTATTACCAATATTTCGTAAAACACATTTTAAACTTCGCTTACAATAAACAATCTCCATTCTTCAGCTTTGTACCTTGAAAGTCCTAGTTTCATTAAAAGGCAACCAATGTTATTACAATAAACTATATTATTTTCTGAGCTAAAAAATGGAAGAAATTCTTTTTCGCGATCACGATAAAATGTTATTTTTGTACCTTGAGATGACAAGTTTCTTTCTTTGAGTCTAGATGCTAGTAGCTCAGATCGTTCTTTCGAAAGGTCAAGGTCTCTAATCAAATCACTTAAAGTGTTCATGAATGAACACCTTAATATAAAGTCGACTGTCGCCTTCCGCGACTATCGATCAAAATGCATTTAAAAGATACAGTCCATTTTAGAAGGTAATAATAAAGAAAACAGATGTTATTATAAAGCGACCACAAGACGTGGCAAAAGATTACAGCACATACGTGTGGGAAAGACACACAAGCGCTAACAGATAATTTTAAGAATAACCAGCTGCGGCTGATACCATAAAACAAATAAGATCGCGGATCCGTTGCCTGCTTGTAAAACGATCCCGTCGAGCGTGCCTGAGCGCAGGTCAGTAAAAGCAAGTACCTAAAATGTACATTATTGATAATAGAGTTTATTATCTTGCAGGAGATAGTAAACTCATAGAACTTAAGACCCTTTGTTAGGTATATAAGGCCTAGGATTTTAAGTAATAAAATAAGTATGAAAAAGTTACTCAACGAGCAACATTGTTTTGTTCATTTGGAAAAGCCAGTTAGGTTCTTTTCATTGGTCCTTTTAAGCCGTTGCTGTTTTGCTTCCCCCCACCAGTGGTAAGGGGCAATCAGTAGACAAAAAACCAAGCCAAACTTGTGTTTTTAAAAGAGTTGACCATTTGGTTTTTTGCCGCTCTAAAATTACAAAATTAGAGCAGTGTTAAGAAAAAACCAGTGCTAGGCCGTCATAAATAAAGTGACCTGCCGGGATCAGGTGTTAAGTGTGTGAAATACCCGATTTAAAGCACAAGAAGTGCGTCGCGTGTTTAAACTCGCAGCCAACGGCGCTATTATATAGCGCGACCAGCAGACGCCACAGCAGACAGCGCTACAATTAGAGCGCCCTGCAAAACGCCGCAGCCGACAGCGCTAAAATTAAAAGCGCGTAGCGAAGCCGCAGCCAAAAGCGCAAATTAAGCGCCCAGGAGCAACAATTGTTGGGAAATCAATCAGTTATACAAGCAAGGAGACAAGCAACAGGCACAATCCAAAGCAAAGCAACACCCAACAACAACGTTTGCGTCAGAAAAATCTACATCATCAACAATTTGTCATCAACATCTGCATCATTAACATCACATCAACTGCATCAACGACATCGGCAACATCTACAAGGAGCATCAATACCTACATCTGCAACAGCAACAACTGGACACGCATCAGCAACAGAGTGCCGCACAGACGACGCAAGTATTGAAACTTAGCTCGACAACAGCGACACAACTGCAAAAAAAAAAAAAGGGCTGCTACGTCCAGCAAGCTACTAAGGGGTGAGCCACAACCAATAAATTAATTTTTATTATTACTTTTTGTTAATTTTAAGAATAATTTAAAAATGTCAAAAGTGTCGATGCAAATTTTAAAGAGGCAGGCTTTTATATTTGAAACTGTGAGGGATGCAAATAAAATCTTCTCTGCAGAAGAGCTTCAATCTTATCTGCACGAAGTTGAGACAAATCACAAGTGTTTACTTAGTGATAGTGAAGTATTCAAGCATGAATACTTCACTAACCGTATTTATGATACGATAATTAAAGAAATAAAGGAGCTAATCAGTAAAGTAACTGATAGCTCCAAGGCTCCATTGGCAGAAGAGCCAAAAGTTGTAGTAGCAGCTCAACATAATGAGCAAAAAGCTAATATAGAAATTGTAGAAAAATTTCTACAACAAATACAAGAGGAAATTGCGGCAGAAAAAGTAGGAATTTACTATCTTAGAAGACAAAAATTAAGAAGGCTATGGAACAAAATAGCAATTACAAAAGACAGTGTCTTCTACGGAAAAGTAGAAGAATTATCTTTTGAGGTAAACGAGACCCTTCAAGTGTTAGAAAAAGAGCAACCTTCCCAGAATATTGAGCCGTCCGTTAATACTAACCTACCCTCGCTTCCGAGAATTGAGGTACCCACATTTAGTGGCGACCCAAAAACATGGGACTTGTATTCTGACCTTTTTGCGAACTTATTGATGGGAGGCAGGAATTGACAGATACACTAAAATTTAATTATTTAAAAGCTTCTTTACGAGGCGAGGCTAGGAATATGGTTGCACACCTGCTAACAGGTGCGCAAAATTATGCAGCCACTTGGGAGTTACTAACCAAGAGGTATGAAAATAACAGGAAGATATTTACCGAACAGATGAATCGGTTATTAGATCTTCCAATGTTTAATTCAAATTCGACTAATCAAGTGAAGAAGTTTATTGATTCTATAAATGAATCAATACACTTGATTAAGACGAAGGGGAGAATATCGGAAGAGTCAGATCCGATATTCGCCCATTTAATTATCAGGAAATTTGATAAAGAAACGCTTAAATCGTACGAGGTACATACAAAAAAATCTAAAGAAATTCAAGAATTAGTAGATGTACTCAATTTCCTGGAGCAAGTCCTATCTTATCAGTTGCCAGTGGCTGACGAAGACAAAAAAAGCGTCAAAAAACCAAACAGCGTTTTTTCTAAGGGGCAACCTTGTCCGATATGTAAAAAAATGGACATGACATTTTTAAATGCTTCACTTTTGAAGCGATGAAACCTAAAGATAGGATAGAAGCAGCTAAAAAAGTAGCTTTATGTCTTAATTGTTTAAATCACTCAGATAAATTAGACTGTAGGTCAAAAATAAGCTGCAAATTTTGTAACAAAAATCATAATTTTTTACTACATGTCAATAGTAGAGCAAACGTAAATACATGTGTATCTGCAAATCAAACACTATTAGCTACAGCTAGAGTGTATATAAAAGCAAAAAATGGGAGATTTGAACAATTAAGAGCCTTGATAGATACTGGATCCCAAACGACTATTATCTCGGAAGAAGCTGCTCAGATTCTAAAATTACCTAGAATCAAAACCAACACTAAAATTAGTGGGGTTTCCTCCACTGGTGCAATGGTAGCCAATAGCAAGATTAAAATAAGTTTAATGAAAAATAGAGTTACCAAGGAGCTCTTAAAAACAGAAGCGATAGTTCTGCCAAAATTAATGAGAGCCCTTCCAAGCGAGACTTTAAAAATAGATACGTCACGATGGAAAAAACTCAAGCTAGCCGATCCCAATTTTGATAAGCCAGGTCGAGTGGATTTAATAATCGGTGCCGATTTATACCCAAGTATAATGCGGCAAGGATTAGTAAGACAAGATGGTCAGCTCGGTCAAGACACTGACCTGGGGTGGATCATCTCAGGCTGTTCGAAATCAAAAGGCGGAAATGCTATAGTAGCAACCACTTTTGAGACTATAGATCTAGAAAGGTTTTGGGAGCTTGAAGAAGATTCAAAAGAGAACGAAGAATCTCAAATTTGTGAAGAAAACTTTAAGCAAACCACTAAAATAGACGAAAATGGAAGATATACAGTATCTATACCATTCAAAGAAAATACAGATTTAGGAAATTCAAAAAAACAAGCCACAGCACGATTTCTGAATTTAGAAAAGAAGTTACAAAAAAACGAAAAACTTCGAAATAACTATAATGATTTCATTAACGAATATATTCAGCTCGGCCATATGGCTGAAACAGTAAAAGAATGCAAATATTTTTTGCCGCATCAGGCAGTAATAAGAGATTCAAGTCTTACTACCAAATTACGAGTAGTATTTGACGCTTCAGCGAAAACTACTAATAACAAGAGTCTAAACGATATCATGTTTATAGGTCCCAGAATTCAAAGAGATATATTCGACATAATACTAAATTGGCGTAAATGGCCATTTGTAGTGTCGGCAGACATTGAGAAAATGTACCGGCAGATTAACATTCATGAAAACAATCAACAATACCAAAATATATTATGGAGGGAATCTCCAAAAGAAGAAATTAAAACTTTTCGGTTATCAACGGTAACCTACGGTACTGCATCCGCACCATATTTGGCAACAAGAGTGTTGCTGGACATCGGGCAAAGATGCAAGAATGAAAAGATCGGTGAAATCATCAAGAACGATTTTTATATGGATGACTTGATGACAGGCGCGTTTTCTGAACAGGAACTAAAAACTACAATTAAACATGTATCTTTAGAGCTAAGCCAAGCCGGTTTCAATCTGAGAAAATGGATATCAAATAAAGCAGAGCTGCTAGAAGATATCAATAAGATAGGGGAAAATAAAATATTAGAAATAGAAGAAAATGAGTCAATAAAGACTTTAGGATTACAATGGGAGCCATTGAAGGACGAATTTAAGTTCAGTATAAATGGGGGAAAAATGGATAAGATAACCAAACGAGTAGTTTTATCTACATTAGCGAAAATCTATGACCCTCTAGGATGGTTAGGTCCAGTGACAACTGTGGGAAAACTCTTTATGCAGAAACTTTGGTTGCAAGATCTTGAATGGGATCAACAGTTGCCATTGGAACTAGTAAACGAATGGAAAGCATATACATCAGAACTAGATGACTTAAGTCAGATTAGAATACCAAGGTGGATTAAATCTGAGAATGGGTCAAATGTCCAATTACATGGGTTTGCTGACGCTTCTGAAAAAGCGTATGCAGCAATAGTATATGCCAAAATCGGGGACTCAGTAAGAATAATAGGAAGCAAAAATAAAGTCAATCCGATAAAAAACAAAAAAACGATTCCGAAGTTAGAATTATGCGCAGCACATTTACTGGCAAAACTAATGCATAAAATTAAAAACGTACTGAATATATCAGTTGAGATGGTTGCTTGGAGTGATTCTACAATCACTCTAGCATGGATTCAGAATCCTAGTAGCAAGGATAAATTTATAAGAAAAAGAGTAGAAGAAATAAAAAACATTTCAGGAATACTTTGGAAACATGTCCGATCGGAAGATAATCCAGCTGATATAGCGTCCAGGGGTATCGCTCCTAACAAATTAAAAGATTCCACCTTATGGTGGCAGGGGCCACATTGGTTGAGTAAAACCAAAAATGAATGGCCAAAAGAACCACCCCGAGAGCAAGCAATAGTAGCTTCTACAATCTCAGAGGAGATTAGCCCAATACAAGAAATCATACAGAGAAATTCATGCTTCCTTAAGCTTACAAGAATCATGGCTTACGTCCTAAGATTCATTAGCGTTAAAATAAAAAAAATGGAATTTCCGAAATACCTGACAGTAGGAGAGTTGAAGGAAGCAGAAAAACTAATAGTTAAAGACGTGCAAGCAAGTCAGTTTAATAAAGAGATAAAAGAACTACTGCAAAGTAAAGAAATTGCTACAAAAAGCAAAATATTGGCCTTAAATCCCTTTTTAGATGAGGAAGGGTTACTACGAGTTGGTGGGAGATTACACAACGCCTCGGTAGATTTCGAAGTGAAACACCCTTTAATCTTAGAGAAAGGTCCCTTTACAACATTAATTATAAGAAAAATACATAAAGAGACTCTGCACGGTGGGATTAATTTAATGAGAAATCAAATACAAAGGCAATTTTGGATAATCGGGTTAAGAAATTCGTTAAAAAAATGCCTAAGGGAATGTGTTACTTGCACGAGGTATCAGAAAAAGACAGCAGAACAAATAATGGGTAATCTGCCCAGTTACAGAGTAGCTGCTGCTCATCCATTTCTTAACACTGGATTAGATTATGCAGGGCCATATAGTATCAGATGCTCCAAAACTCGAGGGCAAAAATGTTTTAAAGGCTATATAGCACTCTTCGTGTGTATGGCCACAAAAGCAGTGCATTTAGAAGCAGTCAGTGACTTAACGTCAGACGCGTTTCTAGCAGCCTTCAGAAGATTTACTTCTAGAAGGGGGAAATGTGCCAACTTATATTCTGATAATGGCACAAACTTTGTAGGTGCAGCCAGGAAATTAGATAAGGAACTGCGAGAAGCAATTAAAGAAAACGCGCAGATTGCTTCTATTCTAGCAAAAGACCACATTAAGTGGCATTTTATTCCCCGGCAGGACCTCACTTCGGAGGTATTTGGGAAGCTGGTGTAAAATCAGTCAAATATCATTTGAAGCGAGTAATAGGAGAATCTAACTTAACATACGAGGAATTCTCAACCTTGCTATGCCAAATTGAGGCAATATTGAACTCACGACCCCTTTACTCATCAGGAGAAGATGTTGACGATAATGAGGTTTTAACACCTGGTCACTTCTTAATTGGGAGACCAATGATTGGCGTAGTTGAAGCACAGAATGAGGGAAAAATAGGAGATCTGGACAGATGGCGATTAATCCAGAAATTCCGAAAAGATTTTTGGAAAGAATGGAAAGATGACTACTTGTATACGCTTCAGCAGCGAAACAAGTGGAAAGCCCAGAACGAAAACCTAGAAAAAGGGCAAATAGTCCTCATCAAAGATGAATGCTGCCATCCAGCTAAGTGGCCGTTGGGAAAAATTGAGGAAACTCACCCAGGCCAAGATAAAAAGGTCAGAGTAGTCAAAGTAAGGACAGCAGAAGGTCTGGTAACCAGGCCAATAAGCAAGATATGTCCATTAAGAAATATTAAAGCAGACGAACATGAGGCCGAACATGGCCGTACAAGAAAAAGCAGTACACCAAAGTTAGGACTTATACTGACCATGTTGATGTTAATGCTTTGCTGTCAAGTATCAAACACACTTCCAGTATCAAACGCAACAAAGAGCTGGAGTGTGCAAGAGATCAACAGCACAGCAGCAATTTATTTAGACCCAATGGGAGAGGTAGAGATAAAGGCATCTTCCTGGGAACTAATAATATACTACAAGATGGAGGCATACTTTGAAATGTTAGATAAAGGGCACGAGCTAATGCGAAAAATGCAAAACCTGTGCAGTAGACTAAGTTTCTCTAGGGATCGTTGTGATTCGGAATTGAATTACAGCAAGAAAAGAATCAAAGAACTTGAAGAAAATAATCACTTGTTTATGTCCGAGAAAAAAGAAAGAAAGAAACGTGCTCCTCTGGAGTTCATGGGGTCATGGTATCATATTATCTTCGGATTAATGGATGCCAAAGATAGGACTATAATGGAGGATAATATGAGGACTCTGCTAGAAAACCAACATAAGTTAGATAAATTTACAGATAAACAGACTTCAATTGTCGATTCAACCCTGAACATCGTAAAGACTACTCAAGATGAGGTCAACAAGCAGTTTCAAAAGATGAACGCCAGACTCGATTACTTAACTAGTACAACGTACTTGATTACAGAGTCTATGGAATTCTTTATGGTAGCGAAGCAGCTACATATGTTAATTGACGAATGTGATAAGATCCAGTCAGGCATCATAAGTCTATTAATTGACATAAATCATGGGCGACTGAACCCGGGTATATTAAAACCAACTCAGCTCCAGACCGAGATAACCAAGATTCCTAGTTCTTCCGGGGAAAAATACCAATACAGAACTTAAAGAAGTCTACACGCTTATGTCCGCAAAAGGAATATTCGTAGATAACAAGTTGGTTATAAAAGCGAATATACCCCTTTTCTATAGGCACCCGTCTCATTTGTACCGAGTGATCCCACTACCAGTAGAGGTCGGGGGCGACCTGCTACAAGTACACACTGACGCAGAATATTTAATATTCAATTTTGGATTAGATGCCTACCATTTAGTAACTGAATCTATCCTAAATAAATGTACGAAATGGCAGGCAAATAAACATGTATGCGAAGGCAGCTGGCCATGGAGCAATGCGAATGATAACACTTGCGAGGTATCTCCTTTTAAACCAGATCAACCTTCTAATTGTAGATATAGGAAGTTAACCGAATCTCAAACATATTGGGTAGAGCTAGAGAAGAGAAACAACTGGCTTTATAAGATTCGCCAGACTACAAGAGTACAGCTTCAATGTGGAAAACTTCCTCAGGAAATTATAATGCTGCCACCACAAGGGGTTCTTTCGATTACTTCAGGTTGTACCTTACGAACAAATGACAAGATTTTAGTAGCTCATACCGATCTCCGTTCTGATAGTCAATCAGCACTCTCACCGTCATATATAGGGAACATTGACGAAAAACCACAGCTCGTATGGGAACCAATGAGCTCATCAACAATAAATCACACAGTCGAAATTAATAGGTTAAAAGGAGAGATAAATTATTTGCAGCATCACCACCCAGAATTAAAAGGATTAAACTTTCATCATGTATCAGGTCATGCCTCTCTAATAATTGCATCGATACTTTTTATAATTATAGTAATATATATAATTAAGTCAATAATTACGAATCGTAAACTACGAGCCATAGCCTTTCCGGCTTCTGTTTAAGTAATTGTTAATTTTACATTAAAAATAAAAGGCGAGCCTCACTTTGTGGCCCCCGGCAGAATGTTCATGAATGAACACCTTAATATAAAGTCGACTGTCGCCTTCCGCGACTATCGATCAAAATGCATTTAAAAGATACAGTCCATTTTAGAAGGTAATAATAAAGAAAACAGATGTTATTATAAAGCGACCACAAGACGTGGCAAAAGATTACAGCACATACGTGTGGGAAAGACACACAAGCGCTAACAGATAATTTTAAGAATAACCAGCTGCGGCTGATACCATAAAACAAATAAGATCGCGGATCCGTTGCCTGCTTGTAAAACGATCCCGTCGAGCGTGCCTGAGCGCAGGTCAGTAAAAGCAAGTACCTAAAATGTACATTATTGATAATAGAGTTTATTATCTTGCAGGAGATAGTAAACTCATAGAACTTAAGACCCTTTGTTAGGTATATAAGGCCTAGGATTTTAAGTAATAAAATAAGTATGAAAAAGTTACTCAACGAGCAACATTGTTTTGTTCATTTGGAAAAGCCAGTTAGGTTCTTTTCATAAAGCATCTTGAGAAAAAAGTGAAGGCGCTGTTGACACTTCAAAATCACTGTCACGTTCATCAGAAAAAACTTCCACCATCTCTGTGTCCGACAAATGTGATAAATCTGAAAGATCTCATAGGAGATGGCACGTTATCTAAACACAGTCGAGGTCTTAAGCAGACGGTAAATCGGGATATGTCATTTTTCTTTTGTTGATACCATGTAATTTTACAACACAAAAATAACAGTCATCAATGTGATTTTTTGGTTCTGTCCAAATCATCGGCACACTATACTTTATATGATTACGTTTACCGTTTGCCCACTGTCTTAAATGTTCACTACACACCTTGCACACAATGTTTGGAACCCACGGTTTGTTCAGAGCCTTCATCTCTATATTAAAGTAATCAACGTATGTCTTCTTTACTGAATCTGTTATAGGTTTTCTAAACTTTTTCACTACATATTCGCCACAAATGTAGCAAAATGTATTTGGATTATTTACGCAACACCTTCTCGACAACAGCACATCGATAATATTAATTTGAAAAAAAAATAATTGATTGTAATGACATTAAGTATGATTAAATCCTTTTTTTAGGTTTTGATCGATCGATACAAACCTGAACGTAGCTTCAATATTTTGACAGCTTAGCACGACTTCTTATCGGCTAATTAACCAAATTATAACCTAGAATTAGCGGCACCAAACAAAAATTTTTTTTGTAGATCTGTGTAATGAGGCAGCTTTTTGGCAGTAATGTTGAAATTTTTCGACGTCAATTTCATAGTTGCATGAAATGCAAATTAAAGTGATATGGAAGTTCTTAAAAATCTCCGAGTCAAAACCAAGTATCGAGGCAAATGTGTCAGTTTTTAAAAGTGCTCTTCTAGCTGTGTTCCCGTCATTAGTATTGCAGATTCCATTTGCCTTGGGTTTGTCGACATGAAGTCCTAGCCACTCCCATAATTTGCGTTGAATTTCCGCATTTCGTGCAGCTATTAGTACTTTATCTTGAGGACCACGAACGTATTCTAGAGCTTGTGAGTGCTTTGGCATAAAACTGTCAGACTGCAGATCAGCGATCGTCTTAAATTGCAGAGGCTTAGCACAGCAGATTGGGCAAGACTGAGTGGAACGTGTTTCTGTTAAGACATTAAGGACTTTTCCGTCAATTAATGTCATGTGAAGTTCAAAATTTATGGTATAACACTTTTTGTTTGCATCTTCATATATTACAAGCGGCAGTAAATTATGAATTTGCAAGTCTACATTTTCTATTTCTTTTAAAATATGAGCTTTTTTTTCTTTAATAAACTCGATTTTAAGAGGTCTACAAAACCGAACAGATTGTGGCGTGCGGTTCATCCAAAAACCTCGACCTATCGAATCAACTAACTTCAGCGGGATTAGGGTTGTTACAAACAAAGACTGATCTAGTGTGTCTGACGAGTTAAAATTTGTATCGACTTGAAAATTTTGTTTGTAGAGTCGATCCGTCAAATCCGTAGCTGGCAATTAATTTTATATTCGAAGTATCTGCATATTCACTGATGACAGAGTTTTGTAATATCATTATGCGCTCACTTGTGTGATTTAATAAGTTTTGTAAAGGAACAGACGTAACTGACTCAGAAATTGACAACTCATTAGGTCTACATATGATTTTTGCTGCAATCAATTTATTGTAGGGCGGAAAAATGTCGCAATTTCGGTTATTAGATTGTTGTTTTATATTAATGTATTGCCTTTTTGAAAAGTTATTTTCTATTAGAAAATCTAAAGCTTCTTCTGCAGTAAAAGGTGCAGGTTCAGGTTTCATTCTTTCATCTTTCACATTTTTCAAATGCAGCTTTTTTGCAGCCGCCGATGCTGCATGGAGAAGAAGATCTGCATTATTGTTGTTGTCTGCTGCAACCTCTGCAGCTAACTTGCGCTTTAAGCGAGAACTTCCTTCATCATAGGTTAATCGTGGGCGACCTACATTTTTGGTAGACCCTTCAAGAAAGCCACATGCTTGAAATTGTATTTGCATACGTATTGCAAGCCATTCTCGATGCCGTGTCTTGAACCTTGAAACCATTCTATTGCATTTGGTTATATTAAACTGAACAAAAGCAAGAAAATTATTAATTTTCTTTTTTATCAAGACCTCCGTACTTGGCTTCAGCTTTCTTTAACTTTGCTGCAGCACAAAATTAACAAGGCTGACGGCATTGCGACCGTTTTCGAGCCAAAACTCAAGTAATTCAGCGTGACTGAAATCAATGTTGTCTACAAAAATTAAATTTTAAGGAAAAGGGACAAAAACGGGCAAAAAAAATTAATACCGTCGTATTATTTACACATTAAGCAACAACATTACGTTGTTAGTTTAACTAAAACACACAAATACAACATATAATTGTTCCACGAAACAAAACGAGTTTGAGGTTAGAATCGCTGAAAACATCACATTACAAAAGCACATATAAACAAAGACAAATCACATTAAACAATTAATGTGTGAATACACCCTTATTATAAATACATTTACCTTTGTTTTCCATGTTTTTTTTTTATAGTCAAAGAAATAACTGAATTATACCAATTTGAAATCAGCTTTTACTTGCAAGGCTAGCAAAGGCAAAGTTTATTGCATATCATCAGCTGACTTCCTGGGCCGCTTAAATTGCGAGGGCTTCAATTTCAATTGTAAAATTATGCTTTTAGACTGCCCTTAGGAATACTCTACTGGAATCCAATATGGTTTTTGCTGAGATCTTTAAAAAAAAAAATTGAATTCATGCCACCGATTTGGGATTCTGGACCACAGTGCAGTGTATTGTTCCATGCTCGCCCAGTTTGCTTTAGACCGTATAACGCCTTTTGCAATTTCAATACCTTAGATGGATGATGCGTGTCCACAAAATTTTCTACTAAACAGCTTTCTCAAGTTTACTATTTAGGTATGCATTAGAGATGTCGACTTGATGCATTAGTAACTCCTTCTCAGCGGCAATAGCAAAGAGCATTCGAATAGTTTCATAGCGGATTACAGGTGAAAATGTTTCCCAGTAATTAACACCAAGCTGTTGCCCACATTCTTTTGCAACTAGTCTGGACTTAAACCACTCGATTTCGCCGATTTCATTCGGTTTTACTCGAAATACCCATTTTGATCCAATGGCTTTCTGCCCAGCAGGTAAATCTACTAAGATCCATGTGCTGTTCTTCTTTAATGCATCCAGTTCAGCTTCCATCGAATCTTGCCAATTTTAAGCATGATGCCCACTCAGCGCTTCTGCAACAGATTGCGGTGTTTCGATGTCGTCAGTACTATCACCGACATAATATATAATAGACTCGCCAAAGTGCTCATACTCACGCGAAAAAAATATCGAAACCCTGGTGCCACCTCTCTCTCGGGTGTTGAGAGAGGCCAGCCGAACGCAATGCGCCGCTCAATTTGCAGGCTTAGCGTGGCGCTAGGGAATTACAAGCATTGTGCCGCTGGCTTTCGCTGCGAGCACAACAAAAAACCCACCCCCTTTATGTTTGCGCTGCTATGCCAGCGATCGTATGTATACACACATAAATATGTATGTATATTAGGGTGGGTCGATTTGTATGTGACCAAAAATTTGGAAAAATGTGATATGATAAACGAAATCTACGCAAAATTCTAAGAAAAATTTCCCAAGAAACCAAGGTTCTAAAATCAACTCCTATATCGCGCCGAGCGGCATACAAACTTTCACATAAGGCATAGGTAAAAAGTAAGTGGTTTTTTTTTAAAAACGTTGTCGTATCTTCTAAAAGCTAATATTCTACATAAAATTTTGGGCTCATTTTAAAGAGAATTTTTTAGGCTTTCAGAATTGGTCACAGGAGCAAAGCGTCGTTTTCAAATTGCATCGGCACTTTCCGATATAGAAAATATCATTTATTGTGTCCAAATATGCTGAAAACACATCGGCTCTAGACTTATTTTTAATTACATTTTTATATTTATTTATGAAAATATTAAGCTTTTGTGCAATGCTTCGTTCACGGATTATCTCAATTTTAAGTTTACCCCAAATTTCAATAACTTTTTTTGATACTTGTGGAGTAAGTTTTTCATATGCTCGTTTTTTTTTTTGGATTTTTCTTTCTCGCGTTCACTCAAAAAGAAATAATATTTTAATATGTCACGATTGCTGGGCAAGTTTAGACCACTCAAATCACTTGGCAAGCCGAAAGCACAAACATTATGATGAGACATAAAACTTGACTCAGATATAGTCGAACCAATTTCCATTCCAGAATTGGAAGAATCAATGGACATTGCAGATGATTACATGATAAATATGTATATTAAATAGTCACTTCAAAATAGTTATTTTAAAAAAAATGAACACACGCAATTTTTATTTTAGCACAAATTATCAATTGCACGCATCAATTAAAACAATGATCGAATTACAAACAAGAAACTTAATAATAGCTTTTTCGCTTGAGATCTAGAATACAGGCTTTACTTAAAAGGTGTTCAATAAACAATGCTCATGTGAAAGCTTTAAGCTTTCATACAAACTTTTCATGCACATAATATTGAATGTCGGTTAACTTTTGAAATATTTTAGCTGTTTTTTGCAAGCATTTGAAAAATAAAAAGTGATCAATATCAGATGAACAGTTTTAATTCAAAATGCAGAAAAACTCCGTTTTTTTAGATAAGGTTTTTGAAATAAAATTTAAATTGCGAAAATTCTTTAAAGATAAATTCAGTGTGGTAACGAATTTATCAAATATTTATCCATATTCCCTTTTTCAGTGGCGTAGATAGCTTTTTGATATGGGGGGGGATATGACTCAGAATAATATCCTGTTTTTTTGTAAGTTATATTTTCCTCGTTACACGGTCGTGTACAGAAATTGGTCACATTTTTCACATTGATAAGTTGCATTATAAAAAAATTCTCTTATTATCGAAGAAGAAATTCAAGCTTTCGAGATTTTTTTGCTAATTCATCAATGACTTCGTCTGCTGTGATTCCAATGTCACGATGCATTGCCAGAGCTGCCAAACCATTCAAGCGGTCCTATAATAGATAAATCAGACAATAATTCGAGTTATTATTGATGCATACTCGATAGTATCCAAACATTTAGATGGAACATGATGAACTCACTTCTTTTATCGTGTTCCTTTGAATTGTTTTTATCCGTTTCAAACTTAAGAATGTTCGTTCCGCAGTAGACGTAGATACTGGCAATGTAGCTAATATTCTTAGCAACATATTGATATTTGGGAAATTCTCTTCTGGACAATCATCCAGCGCTTTCAACGAATTGTTAGGCTTGATGTTGCCTTTACGGATCAAATACTTCTTCCACATTTTCAACTCGATGAGAACAGCAGTTGGCCCAGAATCAAGAAATTTTTGATAAAACTCGACAGTTTCTATAAATTTCTCAGCTGCTTTGTCGATTTCAGATAAATCATGCTTGAAGAGCGCCGAAAACCCTTCTAATATTTTTTCGTGATCGATAAATTTCTCGCCAAGATCCATGATGTAGAAGTCCAAAAATTTATTGAACACCGTGACACGGAAGTAATCTTCTGCACTCTGAACTTCAGGATTCGCTTGATTTTTTTGTCTGCTCACTTTTCGTTTGTGTTTGATTTCAATGTCCAAAGTTTCAGCAATTTTCTTTGCAGCTTTGAAAATTCCAGGAAACGTATCTGCTTCTGCTCGAATCCTTTTCAGTTCATCGCGTAAATCCTTGGCGAGATCCATAGCTTGGACCAAGTCTAAATCAACCTTTTGAAATTCTCGACTCAGAGGCAAAGAAAGTTGGTAAATCACGTTGATAACCTGTCGACTGATCAAAAATTCGAAATCCATTGCATTTTTTAAATTTTTCGCGTCAGTTTCCGAGGTTCTCATTTCGTCAAGAGTTTCGTAGACAAACGGAAATAATTCATGAAAATCGTCTACGGCTTCATATTTTGACACCCATCGAGTCAGATTCAATCTCTTCACAGTTTTCACACTTGGAGTTTCATCAGATTGTTCAATAGTGTTCTCTAGAACAGCTCTTCTTTTAGGTGTATGGAAGAAATTGTTAACAATTTCGATGGTGCTCAAGCAGTCTCTGATGGCAGGTACCTTGCTGGTGATAGATATAGCAAGATTCGAAGAATGTGCGGCACAGTGAACGTATAAAGCATGTGGCGCATAATTGTCACGTATAATTGCTTTAACGCCATTATATTGACCAGACATATTCCTCGCCCCGTCGAATCCTTGGCCGATCAAGAAAGTAATATCCAGTTCGAAATTTTGAAGATTTTCAACCATTAGCTTGGCAAGAAATTTACCTGTAAATATGTGCATTGTACGATTATATACAAATTACAAATCATTCTCTAGAAAGTGCGTCTCCAGCGAAAAAAAGCAAATTTCTGGAAGGATTTATATTATAATAAGATTTTTACCTGTAGTGGAAGCTGTTGGGATAAACTTCACAAAATCTTCATGTACAATATGCTGGCCATCGTCTTTCTTACTCACGTATCGAATGCAATTGGTAACTTGCTCAATAGTAGCTACATCTTGAGTTTCATCCATCAGAACAGAGTAAACTTTCGCAGCTTTGATTGCAGCTATCAGTTTTTGAGTCAATATCTCATAACATGCATCGATAATTTCGTTTTGGACAGTAGGGCTTGTATATTTGTCACGTTTCCCTGGACCTTCTAAATGACTGAGAAGAAGTGAATCCCCCTTGGCTCTATATTTCAATAAGGCTCTGAAATTCCCTTCATTTGGTCCGGTGAAATCATTTTGGATGACTATTTTGCCACTATCACGGTGTCCACGCAAAGCCAACTCTTGCCGCCCGAGAACGATAATAGCTTTAATAACAGGAACTATGTTTTTTCTGTTTTTCGCTATTTGCTGCATCCGGGACTCGTCAATCAAATTTTCAACAGATTGGCTTTCATTTTTTGCAATACGCAGAAAATTATCGCTGTCAGCAACTGCATTGATGTGATGCTACACATGCTACACACGGAACACAAAATGCACCATGATGCAATTCTGAGTAAGCAAGCCAGGAAAATTCATCAAACCATTTGTAACAAAATTTTAATTTTCGAGTTTCGAATTTTTGCAGCAATGGAAAAAAGTAATTTTTCGGCGGAACCCAGGCATTTGTTAATAAGTCCAGCCTCTGAGATTCACTAAGTCTGATGCCAATAAAATTTCCGATGTCGTGTTTATTTACGCTCCGATAAGGCGGATGAGGGTTATGTTGTTTAACGTTTTTGTTGCCTTCACTACATGAGCTTTGATCGCCCTTATTTTCACTACCCGATGCAGCATAGCGAGGTTTTTTCACGGCTGTTTCGACAGATGATTGCGCTTCTTCATTGTCTACAGTTTTTGGAGGATTGCAAAATGGTTTTACAGGTACTACAAATCGCTTCATTTTAAGAGAATATAAACAAAATGCATACTCGAAACTGCTCGAAACTATCATATACAGCTGATGCAGCGCCGCAGCACGCAGTAAGCTGAGCATAATACAATTTCTTCAAGTGGATGCGCGTCACCAAAGCAACAACAAAATGTTCATGAAATTTTATGACCCAACAACAACCACATGCAAGTCCCGTTACTTTGCTCAAATGCAGATGACGAATAGAGATAAGAAAACGAAAGTGAAAAATTGTTTTTGGAATTAGCATTGGCGCATGCCGACAGCCGTGTACATATACGCATTTGCTCGCCTATGCTTCGGAGCCAATTACAACAAGTAAAAACGTTGCAGTCGGACGCAACCGACTGCGATATACTTTGATACCAGTTTACATAGCTGTTTTAAGGATTCCTAGTGCAAAAAGTAATATATATGGGCTTTGGGTATAAAAATCAGGCAGAAGGGGTAGGCATGACATATATCTGTGGCGAATGGCACTTTCTATCCCCCTACCAAGTTTGGAGACTCTAGCGCAAAAACCGACAAAGATATAGAGGTGGGCGGTATAAGTGGGCGTGGCATAAACAATTTTATGTACACCTGTTTCGGATGTTACAACCAATGTTCATTCCAAATTTGGTGACTCTAGCCCAAAAACTAAGAAAGATATAGAGGTGGGCGGTATAAGTGGGCGTGGCATCCAAAACATTGATGCAGATCTGTTACGGATGTCACTAACAATGTTCATACCAAATTTAAAGAGCCTAGCTCGAAAACTGAGAGAGATATAGCGGTGGGCGGTATAAGTGGGCGTGGCATCCAAAATTTGTAGACTCCAGCTTAAAAACTGACAATGATACATGCCTTCCGGTTTTTTTTAGGGCGGTGGGGCATGTCCCGTTGTTTGGGGGCGTGGCATCCAATGTTTTGATGAATAACTTTGTCAGATGTCGACATCTACCTTCATGTAAATTTTGGTGGCAATAGCTTGAAAACTGTAAAAGATACAGGCATTTTTGTTAATAATTGAAGGCGGGCTGGAGGCGGAAAAGGTGGGCGTGGCATCCAAACTTTTGATGCAATTTTTTGGGGAATGTCACCAGCTATCTTGCCATCAAATTTGGTGACTCTAGCTTAAAAACTGGCGAAGATACGGGCATTCCGGTTTTTTTAGGGCGGTGGGGCGTGGCCCCTCGTTTGGGGGCGTGACATCCAAAGTTTTGATGCATATCTGTGTCAGATGTTAGCATCTACCTTCATGCCAATTTTGATGGCTATAGCTTCAAAACTGTAGAAGATACAGGCATTTTTGTTTATAATTTGATGGGGGCTGGGGGGGAACAGGTGGGCGTGGCATCCAAACTTTTGATGCAATTTTTTGAGGAATGTCACCAGCTATATTGCCATTAAATTTGGTGACTCTAGCTGATAAAATGTGGGATATATAAGTGTTTTATCGATTTGCACTTCGAGGTGTATCGACTTGTTATCGATTTCCCAGGCCCCCTGAGGTCGTAAAGCCCTAGATTTAACACTTTGTCTGACGAAGACATGTACCAAGATATTTGCAAAGTTGCAAGGCTCTAGCTTTAAGGGTGTCGAAAAAAGTTGCGTTCATACGGACGGACGGACAGACGGACGGACGGACAGACACCATGACGGACATTGCACAAACCCAATATACTATGATACCTTTGGTATCAAAGTATAAAAACAAAGGAGCCATGAGAGCAATGGGCTGGGCACCTCTGCTATAATGTGCTGTACTGCACAGTCATCGCGTAAAAATGTGTGTTTCTTTTTCAATTTTGAGAGTTTTACCATTAATTGCAGTATTGCACATTGAGACAAAATAAATATTGGCGCTTCAAAAATGTTATGCTTACATTAAAACACATGCCTGGAAAAAAATCGATTTTATCATCTTATAATTCTCAGACCCAAGGGGGGGATTGATCCCCCTGATCCCCCCCCTATCTACGCCACTGCCCTTTTTGGATTGATGTGATGACGATTTGCTAGTTTTTTTAACCGATTTATTGGTATTTTTTACATTAGGTCCATAAAATTTTGGGTTTGCCATTTAAATTTTTAAAAAATAATGACCAATTCTGAAAGCCTAAAAAATTATCTTTAAAATGAGCCCAAAATTTTATGTAGAATATTAGCTTTTAGAAAATACGACGTTTTAAAAAAAAAACCACTTACTTTTTACCTATGCCTTATGTGAAAATTTTCATGCCGCTCGGCGCGATATAGGAGTTGATTTTAGAACCATAGTTCCTTGAGAAATTTTTCTTAGAATTTTGCGTAGATTTCGTTTTTCATATCACATTTTTTTCAAAAAAAATCGACCCACCCTAATGTATATACAGTTGTGTGCAAAAATATAGTAGTGCAGCACTAAAAAACATTCAAATTCATTTTTTGACATGATAAACATTTTAAATTGAACTGGATTTTTTATATTTTCATTATTAGCATGCAAAGAAGACAATAGCGAAAAAATCCCGTTAGATTTGCATTGGTTTCTGTAATTTTTTTAACACTTTTGCAAAATGCACCAAAAAGTGGCTCTGCAAAATTATAGTAGTGCTTGGTGTGAGTGGTTGCAAACCAATTATAATAACTTATTAGTACAGCAAAAGCTTCAATAGAGAGTGTTATGTAGCAACTAATGTTTTAGTGAATGATATTTATTGGGTTTGTAACAATTTTTTATCCTAGTGGGCAAAGGAAAGAATTGTACAGCTAAGGAAAGAAACTTAATAGTTTACCTTAGAGCAAAAGGCAAAACGTACAATGAAATTGAAAATATTAATGTCTGCACACCTACAAGGATATTTAATGCGATTCATTACAAAAAAAACCCGACAATCGCGGTAGAAACGCAAAAAAAAACTGCTGTTGTAGATAGACGCATTGTGCGCTTTTCCAAGATTTGGCCGTCAGCATCAGCTAAACTTATCAAAAATGATTTTAGTCTCTCGGTCAGTGATGTTACAGTCCTTCGTCGTCTGATTAAGCATATTTTAAGTGCCAGAAGTCCTAGAAAAGTACCCGTTTTGACTAGGAAGCATGTGCTAAAACGACTTAGATTTGCCCGCAGAAAAGTGGCGAAACATTTTGGGGACAGATGAAAGCAAAATTAATTTATTTGGTGGAACAGCATCTAGGCAGTATATACGACGTCCACCAAACATAGATTATAATCCTAGGTACTCGAAAAAGACAGTTAAGCATGGTAGCCTAAGTATAATGATATGGGCTTACTTTTCATGCAATGACGTTGGTCCTATCCATATGATAAATGGCATCATGGATAGACATGTTTATAAAGACATATTAAAAAATACAATGTTACCATATGACAGTTGGGAAATGCCCATATTTTGGACATTTCAACAGGACAACGATCCAAAACACACGAGCAAGCTCGCCAAAGATTGGTTTGCATCCGAGAAAATCGATCGGATGCTATGACCACCTCAGTCTCCAGATCTAATTTCGATCGAAAACTTATGGGTAGATGTAAAGCGGGTTGTGGCAAGTGCAAATAAATCGAACAAGGCTAAGCTTTGGCAGGTGGTTCAGGAAGCGTGGTCCCAAATCCCCTTCAAGCGTTGTCGGGACCTTATCAACTCCATGCCCCGCCGATGCGAAGCCGTAATAAAAATTAAAGACTACACAACTAAATATAAAACTTGTTTGAATATAAAGAACACATTAAATCCATTTTGAACTAAGTTATTCATCATTGTTTTTCCTTTCATGTAACCACTACTATAATTTTGCAGAGCCACTTTTTGGTGCATTTCGCAAAAGTGTTAAAAAAATTACAGAAACCAATGCAAATCTAACGGGATTTTTTCGCTATTCTCTTCTTAGCATGCTAATAATGAAAATATAAAAAATCCAGATCAATTTGAAATGTTTATCATGTCGAAAAATGAATATGAATGTTTTTAGGTGCTGCACTACTATATTTTTGCTCACAGGTGTACATATGCACGCTTTTGCCAGTGCGTCTGTTTGTGATCTGCTTTAAGTGGACCTAGCCTCATCCCTCAACTTTCACGGTAACGGCCACTACAGGCATTGCAGCTGCTGTGCTGCAAGTAATTAGTCTATCCTATCAAAATGTAAGAGGCCTTAATACAAAACTTTCAAAACTTTACGTTAATAGCCTATCCTTTGATTCTCAAATAGTTGCGCTTACTGAAACCTGGTTAAAACCTGATATTTCTGATTACTCTGTTTTTCCAAATAAATTTAACTTATACCGATGTGATCGCACAACCCGTAAGGGTGGTGGGGTTCTTATCGCTGTTGATTCCTGCATTTCTTCTGAACAAATTCAATCCAATGATCTTCCGGATACAGAGTTTGTATGTGTTAAAGTATCTTATGGTAGTCGTTCACTTTTTATTACCTGTTCATACATTCCTCCTAATTGTGACACTAACATTTATTCGTCCCATCTAAGTGCTTTGCAACAAGTTTCGTCCTTATTGTTAGACATGGATCATCTAATTGTGGTTGGTGATTTCAATCTGCCAAATGTGGGATGGTCTGCATGTGACTCATCTTCCACAAAATTACCAATCACATCTGATGATTTTATAGATGGTATCCTGGAGTTGGGGCTATCGCAAGTAAGCGATATACTTAATTGTAGTGGTAGAATGTTAGACTTGGTATTTGTTTCTGATGTTGATTGTTGTAACGTAAACAGAGTACCCCCCTTAGTGCAGCCGGAAGACTCTTACCATCCCACTTTAGAACTTTCCCTTGAAATACTTAACCCTAACTCAAATACTTATATTTCTGCAAAATCACGTTGTTTCCGTAAGACTAACTTCACTAAATTAAATCAACTTTTGAATGCAACTAATTGGTCTCAGCTTTATTCCTGTAGTGATTTAGAATCTGCCATTGCCATATTTTATGGGACCTTGAATTCACATTTGGACAGATGTGTTCCCCTCTGTCACTCCTCAAGTGATAACAAACCACCTTGGTTTACAAGGGAATTATCAAAACTAAAAAATGCGAAGACAAGATCTTATAAAAAATTCAGAAAATCGGGAAATACTATTGACTTATCAACTTATATTATAGCAAAGTCTAATTTTCTTTCTGTTAACTCATCCTGCTATAATAACTATCTTAATAAATGTAAAATAAATTTCTCTCGAGATCCTAAACAGTTTTATAAATTTGTTAACTCTAAACGTAAATCCTCCTGCCTGCCATCCTCAGTTTTCCTTGATAATACGAAAGCAAGTACGGATCAGGCTGTGGCCGATCTATGTGCTGAATATTTTCAATCAGTATATTCTTTTAGTTCTCATAGTTCTAGTAATCCTTATCCCTTCCGAATTCAATCATCAAATTGCATAGTTGCCCCTGTCTTAACTGAGTGTTCGCTGCTAAGTGACCTAAACCTAATCAAACCAGGCTTCTCGCCTGGTCCTGATGGAGTGCCCGGTTGTGTACTTAGATATTGCGCTGATACACTGTGCAAACCTTAACTAAAAGTATTCAATTTGTCTGTTGAATCTTCTGTATTCTCTGCTATGTGGAAGCAATCTTTATTATTCCACTTCATAAAAATTCTTCAAAGTCCAATGTTAAAAATTATAGAGGGATTTCGAAATTGTCTGCCATTCCGAAAGTCTTCGAAAAACTTATTTGCTCTCAATTGCAACACTCATGTAGTGCAATTATGTCGCCTTATCAACATGGTTTCGTAAAGCGTAGATCTACTACCACAAACCTTCTAGAATTTACATCGCTTGTTATTAAAGGATTTCAGAGCAAAATGCAAACTGATGTCATTTATACCGATTTTAGTAAGGCATTTGATTCTGTTAGTCATTCACTTTTGCTTCATAAATTAAACATTATTGGGCTCCCAACTAACCTCCTTTCATGGCTTTCCGAGTACTTGTGTGGCCGTACACAAAAAGTTGTCTTTAAATCATCTGTCTCTAAACCAATTTATGTAACATCAGGTGTCCCCCAAGGTAGTCACCTTGGGCCTTTATTATTTAATCTCTTTATTAATGATCTTCCTGCAGTAATATCTAACTCGCACATGTACATGTTTGCGGATGACGTTAAATTATGTTTATCCTATAATGAACCTTCTGTCAGTAACTTACTACAGTCTGATCTTAGTGCACTATCTGACTGGTGCAACTTTAACCAACTTAAGTTAAATTGTTCTAAATGTAAAGTAATGTCTTTCTGTAGAAGTACTCCCCATACTGCTCAATACTTGCTTGATGGCTCATCACTCGATCGCGTATTAGAAATGAAGGATTTGGGTATTATTCTAGACCCAAAATTAAAGTTTGATTCTCATATATCGTGCATGGTTAATAAAGCCATCAGTGTCGTTGGTTTCATCAAGCGGTGGTCGAAAGAGTTTAACGATCCCTACACTACTAAAACACTTTATACATCCCTAGTGCGACCCATCCTCGAATATGGATCTTGTGTGTGGTCTCCGCAATACAAGATTCATCAGGATAGAATCGAATCTGTTCAGAAGAAATTTTTTTTATTTGCACTTAGAAGTTTTAACTGGGTTCTTGGTGTTGATTTGCCTTCGTATTCAAGTAGACTTCTATTAATTAACCTTCCTTCTCTTTTAAACCGTAGAACTATGCATGGAGTTTTATTTGCTACTAATCTGCTCAATGGTGAAATCGACTCACCCATTTTATTAAGTCGAATAAACTTAACTGTCCCTATTAGATCTTCTCGTAACTTTGTACCTATTAACCTTGATCGTTGCTCTACCAACTATCTAATGCATGAACCGTTTCGAGTAGTGTGCGCAGACTACAATAAGATGTTTTCACTTGTTTCTTTTGAGGCCTCCATTCCCATACTAAAAAGATCCATACTGCTTTACTTATCTAGTCCTAGTCACTAATCACTAATCTTATGATCTGATTGGGTTTTTCTGGGTTTTTCCCAATCCTTGCAACAAATGTTGGATCATTAAATTTTTGTTAACTCCCCAGAATATTTTAATTTTTAAACTTTTTCATTTCATTTCAGTTTGCTTACTGATTTAATTTTAAACTTTGTTCATTAATCTTAAACATTTTATAGCTAAAGCTCTACTTTTTAATTTGATTTAATTTTAATTTTTATGTCGACTGATATTAGTTGACAATAAATAAATAAATAAATAAATAAATAAATAAGGAAAATAAATAAATAAATAAATCCCTCAACTTTCACGGTAACGGCCACTACAGGCATTGCAGCTGCTGTGCTGCCGGCGCCCACCCCAATATGCACGGATGTCGTTCCGGTTGCGATTGGGGACTCGGAAAAGCCACCAACCATCGTAGGACGGTTGGAGACTGCCTCCTTCTCGTCGACGGAAGATCTGGCGACATCAGGGGAACCTGAGGTGATGGCCTCTGACTCCGAAGACGTCACCGTGATACCGTCCGACGACGCATCCAGCTCAATATCCATAGCGGATGCAGGCAATCGGATCCGGTGGCTAAAGCTGGACTCCGAGGTCGCCTTTGTTAAAATGATAAGTCGCGAAAATAAGCTGTTTAAGGCAGCTATCGCGAAAGGGCTCTCGAGAGCTGAGGATCTCCAGTGGTGAGATGCTGCACCTCGCCATTATGGTGGATCAGGCAGTCACTCACTAAAAGCGGCGGGAAGATCTGGTACGGCTTTGGCAGGATTAGATTTATCTTTAAGAGCCCCGCTCCTAAGGACAAGAGCGATGTTCAACGTGAACCCTTCCCCTGAGATGGTCCATCTACTAGTGCAGCTGCTGGGCTCACAACGAAGACCACCCCCGTCCCAGCTCCAAGGAGTACACCGCAGGCCAAGGGAGCCCCCGGCGGTGCTACAAAAGGTAGCGCTCCCGCCAGAGGCAGGGCACAGCCACCCAAGGCCACGGCGCCGGCAGCCAAGATACCGATGTCAGTCAAGGCATCTAGACTGCCGAAGGGAGTGAGAGGGAACAACTCTCGACAAGGTAAGAGCGGCAACCTCGTCCAGCGCTCCAAGGAGGAGTCATGAGAACCATGAGGCGAAACTGCACCACACCAAAGGGGCGTCGGCCACCCTGTGCAGGACTTTCGAAGAGCAGAAGATTGACCTGGCCCTAAACCAGGAGCTATGGTTTATCGGTGGCCAAATAAGAGGACTGAGCTGCGGTACAAGTAAGTTGTTATTCGACCGCAGTGGAGGTGCTCCTCGCTCAGCTTTTCTTTTAGATAATAACGTGAGGCATTTCCCATTAACTAACTTCATCTGCAGGGATCTAGTTGCAACAGCCGTAGAGGTGGCTACAGCGGAAGGTGTTCGTGAAGTGGTGGTGGTGGACGCCTACTTTCCCGGAGACAGTGACGTAGCTCCGCCTATTGAGGTCCAGAGGCTCGTCAACTTCTGCCGCACAGCCGGGAAACACATGGTTATCGGCTGCGACGCTAATGCGCATCACACCATATGGGGCAGCAGTGATGTCAGCAAATGGGGTGAGTGCCTTCTTGAATATCTATTGTGTAGTCAATTAGATGTAGTCAATAGAGGGTGCAAACCCACCTTTATAAACGCCGTTCGGGAGGAGGTCCTGGATCTCACTCTGGCTAGTAACTTCTTGTCCGGTTATATAACGAACTGGAGGGTTACCGATGAAGCCACGTTATCAGACCACCAGCACATCCGGTTTGATCTACCTGGCCAAACGGAACTCAACACTTCGCTATATAATCGGAAGAAAACTAACTGGGATATGTTCACAGCCTCTGTGGCTATGAAAGCTGAAAATTATAGAGGGATTTCGAAATTGTCTGCCATTCCGAAAGTCTTCGAAAAACTTATTTGCTCTCAATTGCAACACTCATGTAGTGCGATTATGTCGCCTTATCAACATGGTTTCGTAAAGCGTAGATCTACTACCACAAACCTTCTAGAATTTACATCGCTTGTTATTAAAGGATTTCAGAGCAAAATGCAAACTGATGTCATTTATACCGATTTTAGTAAGGCATTTGATTCTGTTAGTCATTCACTTTTGCTTCATAAATTAAACATTATTGGGCTCCCAACTAACCTCCTTTCATGGCTTTCCGAGTACTTGTGTGGCCGTACACAAAAAGTTGTCTTTAAATCATCTGTCTCTAAACCAATTTATGTAACATCAGGTGTCCCCCAAGGTAGTCACCTTGGGCCTTTATTATTTAATCTCTTTATTAATGATCTTCCTGCAGTAATATCTAACTCGCACATGTACACGTTTGCGGATGACGTTAAATTATGTTTATCCTATAATGAACCTTCTGTCAGTAACTTACTACAGTCTGATCTTAGTGCACTATCTGACTGGTGCAACTTTAACCAACTTAATTTAAATTGTTCTAAATGTAAAGTAATGTCTTTCTGTAGAAGTACTCCCCATACTGCTCAATACTTGCTTGATGGCTCACCACTCGATCGCGTATTAGAAATGAAGGATTTGGGTATGCTTCTAGACCCAAAATTAAAGTTTGATTCTCATATATCGTGCATGGTTAATAAAGCCATCAGTGTCGTTGGTTTCATCAAGCGGTGGTCGAAAGAGTTTAACGATCCCTACACTACTAAAACACTTTATACATCCCTAGTGCGACCCATCCTCGAATATGGATCTTGTGTGTGGTCTCCGCAATACAAGATTCATCAGGATAGAATCGAATCTGTTCAGAAGAAATTTCTTTTATTTGCACTTAGAAGTTTTAACTGGGTTCTTGGTGTTGATTTGCCTTCGTATTCAAGTAGACTTCTATTAATTAACCTTCCTTCTCTTTTAAACCGTAGAACTATGCATGGAGTTTTATTTGCTACTAATCTGCTCAATGGTGAAATCGACTCACCCATTTTATTAAGTCGAATAAACTTAACTGTCCCTATTAGATCTTCTCGTAACTTTGTACCTATTAACCTTGATCGTTGCTCTACCAACTATCTAATGCATGAACCGTTTCGAGTAGTGTGCGCAGACTACAATAAGATGTTTTCACTTGTTTCTTTTGAGGCCTCCATTCCCATACTAAAAAGATCCATACTGCTTTACTTATCTAGTCCTAGTCACTAATCACTAATCTTATGATCTGATTGGGTTTTTCTGGGTTTTTCCCAATCCTTGCAACAAATGTTGGATCATTAAATTTTTGTTAACTCCCCAGAATATTTTAATTTTTAAACTTTCTCATTTCATTTCAGTTTGCTTACTGATTTAATTTTAAACTTTGTTTATTAATCTTAAACATTTTTGTAGCTTAAGCTCTACTTTTTAATTTGATTTAATTTTAATTTTTATGTCGACTGATATTAGTTGACAATAAATAAATAAATAAATAAATAAATAAATAAGGAAAATAAATAAATAAATAAATCCCTCAACTTTCACGGTAACGGCCACTACAGGCATTGCAGCTGCTGTGCTGCCGGCGCCCACCCCAATATGCACGGATGTCGTTCCGGTTGCGATTGGGGACTCGGAAAAGCCACCAACCATCGTAGGACGGTTGGAGACTGCCTCCTTCTCGTCGACGGAAGATCTGGCGACATCAGGGGAACCTGAGGTGATGGCCTCTGACTCCGAAGACGTCACCGTGATACCGTCCGACGACGCATCCAGCTCAATATCCATAGCGGATGCAGGCAATCGGATCCGGCGGCTAAAGCTGGACTCCGAGGTCGCCTTTGTTAAAATGATAAGTCGCGAAAAGAAGCTGTTTAAGGCAGCTATCGCGAAAGGGCTCTCGAGAGCTGAGGATCTCCAGTGGTGAGATGCTGCACCTCGCCATTATGGTGGATCAGGCAGTCACTCACTAAAAGCGGCGGGAAGATCTGGTACGGCTTTGGCAGGATTAGACTTATCTTTAAGAGCCCCGCTCCTAAGGACAAGAGCAGCGATGTTCAACGTGAACCCTTCCCCTGAGATGGTCCATCTACTAGTGCAGCTGCTGGGCTCACAACGAAGACCACCCCCGTCCCAGCTCCAAGGAGTACACCGCAGGCCAAGGGAGCCCCAGGCGGTGCTACAAAAGGTAGCGCTCCCGCCAGAGGCAGGGCACAGCCACCCAAGGCCACGGCGCCGGCAGCCAAGATACCGATGTCAGTCAAGGCATCTAGACTGCCGAAGGGAGTGAGAGGGAACAACTCTCGACAAGGTAAGAGCGGCAACCTCGTCCAGCGCTCCAAGGAGGAGTCATGAGAACCATGAGGCGAAACTGCACCACACCAAAGGGGCGTCGGCCACCCTGTGCAGGACTTTCGAAGAGCAGAAGATTGACCTGGCCCTAGTCCAGGAGCTATGGTTTATCGGTGGCCAAATTAGAGGACTGAGCTGCGGTACAAGTAAGTTGTTATTCGACCGCAGTGGAGGTGCTCCTCGCTCAGCTTTTCTTTTAGATAATAACGTGAGGCATTTCCCATTAACTAACTTCATCTGCAGGGATCTAGTTGCAACAGCCGTAGAGGTGGCTACAGCGGAAGGTGTTCGTGAAGTGGTGGTGGTGGACGCCTACTTTCCCGGAGACAGTGACGTAGCTCCGCCTATTGAGGTCCAGAGGCTCGTCAACTTCTGCCGCACAGCCGGGAAACACATGGTTATCGGCTGCGACGCTAATGCGCATCACACCATATGGGGCAGCAGTGATGTCAGCAAATGGGGTGAGTGCCTTCTTGAATATCTATTGTGTAGTCAATTAGATGTAGTCAATAGAGGGTGCAAACCCACCTTTATAAACGCCATTCGGGAGGAGGTCCTGGATCTCACTCTGGCTAGTAACTTCTTGTCCGGTTATATAACGAACTGGAGGGTTACCGATGAAGCCACGTTATCAGACCACCAGCACATCCGGTTTGATCTACCTGGCCAAACGGAACTCAACACTTCGCTATATAATCGGAAGAAAACTAACTGGGATATGTTCACAGCCTCTGTGGCTATGAAAGCTGAAAATTATAGAGGGATTTCGAAATTGTCTGCCATTCCGAAAGTCTTCGAAAAACTTATTTGCTCTCAATTGCAACACTCATGTAGTGCGATTATGTCGCCTTATCAACATGGTTTCGTAAAGCGTAGATCTACTACCACCAACCTTCTAGAATTTACATCGCTTGTTATTAAAGGATTTCAGAGCAAAATGCAAACTGATGTCATTTATACCGATTTTAGTAAGGCATTTGATTCTGTTAGTCATTCACTTTTGCTTCATAAATTAAACATTATTGGGCTCCCAACTAACCTCCTTTCATGGCTTTCCGAGTACTTGTGTGGCCGTACACAAAAAGTTGTCTTTAAATCATCTGTCTCTAAACCAATTTATGTAACATCAGGTGTCCCCCAAGGTAGTCACCTTGGGCCTTTATTATTTAATCTCTTTATTAATGATCTTCCTGCAGTAATATCTAACTCGCACATGTACATGTTTGCGGATGACGTTAAATTATGTTTATCCTATAATGAACCTTCTGTCAGTAACTTACTACAGTCTGATCTTAGTGCACTATCTGACTGGTGCAACTTTAACCAACTTAATTTAAATTGTTCTAAATGTAAAGTAATGTCTTTCTGTAGAAGTACTCCCCATACTGCTCAATACTTGCTTGATGGCTCACCACTCGATCGCGTATTAGAAATGAAGGATTTGGGTATTATTCTAGACCCAAAATTAAAGTTTGATTCTCATATATCGTGCATGGTTAATAAAGCCATCAGTGTCGTTGGTTTCATCAAGCGGTGGTCGAAAGAGTTTAACGATCCCTACACTACTAAAACACTTTATACATCCCTAGTGCGACCCATCCTCGAATATGGATCTTGTGTGTGGTCTCCGCAATACAAGATTCATCAGGATAGAATCGAATCTGTTCAGAAGAAATTTCTTTTATTTGCACTTAGAAGTTTTAACTGGGTTCTTGGTGTTGATTTGCCTTCGTATTCAAGTAGACTTCTATTAATTAACCTTCCTTCTCTTTTAAACCGTAGAACTATGCATGGAGTTTTATTTGCTACTAATCTGCTCAATGGTGAAATCGACTCACCCATTTTATTAAGTCGAATAAACTTAACTGTCCCTATTAGATCTTCTCGTAACTTTGTACCTATTAACCTTGATCGTTGCTCTACCAACTATCTAATGCATGAACCGTTTCGAGTAGTGTGCGCAGACTACAATAAGATGTTTTCACTTGTTTCTTTTGAGGCCTCCATTCCCATACTAAAAAGATCCATACTGCTTTACTTATCTAGTCCTAGTCACTAATCACTAATCTTATGATCTGATTGGGTTTTTCTGGGTTTTTCCCAATCCTTGCAACAAATGTTGGATCATTAAATTTTTGTTAACTCCCCAGAATATTTTAATTTTTAAACTTTCTCATTTCATTTCAGTTTGCTTACTGATTTAATTTTAAACTTTGTTCATTAATCTTAAACATTTTTGTAGCTTAAGCTCTACTTTTTAATTTGATTTAATTTTAATTTTTATGTCGACTGATATTAGTTGACAATAAATAAATAAATAAATAAATAAATAAATAAGGAAAATAAATAAATAAATAAATCCCTCAACTTTCACGGTAACGGCCACTACAGGCATTGCAGCTGCTGTGCTGCCGGCGCCCACCCCAATATGCACGGATGTCGTTCCGGTTGCGATTGGGGACTCGGAAAAGCCACCAACCATCGTATGACGGTTGGAGACTGCCTCCTTCTCGTCGACGGAAGATCTGGCGACATCAGGGGAACCTGAGGTGATGGCCTCTGACTCCGAAGACGTCACCGTGATACCGTCCGACGACGCATCCAGCTCAATATCCATAGCGGATGCAGGCACTCGGATCCGGCGGCTAAAGCTGGACTCCGAGGTCGCCTTTGTTAAAATGATAAGTCGCGAAAAGAAGCTGTTTAAGGCAGCTATCGCGAAAGGGCTCTCGAGAGCTGAGGATCTCCAGTGGTGAGATGCTGCACCTCGCCATTATGGTGGATCAGGCAGTCACTCACTAAAAGCGGCGGGAAGATCTGGTACGGCTTTGGCAGGATTAGACTTATCTTTAAGAGCCCCGCTCCTAAGGACAAGAGCAGCGATGTTCAACGTGAACCCTTCCCCTGAGATGGTCCATCTACTAGTGCAGCTGCTGGGCTCACAACGAAGACCACCCCCGTCCCAGCTCCAAGGAGTACACCGCAGGCCAAGGGAGCCCCCGGCGGTGCTACAAAAGGTAGCGCTCCCGCCAGAGGCAGGGCACAGCCACCCAAGGCCACGGCGCCGGCAGCCAAGATACCGATGTCAGTCAAGGCATCTAGACTGCCGAAGGGAGTGAGAGGGAACAACTCTCGACAAGGTAAGAGCGGCAACCTCGTCCAGCGCTCCAAGGAGGAGTCATGAGAACCATGAGGCGAAACTGCACCACACCAAAGGGGCGTCGGCCACCCTGTGCAGGACTTTCGAAGAGCAGAAGATTGACCTGGCCCTAGTCCAGGAGCTATGGTTTATCGGTGGCCAAATTAGAGGACTGAGCTGCGGTACAAGTAAGTTGTTATTCGACCGCAGTGGAGGTGCTCCTCGCTCAGCTTTTCTTTTAGATAATAACGTGAGGCATTTCCCATTAACTAACTTCATCTGCAGGGATCTAGTTGCAACAGCCGTAGAGGTGGCTACAGCGGAAGGTGTTCGTGAAGTGGTGGTGGTGGACGCCTACTTTCCCGGAGACAGTGACGTAGCTCCGCCTATTGAGGTCCAGAGGCTCGTCAACTTCTGCCGCACAGCCGGGAAACACATGGTTATCGGCTGCGACGCTAATGCGCATCACACCATATGGGGCAGCAGTGATGTCAGCAAACGGGGTGAGTGCCATCTTGAATATCTATTGTGTAGTCAATTAGATGTAGTCAATAGAGGGTGCAAACCCACCTTTATAAACGCCATTCGGGAGGAGGTCCTGGATCTCACTCTGGCTAGTAACTTCTTGTCCGGTTATATAACGAACTGGAGGGTTACCGATGAAGCCACGTTATCAGACCACCAGCACATCCGGTTTGATCTACCTGGCCAAACGGAACTCAACACTTCGCTATATAATCGGAAGAAAACTAACTGGGATATGTTCACAGCCTCTGTGGCTATGAAAGCTGAAAATTATAGAGGGATTTCGAAATTGTCTGCCATTCCGAAAGTCTTCGAAAAACTTATTTGCTCTCAATTGCAACACTCATGTAGTGCGATTATGTCGCCTTATCAACATGGTTTCGTAAAGCGTAGATCTACTACCACCAACCTTCTAGAATTTACATCGCTTGTTATTAAAGGATTTCAGAGCAAAATGCAAACTGATGTCATTTATACCGATTTTAGTAAGGCATTTGATTCTGTTAGTCATTCACTTTTGCTTCATAAATTAAACATTATTGGGCTCCCAACTAACCTCCTTTCATGGCTTTCCGAGTACTTGTGTGGCCGTACACAAAAAGTTGTCTTTAAATCATCTGTCTCTAAACCAATTTATGTAACATCAGGTGTCCCCCAAGGTAGTCACCTTGGGCCTTTATTATTTAATCTCTTTATTAATGATCTTCCTGCAGTAATATCTAACTCGCACATGTACATGTTTGCGGATGACGTTAAATTATGTTTATCCTATAATGAACCTTCTGTCAGTAACTTACTACAGTCTGATCTTAGTGCACTATCTGACTGGTGCAACTTTAACCAACTTAATTTAAATTGTTCTAAATGTAAAGTAATGTCTTTCTGTAGAAGTACTCCCCATACTGCTCAATACTTGCTTGATGGCTCACCACTCGATCGCGTATTAGAAATGAAGGTTTTGGGTATTATTCTAGACCCAAAATTAAAGTTTGATTCTCATATATCGTGCATGGTTAATAAAGCCATCAGTGTCGTTGGTTTCATCAAGCGGTGGTCGAAAGAGTTTAACGATCCCTACACTACTAAAACACTTTATACATCCCTAGTGCGTCCCATCCTTGAATATGGATCTTGTGTGTGGTCTCCGCAATACAAGATTCATCAGGATAGAATCGAATCTGTTCAGAAGAAATTTTTTTTATTTGCACTTAGAAGTTTTAACTGGGTTCTTGGTGTTGATTTGCCTTCGTATTCAAGTAGACTTCTATTAATTAACCTTCCTTCTCTTTTAAACCGTAGAACTATGCATGGAGTTTTATTTGCTACTAATCTGCTCAATGGTGAAATCGACTCACCCATTTTATTAAGTCGAATAAACTTAACTGTCCCTATTAGATCTTCTCGTAACTTTGTACCTATTAACCTTGATCGTTGCTCTACCAACTATCTAATGCATGAACCGTTTCGAGTAGTGTGCGCAGACTACAATAAGATGTTTTCACTTGTTTCTTTTGAGGCCTCCATTCCCATACTAAAAAGATCCATACTGCTTTACTTATCTAGTCCTAGTCACTAATCACTAATCTTATGATCTGATTGGGTTTTTCTGGGTTTTTCCCAATCCTTGCAACAAATGTTGGATCATTAAATTTTTGTTAACTCCCCAGAATATTTTAATTTTTAAACTTTCTCATTTCATTTCAGTTTGCTTACTGATTTAATTTTAAACTTTGTTCATTAATCTTAAACATTTTTGTAGCTTAAGCTCTACTTTTTAATTTGATTTAATTTTAATTTTTATGTCGACTGATATTAGTTGACAATAAATAAATAAATAAATAAATAAATAAATAAGGAAAATAAATAAATAAATAAATCCCTCAACTTTCACGGTAACGGCCACTACAGGCATTGCAGCTGCTGTGCTGCCGGCGCCCACCCCAATATGCACGGATGTCGTTCCGGTTGCGATTGGGGACTCGGAAAAGCCACCAACCATCGTAGGACGGTTGGAGACTGCCTCCTTCTCGTCGACGGAAGATCTGGCGACATCAGGGGAACCTGAGGTGATGGCCTCTGACTCCGAAGACGTCACCGTGATACCGTCCGACGACGCATCCAGCTCAATATCCATAGCGGATACAGGCAATCGGATCCGGCGGCTAAAGCTGGACTCCGAGGTCACCTTTGTTAAAATGATAAGTCGCGAAAAGAAGCTGTTTAAGGCAGCTATCGCGAAAGGGCTCTCGAGAGCTGAGGATCTCCAGTGGTGAGATGCTGCACCTCGCCATTATGGTGGATCAGGCAGTCACTCACTAAAAGCGGCGGGAAGATCTGGTACGGCTTTGGCAGGATTAGACTTATCTTTAAGAGCCCCGCTCCTAAGGACAAGAGCAGCGATGTTCAACGTGAACCCTTCCCCTGAGATGGTCCATCTACTAGTGCAGCTGCTGGGCTCACAACGAAGACCACCCCCGTCCCAGCTCCAAGGAGTACACCGCAGGCCAAGGGAGCCCCAGGCGGTGCTACAAAAGGTAGCGCTCCCGCCAGAGGCAGGGCACAGCCACCCAAGGCCACGGCGCCGGCAGCCAAGATACCGATGTCAGTCAAGGCATCTAGACTGCCGAAGGGAGTGAGAGGGAACAACTCTCGACAAGGTAAGAGCGGCAACCTCGTCCAGCGTTCCAAGGAGGAGTCATGAGAACCATGAGGCGAAACTGCACCACACCAAAGGGGCGTCGGCCACCCTGTGCAGGACTTTCGAAGAGCAGAAGATTGACCTGGCCCTAGTCCAGGAGCTATGGTTTATCGGTGGCCAAATTAGAGGACTGAGCTGCGGTACAAGTAAGTTGTTATTCGACCGCAGTGGAGGTGCTCCTCGCTCAGCTTTTCTTTTAGATAATAACGTGAGGCATTTCCCATTAACTAACTTCATCTGCAGGGATCTAGTTGCAACAGCCGTAGAGGTGGCTACAGCGGAAGGTGTTCGTGAAGTGGTGGTGGTGGACGCCTACTTTCCCGGAGACAGTGACGTATCTCCGCCTATTGAGGTCCAGAGGCTCGTCAACTTCTGCCGCACAGCCGGGAAACACATGGTTATCGGCTGCGACGCTAATGCGCATCACACCATATGGGGCAGCAGTGATGTCAGCAAACGGGGTGAGTGCCTTCTTGAATATCTATTGTGTAGTCAATTAGATGTAGTCAATAGAGGGTGCAAACCCACCTTTATAAACGCCATTCGGGAGGAGGTCCTGGATCTCACTCTGGCTAGTAACTTCTTGTCCGGTTATATAACGAACTGGAGGGTTACCGATGAAGCCACGTTATCAGACCACCAGCACATCCGGTTTGATCTACCTGGCCAAACGGAACTCAACACTTCGCTATATAATCGGAAGAAAACTAACTGGGATATGTTCACAGCCTCTGTGGCTATGAAAGCTGAAAATTATAGAGGGATTTCGAAATTGTCTGCCATTCCGAAAATCTTCGAAAAACTTATTTGCTCTCAATTGCAACACTCATGTAGTGCGATTATGTCGCCTTATCAACATGGTTTCGTAAAGCGTAGATCTACTACCACCAACCTTCTAGAATTTACATCGCTTGTTATTAAAGGATTTCAGAGCAAAATGCAAACTGATGTCATTTATACCGATTTTAGTAAGGCATTTGATTCTGTTAGTCATTCACTTTTGCTTCATAAATTAAACATTATTGGGCTCCCAACTAACCTCCTTTCATGGCTTTCCGAGTACTTGTGTGGCCGTACACAAAAAGTTGTCTTTAAATCATCTGTCTCTAAACCAATTTATGTAACATCAGGTGTCCCCCAAGGTAGTCACCTTGGGCCTTTATTATTTAATCTCTTTATTAATGATCTTCCTGCAGTAATATCTAACTCGCACATGTACATGTTTGCGGATGACGTTAAATTATGTTTATCCTATAATGAACCTTCTGTCAGTAACTTACTACAGTCTGATCTTAGTGCACTATCTGACTGGTGCAACTTTAACCAACTTAATTTAAATTGTTCTAAATGTAAAGTAATGTCTTTCTGTAGAAGTACTCCCCATACTGCTCAATACTTGCTTGATGGCTCACCACTCGATCGCGTATTAGAAATGAAGGATTTGGGTATTATTCTAGACCCAAAATTAAAGTTTGATTCTCATATATCGTGCATGGTTAATAAAGCCATCAGTGTCGTTGGTTTCATCAAGCGGTGGTCGAAAGAGTTTAACGATCCCTACACTACTAAAACACTTTATACATCCCTAGTGCGACCAATCCTCGAATATGGATCTTGTGTGTGGTCTCCGCAATACAAGATTCATCAGGATAGAATCGAATCTGTTCAGAAGAAATTTTTTTTATTTGCACTTAGAAGTTTTAACTGGGTTCTTGGTGTTGATTTGCCTACGTATTCAAGTAGACTTCTATTAATTAACCTTCCTTCTCTTTTAAACCGTAGAACTATGCATGGAGTTTTATTTGCTACTAATCTGCTCAATGGTGAAATCGACTCACCCATTTTATTAAGTCGAATAAACTTAACTGTCCCTATTAGATCTTCTCGTAACTTTGTACCTATTAACCTTGATCGTTGCTCTACCAACTATCTAATGCATGAACCGTTTCGAGTAGTGTGCGCAGACTACAATAAGATGTTTTCACTTGTTTCTTTTGAGGCCTCCATTCCCATACTAAAAAGATCCATACTGCTTTACTTATCTAGTCCTAGTCACTAATCACTAATCTTATGATCTGATTGGGTTTTTCTGGGTTTTTCCCAATCCTTGCAACAAATGTTGGATCATTAAATTTTTGTTAACTCCCCAGAATATTTTAATTTTTAAACTTTTTCATTTCATTTCAGTTTGCTTACTGATTTAATTTTAAACTTTGTTCATTAATCTTAAACATTTTTGTAGCTTAAGCTCTACTTTTTAATTTGATTTAATTTTAATTTTTATGTCGACTGATATTAGTTGACAATAAATAAATAAATAAATAAATAAATAAATAAATAAATAAATAAATAAATAAATAAGGAAAATAAATAAATAAATAAATCCCTCAACTTTCACGGTAACGGCCACTACAGGCATTGCAGCTGCTGTGCTGCCGGCGCCCACCCCAATATGCACGGATGTCGTTCCGGTTGCGATTGGGGACTCGGAAAAGCCACCAACCATCGTATGACGGTTGGAGACTGCCTCCTTCTCGTCGACGGAAGATCTGGCGACATCAGGGGAACCTGAGGTGATGGCCTCTGACTCCGAAGACGTCACCGTGATACCGTCCGACGACGCATCCAGCTCAATATCCATAGCGGATGCAGGCAATCGGATCCGGCGGCTAAAGCTGGACTCCGAGGTCGCCTTTGTTAAAATGATAAGTCGCGAAAAGAAGCTGTTTAAGGCAGCTATCGCAAAAGGGCTCTCGAGAGCTGAGGATCTCCAGTGGTGAGATGCTGCACCTCGCCATTATGGTGGATCAGGCAGTCACTCACTAAAAGCGGCGGGAAGATCTGGTACGGCTTTGGCAGGATTAGACTTATCTTTAAGAGCCCCGCTCCTAAGGACAAGAGCAGCGATGTTCAACGTGAACCCTTCCCCTGAGATGGTCCATCTACTAGTGCAGCTGCTGGGCTCACAACGAAGACCACCCCCGTCCCAGCTCCAAGGAGTACACCGCAGGCCAAGGGAGCCCCAGGCGGTGCTACAAAAGGTAGCGCTCCCGCCAGAGGCAGGGCACAGCCACCCAAGGCCACGGCGCCGGCAGCCAAGATACCGATGTCAGTCAAGGCATCTAGACTGCCGAAGGGAGTGAGAGGGAACAACTCTCGACAAGGTAAGAGCGGCAACCTCGTCCAGCGCTCCAAGGAGGAGTCATGAGAACCATGAGGCGAAACTGCACCACACCAAAGGGGCGTCGGCCACCCTGTGCAGGACTTTCGAAGAGCAGAAGATTGACCTGGCCCTAGTCCAGGAGCTATGGTTTATCGGTGGCCAAATTAGAGGACTGAGCTGCGGTAAAAGTAAGTTGTTATTCGACCGCAGTGGAGGTGCTCCTCGCTCAGCTTTTCTTTTAGATAATAACGTGAGGCATTTCCCATTAACTAACTTCATCTGCAGGGATCTAGTTGCAACAGCCGTAGAGGTGGCTACAGCGGAAGGTGTTCGTGAAGTGGTGGTGGTGGACGCCTACTTTCCCGGAGACAGTGACGTAGCTCCGCCTATTGAGGTCCAGAGGCTCGTCAACTTCTGCCGCACAGCCGGGAAACACATGGTTATCGGCTGCGACGCTAATGCGCATCACACCATATGGGGCAGCAGTGATGTCAGCAAACGGGGTGAGTGCCTTCTTGAATATCTATTGTGTAGTCAATTAGATGTAGTCAATAGAGGGTGCAAACCCACCTTTATAAACGCCATTCGGGAGGAGGTCCTGGATCTCACTCTGGCTAGTAACTTCTTGTCCGGTTATATAACGAACTGGAGGGTTACCGATGAAGCCACGTTATCAGACCACCAGCACATCCGGTTTGATCTACCTGGCCAAACGGAACTCAACACTTCGCTATATAATCGGAAGAAAACTAACTGGGATATGTTCACAGCCTCTGTGGCTATGAAAGCTGACCAGCTTATAACCAACTTTGCGTCTGAGAGTGACATAGAGTTGGCTGCTGACCAGCTTCACGATGTGCTTATCACTTCTTTCTTCACAGTACAGATCTAAAACGACATCGGGTGAACCACGAGGTTCCCTGGTGGAGCGACAGACTTGCAAGTCAAAGACAGGTAGTACGTAGACTCTTTAAAAGAGCTAGGGCAAATCGGGACTCATGGGACACTTACAGGAGTGCTCTCACAGAGTATAATAAGAACATTAGAAGAGCTAAGCGAGAGAGCTGGCGCAGCTACTGTGAAAGTGTGCAGGCACTACTAGAAGCAGCTAGACTTCAAAAGGTCTTCGCAAAGGGCTCAACTAATGGGGTGGGGCTTCTTAAAAGAACAGATGGCTCTTTTACTCAAGATCGAAAGGAAACGCTAGAACTTTTGCTTCAGGTGCATTTCCCAGGATCCAGCATTAGCACACATAATGAACCAGACGGGTTCACCACCACACCGATTAGGCGAGATCACAGTCTGTCCGGTATTATCTTTGATCCTGACAAGGTCAGGTGGGCAGTCAAATCTTTTAGCCCTTTTAAAGCCCCTGGGGGCGGCCAGATTTTCCCTGCCTTGCTACAACATAGCATTGAAATAATTATAACACCACTTGTCAGTCTGCTTAGAGCCAGCCTTGCATGCGGATATATACCACAATCTTGGAGGAGAGTTAACGTGGTATTTATTCCTAAACAAGGCAACAGAGCTCTCGAAAAACCTAAGTCATACAGACCGATAAGCCTTTCGTCTTTTATTCTCAAGACTGCGGAGCGGCTGGTGGACTTGCACGTGAGGTGCACTCTCCAGGTCACCAAACCGCAACACAAATCACAATTTGCCTACATCAAAGTCGGATCGACCGAGGTCGCTCTTCACCACCTTGTCAGCAAAATCGAAAAATCTTTCAAATCCAAGGAAATTGCTCTGTACTCTTTTCTGGACGTGGAAGGTGCTTTCGACAACACTGGCTATCTGTCAATCTCCAGAGCTCTATCTCATAGGGACATTGACGTAGCCTCTGTAGCCTGGATAGAAGCTATGCTACGACAACGAGAAATATCTTCCACGTTAGACGCAACGACGGTTCGTATAAACGCGGCCAGAGGGTGTCCACAAGGTGGAGTGCTGTCTCCCCTGCTATGGCCACTTGTAGTTGACAAACTTCTAGAAAAACTACACAGCCATCGGGTATGCAGATGACTTGGCCATTGTAGTCACAGGGAAGTTCGGAAACACCGTCACCGAACTAATGCAAAGGGCACTCAATTTGGTTCTAGAATGGTGCATAAACGTGGGTCTCAACATCAATCCGCACAAGGCGGTTGTTGTGCCGTTCACCAAACGGTACATCAATGACATCGGCCTCCTAGTCATTGGTGGGACTCCCGTAGAGCTCTCCAGTGAGGTCAAATATCTGGGAGTTGTTCTAGACAAACGACTTAACTGGAACTCGCACCTTAATAAAACGATTCACATGCTTTATGGGCATGTCAAAGACTTTATGGTAGATCGTGGGGCCTTGACTCCAAATCCATCCTGTGGCTTTACTGCATGATGGTCAGGCCTATCGTGTCCTATGCTGCTCTTGTGTCGTGGCCCAAAATGCAGCAGGTTACGGCCATTCAGAAGTGCAGCAAGCTGCAGCGGCTTGTGTGTGTAACTCTGACGGGAGCTTTACGCACATGCCCAACTACGGCTATGGAGAAAATTATTGGATTGACTCCTCTACATATTCACATACAAGAAGGTGACGTAAAAAGTCTTCTTAGGATCAAACTCACATCTGGGTTACTGACTAATGATGCGGGTCATGTTAGTATTTTGAATAATGTTTTTGGCTAAGAGGTCTGCAACCGAACAGATCTCATGACCACGAAGCTCTATTTTGGGGCGAAATTCAGGACTCTCATTCCAGACCGTAGGGCATGGGAGAATGGCAACCCTTGTAATGACCCCAGGGACCTGCTGTGGTTCACCGATGGGCCTAAAACTGAGCAAGGGGTGGGTGCGGGGATCTTTGGACCAACACCAGAGTCTCGATTGCACTGGGTAAATGGCCCAGCGTCTTTCAATCAGAGATTCATCCACTAGTAGGAAGGAATACTGCTGGGTGTTACAGAATGAACCTAAGATTATTGGTAGCCTACCTCACCGGCCACCATGTCTTGAAATACCATCTTCATAAAATGCGTCTGTCTCCTAACACAGAGTGTAGGTTCTGTAAGGGGGATGACGAGACGACAAAACACATTCTCTGTGAATGTCCAGCCGTCGTTTGGTCTAGAAGGAGGCATCTGCATAGCGAGTTTCTAACAGCTATGCAGATAAGGAAAGTCTTGACGGGAGGTCTGCTAGCCTTCATAAGGGAGGTTGAGCAGCTCTTGTCTAAATAGGGAGTCATATGGGCACAAAAGATCGCTCGGTCGCAGTGCCTCCATCTCTGTCGGGAGATCTCCCCCAATATATTTATTTATTTATTTATCCTGGCAATTTAGTACTTGATATCGTTTTCGGGGACTGCCAGGCTGGCCTGTCCGCATAATCTGTGGTCTGCCTGGTCCACGGCGTATGGGACTTTCTGCCTCATCCAGTTCCAGTTCTTCGGCGTCGCTAGCACTCACAAAATCTTCCCCTTCTTCATCGGAGCTACTGCTTTCAATGTTTTGCACCTGTAAATCTGTATGCTCTTCTTGCAAATCAGTGGCTTGTGGCTCGAGACGAATAATGTTTGTAGAGTAATCAATGTTTGAACTTGATGTAGCTGTTTTAAACTCACCCTCTAAGAACTTGACGTCGCGTTGTGCTACTATTGATCGTTTTTCGCGATCATAAAGTCGATACGCCTTGGACTCAAAAGAATAGCCAACAAAAAAGTTCTTTTCCTTTTGCCTGGAACTTTCCTTTTGTGGTCTTATCCAGTGCAAAAACTCTTGAGCCAAAGGTGCGCAAATGATTTACTGATGGTTTATGACCTTTCCATAACTCAAAGGGAGTGCGTCCATCGAGAGCTTTGGAAGGGCATCAATTGCGTAGATATGCAGCACTTTGCACGGCTTCCGCAAATAAAAACTCCGGCAATTTTGCGTGTACAAGTACACTTTTCGCCATCTCAATCAGCGTGCGGTTTTCCCGCTCAGCAACACTGTTTTGCTGTGGCGTGTACGGCACCGTAAGTTGTCGTTTTACGCCACTTATCAGTCTGGCATTCAAAATAGTTTTTAAACAATTTGAATTTTTCAAACACTTAATTTTTCGTGCGCATAAAATAAACAAAGTTCTTTCTTGTGAAATAATCGATAAAGGTCACCACATATCGATTTCCAGCAAGTGAATTCACGTTCATTGGGCCGCATACATCACTATGAACTAGTTCCAAAACACATTTTGTTATAGTGCATTTACACTGAAGGTTTTAAAAAGGCCTTAGTGATACAGGCGAAAAGTCATTTGCACTGACAAAAGGTCTTTAGCAATCAGCTGTTTATACTTTGATACCAAAGGTATCATAGTATATTGGGTTTGTGCAATGTCCGTCATGGTGTCTGTGCGTCCGTCCGTCCGTCCGTCCGTATGAACGCAACTTTTTTCGACACCCTTAAAGCTAGAGCCTTGCAACTTTGCAAATATCTTGGTAAATGTCTTCGTCAGACAAAGTGTTAAATCTAGGGCTTTACGACCTCAGGGGGCCTGGGAAATCGATAACAAGTCGATACACCTCGAAGTGCAAATCGATAAAACACTTATATATCCCACATTTTAGTAGCTAGAGTCACCAAATTTGATGGCAAGATAGCTGGTGACATTCCTCAAAAAATTGCACTAAAAGTTTGGATGCCACGCCCACCTGTTCCGCCCCCAGCCCTCATCAAATTATAAACAAAAATGCCTGTATCTTCTACAGTTTTGAAGCTATAGCCATCAAAATTGGCATGAAGGTAGATGCTAACATCTGACAAAGTTATTCATCAAAACATTGGATGCCACGCCCCCAAAGAACGGGACATGCCCCACCGCCCTAAAAAAAACCGGAAGGCATGTATCTTTGTCAGCTTTTAAGCTGGAGTCTACAAATTTTGGATGCCACGCCCACTTATACCGCCCACCGCTATATCTCTCTGTTTTCGAGCTAGGCTCTTCAAATTTGGTAAGAACATTGTTAGTGACATCCGTAACAGATCTGCATCAATGTTTTGGATGCCACGCCCACTTATACCGCCCACCTCTATATCTTTCTTAGTTTTTGGGCTAGAGTCACCAAATTTGGAATGAACATTGGTTGTAACATCCGAAACAGGTGTGCATAAAATTGTTTATGCCAAGCTCACTTATACCGCCCACCTCTATATCTTTGTCGGTTTTTGCGCTAGAGTCTCCAAACTTGGTAGGGGGATAGAAAGTGCCATCCGCCACAGATATATGTCATGCCTACCCTTTCTGCCTGATTTTCATACCCAAAGCCCATATATATTACTTTTTGCACTCGGAATCCTTAAAACAGCTATGTAAACTGGTATCAAAGCATATCGCAGTCGGTTGCGTCCGACTGCAACGTTTTTACTTGTTTTTGTTTACTTTTGGTTGTAAAGAAAATTTGAAAAAATTGAGCAAAATTTAAATTTAATAATGCTGGCAAAGGAAATAGGTGATTGCGTTGTTAATACGGCAAATGATTGCGTCAACTTTGTGAAGTAGTAAACTCCTTCCCAACATTTCTAGTAGTACTAAGCCCAGGAGGAGAAAAACGTAAGAAAAGTATTTATATTTAAGGGACAGGGTATATTTAAGGCTAGGCACGCAGCACTATTAGATACGGGCATCACTATCAGAGGAGAGAAGCAGAGGCCACGACTGGACAGGCAAAGAAAAACAGCGGTAGCGGCAGAGAACGCAGCAGCCGAGAAGACCAACAGAGAACGCAGCAGCAAACGGCACGCGACAAACGAAGCCACCGACGCACCGCGCTGACTTAGCAGCCGAGAAGACCGACAGAGAACGCAGCAGCAGACGGCACGCGACAAACGAAGCCACCGACGCAGCGCGCTAACAATCGACTTAGCAGCCGAGAAGACTTGCCGAGGGCAAAGCAGCAGCGAAGACGACACGCAATCGATGCAAAATTAGGCGCAGCAGCAACAAACGAAAACGAGAGCGTCATCAGCAGCTCAAAAGGGCAGAGGGCGCAGCAGCGCATTAAGCAGCGATCGCGACTGCATGAGGGTACAGCATGCATTGGAAATGCGTGGCTCGTCAGTCGTTGCGGAATTGTAAAAGAGTGTGGTCATACGCGTGCCAAAGTACGGCAAAGGAAAGCGATTAACACGCGGCGTCGATCTGCACAGCCCAGGATACACACAAGGAGCCAACAACAACAACAACAGAAAGGATTACTGAAGAATAATGGACAGCGGGTAAGCTGGCCTCTGACTCTAGATTATACATGGGCGGGCGGGAGTTTTAAGTGCGGTGTGGTTAGGCAGGTACAGGCTGTGAATAAATTATGTAAAGTTATTAAGTGCAAGCAAGTGTATATTATCGTCGAGAGGGCAGCCACGGCGTGCCGCCTAGTCCCAACACGTGTTCCGAGCGTTTCTCTGCGCTTGTTGGGGCTGGTCGGTATCGCCGGCCACCCGTAGCGACCACCAAGACGCATTCCGAGGGTTTCTCTGTGCGCTTTGGTGGGTCTACGGGTGTCTCCTGGCCAATTTGTAATGTCTTTCGAATTTCTCATGGATTTTCTCAGCGTAGCCATGGCGTGCCGTATGGCCCCAACATGTGTTCCGAGCGTTTCTCTGCACATGTTGAGGCTATTCGGTAGCGTGCCGCCTGGTCCCAATACGTGTCCCGAGCGTTTCTCTGCACGTGTTGAGGCTAGTCGGTGCCACCGGCCATCGGTAGTGTACACCAAGACGCATTCCGAGTGTTTCTCTGTGCGTTTTGGTGGCCCTACGGATGCTCCGTTGCCATGTTATCAGTGTTGTCGTTTTCTTATAGTTCTAGCGTAGACGGCGTGCCGTACGGCCCCAATACGTGTTCCGAGCGTTTCTCTGCACGTGTTGAGGTTGGTTGGTGTCGCCGGCCACCCGTAGCGACCATCAAAACGAATTCCGAGGGCTTCTCTGTGCGCTTTGGTGTGCCTACAGTTGCCCCGAAACATCCCTTGAGTCACGGCATTTTATAAATTTTGTTGTAAAAGACCCTGGATATGACTGAGTATATACCCCAGCCCTAGAAAGCTTCTTTACAGATGGCGCCCGAGCAGGGACTCCGAGATTTATGTTGTTTCGGGGGGGATTTTTTTTTTGGTGTATTCACCAGCGACCAAGTAATACAATAGTTATAAATAAATGTAGATCTTTTCTTGTATTTTGTAAATGACTATGGCAAAAGGCCCCACGTTTTAGGCAGAATGGTGACGTAGTCCATATTTTCGGCCTGTCCGAAAGTACAGTCTCGGGGAGAAAAACAACAGACGCGCTCTGTTTATATTTTTTTTTTTCATGTGCTTGAGCACATAGCCGGCGTACCGCCCCACGGAAAGAAAAAAAAAAACGTGACCACGCTAGTTACACGTGGGATCATGTGGGCAGCGACATATGGAAGAGGTTCACGCACAAGCGGGCAAACACTTGGCAAGACATGCTAGGTACGAGATTATTTTGTTTTTTTTTTTTTGCTAGCCAACCGCATTCGAGAACTTTCCCCCAAACATTGGCTCCCTGGAGTACAGTAGGGCTCAGCTTCCCATTAACCATTTTTTTTTGTAAACCTACATAATTTTTTTTGTTGTTGTTGAGAGCGGAACAACCGTAGAAACAGGCCGAACGCAGTAACTACGCATCAGTCGCTTACGCAGCGACGAAGCTACTCAGCAGCAGAGCGGCTCAGCAGCAGAGCCGAATACCAGCCGAACCGAGCGACGAAGCTACTCAGCAACAGAGCGGCTCAGCAGCAGAGCCGAATACCAGCCGAACCGAGCGACGAAGCGATTCAGCAGCAGAGCCGAATACCAGCCGAACCAAGCAACGAAGCGACTCAGCAACGGTGAGGCTCAGCCGCAAAGCCGAGGATCAGCCGACGCAACGACAGAACACAGCCGACGAAGACATCGGACGGCAGAGGTCCCGAAGTCCGCACGACCAGGCAGCTGAGGCGGGTAGCCCAGCATATATAAGGCGGTCACTGACAGCGGGATAGGCAGTTTAGCAACGGGAGTCAACCAGTGACAACAGTCAGTGATACAGTGCTCAAATAAAGAACCAAATTTAAATAACACAGCCTTGACAAGTGAATCCTCACGCAAAGAAAAGGACTCGCAGGACCAACAGCAGGACCAACAGCAGGATCGGCAGGACTCGCAGGACCAACAGTAGCACCCGTTACAGCACACGCTACAGAACCAACAGCAGGACCAGCACCACCCGTAGCAGCGGTATATCAACAACACTACAAACCTGCGGATCTGTTAAAGAGTGCGGTCATACACGTACCAAAGTACGGCAAAGAAAAGCGATTAACACGCGGCGTCGATCTGCACAGCCCAGGATACACACAAGGAGCCAACAACAACAACAAGAGAAAGGATTATTGAAGAACAATGGACAGCGGGTAAGCTGGCCTCTGACTCTAGCATATACATGGGCGGGCGGGAGTTTTAAGTGCGGTGTGGTTAGGCAGGTACAGGCTGTGAATAAATTATGTGAAGTTATTAAGTGCAAGCAAGTGTATATTATCGTCGAGAGGGCAGCCACGGCGTGCCGCCTAGTCCCAACACGTGTTCCGAGCGTTTCTCTGCACGTGTTGAGGCTATTCGGTAGCGTGCCGGCTAGCCCCAACACGTGTTCCGAGCGTTTCTCTACACGTGCTGAAGCTGTTCGGTGCCACCGGCCATCGGTAGTGTACACCAAGACGCATTCCGAGTGTTTCTCTGTGCGTTTTGGTGGCCCTACGGATGCTCCCTTGCCATGTTAGCAGTGTTGTTGTTTTGTCATGGTTCTAGCGTAGACGGCGTGCCGTACGGCCCCAACATGTGTTCCGAGCGTTTCTCTGCACATGTTGAGGCTATGCGGTAGCGTGTCGCCTGGTCCCAATACGTGTTCTGAGCGTTTCTCTGCACGTGTTGAGGCTAGTCGGTGCCACCGGTCATCGGTAATGTACACCAAGACGCATTCCGAGTGTTTCTCTGTGCGTTTTGGTGGCCCTACGGATGCTCCCTTGCCATGTTAGCAGTGTTGTTGTTTTGTCATGGTTCTAGCGTAGACGGCGTGCCGTACGGCCCCAACATGTGTTCCGAGCGTTTCTCTGCACATGTTGAGGCTATTCGGTAGCGTACCGCCTGGCCCCAATACGTGTTCCGAGCGTATCTCTGCACGTGTTGAGGTTGGTCGGTGTCGCCGGCCACCCGTAGCGACCATCAAAACGCATTCCGAGGGCTTCTTTGTGCGCTTTGGTGGGCCTACAGTTGCCCCGAAACATCCCTCGAGTCTCGGCATTTTATAAATTTTGTTGTAAAAGACCCTGGATATGACTGAGTACATACCAGAGCCCTAGAAAGCTTCTTTACGTGCCGAGAAACGCTCGGAAAGTTGTAAGAGCCTTCTGAATTTTTGTGCGAACTCCACACAAGAAGTCAATGCCCAAAATTGCATCGTCCAGGATCCCTGGCATAACCAGCAGGGGTACCACAGCATCTTGTGTGTCGAGCTTTATCTTTTCTACTTCTGCCCGTGTTATGTGCTTTGGTGAACCATCTGCGAGGATTATTCGTACCTGGATGTCGCGAATGTTATCCTTGGTACCGACGATTTTTGCTAAACGTTCAGTTATAAATGATCGCGTGGCTCCTGTGTCCAGTGTTGCTACTACCGGGGTGTCCCGTATGGTCACCGAAACCGCGATCCTCCCCTCCTTCAAGCGTAACGGGTGATCTAATGACGAGGGCTCCAACTGCTGTTGCTCTCCGCCCTGTCCTCTGCTGGGCGGAGACGCTGACCGTTTCCCGATCGAGCGACACGGCAGCATCCGATGGTGCGTGTCCCACGCCGGCCACATTCCCAGCAGAACAACATTTGAGGATTCCGACAATCTTTAGAGAAATGCCCGATTTCTCCGCAATTTCGGCAAGCCCGCTTTACGTCCACTGCTCCCTCCGTGTCCTGTGGCATCGTCTTGATCGTTGTCTCGTTCATGGTTGGTACTGCCAAGTCCCAGTTTTCTTGTCCGTGGTCTCCGATGTTATGCGCGTGGCCGAGTGCTTTTGGCGTACTTGCTGGGACCAATGCTGCATATCCCTTCTTGTTCCGGTCCCGAACTGTCTCAAAGCTTGTGACCAGCTGGGTCAACCTGGCCAATGTGCTAAACTCGTGCCGGCGTGTAAATAGTTGGTACTCTGGCAGCAAGTTGTCGTATATGCGATCCAGCTCTTGTTCCGGCGAGTATTGGGCCCGTTGGATCAGTAAACGCAGCTCAAAATTGTAGTCACGGAAGGCTTCACCTGGGCGTTGAACACGAGCCTGGATTGTACTTTCTAAGCGTTGAAAGTACTGTGGCGGCAAGAAAAAGTCCAAGAACTCTTTCTTAAACGACTCCCAAGGTTTATCCTGCATGTTGTAGGCGCGGTACCATCCTTCAGCCCGACCGGTCAATAGCCCGAATATGGCTCGTGGTAGTTGGTCGACACTTCCCCGGCAAGTGGTCACACGCCCCTCGAGCTTCTCGATAAAACTCAGTGGGTCCGAGATGCCGTCAAACACGATACCCCAGTTGCGCAGCTTATCCGCCAGCATGGAGCACGAAATTTCCTCTCGACGTCCTCCTGGGTCTGCGGTACTGGTACCCGGCAGTTCGTGGTCCTCCTGCGTAACAGTTTTCATCGCCGACACCGGTACCTGAAGCTGCTTGTATCCTGGGCTGTGCAGATCGACGCCGCGTGTTAATCGCTTTTCTTTGCCGTACTTTGGTACGTGTATGACCGCACTCTTTAACAGATCCGCAGGTTTGTAGTGTTGTTGATATACCGCTGCTACGGGTGGTGCTGGTCCTGCTGTTGGTTCTGTAGCGTGTGCTGTAACGGGTGCTACTGTTGGTCCTGCGAGTCCTGCCGATCCTGCTGTTGGTCCTGCGAGTCCTGCCGATCCTGCTGTTGGTCCTGCGAGTCCCGCTGTTGGTCCTGCGAGTCCTTTTCTTTGCGTGAGGATTCACTTGTCAAGGCTGTTGTATTTAAATTTTGTTCTTTATTTGAGCACTGTATCACTGACTGTTGTCACTGGTTGACTCTCGTTGCTAAACTGCCTATCCCGCTGTCAGTGACCGCCTTATATATGCTGGGCTACCCGCCTCAGCTGCCTGGTCGTGCGGACTTTGGGACCTCTGCCGTCCGATGTCTTCGTCGGCTGTGTTCTGTCGTTGCGTCGGCTGATCCTCGGCTTTGCGGCTGAGCCTCACCGTTGCTGAGTCGCTTCGTTGCTTGGTTCGGCTGGTATTCGGCTCTGCTGCTGAGCCGCTCTGTTGCTGAGTAGCTTCGTCGCTTGGTACGGCTGGTATTCGGCTCTGCTGCTGAGCCGCTCTGCTGCTGAGTAGCTTCGTCGCTGCGTAAGCGACTGATGCGTAGTTACTGCGTTCGGCCTGTTTCTACGGTTGTTCCGCTCTCAACAACAACAAAAAAAATTATGTAGGTTTACAAAAAAAAATGGTTAATGGGAAGCTGAGCCCTACTGTACTCCAGGGAGCCAATGTTTGGGGGAAAGTTCTCGAATGCGGTTGGCTAGCAAAAAAAAAAAAACAAAATAATCTCGTACCTAGCATGTCTTGCCAAGTGTTTGCCCGCTTGTGCGTGAAACTGTTCCATATGTCGCTGCCCACATGATCCCACGTGTAACTAGCGTGGTCACGTTTTTTTTTTTTTTTCCTTTCGGGGGGCGGTACGCCGGCTATGTGCTCAAGCACATGAAAAAAATATAAACAGAGCGCGTCTGTTGTTTTTCTCCCCGAGACTGTACTTTCGGACAGGCCGAAAATATGGACTATGTCACCATTCTGCCTAAAACGTGGGGCCTTTTGCCATAGTCATTTACAAAATACAAGAAAAGATCTACATTTATTTATAACTATTGTATTACTTGGTCGCTGGTGAACACACCAAAAAAAAAAAAATAATAGCCTCATCATGTGCAGAGAAAAGCTCGGAACACATGTTGGGGCCGTACGGCACGCTGTCTACGCTAGAACTATAAGAAAACAACAACACTGCAAACCTGGCGAGGGAGCATCCGTAGGGCCACCAAAACGCACAGAAAAACTCTCGGAATGCGTCTTGGTGTACACTACCGATGGCCGGTGGCACCGACCAGCTTCAACACGTGCAGAGAAACGCTCGGAACACGTGTAGGGGCTAGCCGGCACGCTACCGAATAGCCTCAACATGTGCAGAGAAACGCTCGGAACACATGTTGGGGCCATACGGCACGCCATGGCTACGTTGAGAAAAACCATTAGAAATTCGAAAGACATTACAAATTGGCCAGGAGACACCCGTAGATCCACCAAATTGCACAGAGAAACCCTCGGAATGCGTCTTGGTGGTCGCTACGGGTGGCCGGCGATACCGACCAGCCCCAACAAGCGCAGAGAAACGCTCGGAACACGTGTTGGGACTAGGCGGCACGCCGTGGCTGCCCTCTCGACGATAATATACACTTGCTTGCACTTAATAACTTTACATAATTTATTCACAGCCTGTACCTGCCTAACCACACCGCACTTAAAACTCCCGCCCGCCCATGTATAATCTAGAGTCAGAGGCCAGCTTACCCGCTGTCCATTATTCTTCAGTAATCCTTTCTGTTGTTGTTGTTGTTGGCTCCTTGTGTGTATCCTGGGCTGTGCAGATCGACGCCGCGTGTTAATCGCTTTCCTTTGCCGTACTTTGGCACGCGTATGACCACACTCTTTTACAATTCCGCAACGACTGACGAGCCACGCATTTCCAATGCATGCTGTACCCTCATGCAGTCGCGATCGCTGCTTAATGCGCTGCTGCGCCCTCTGCCCTTTTGAGCTGCTGATGACGCTCTCGTTTTCGTTTGTTGCTGCTGCGCCTAATTTTGCATCGATTGCGTGTCGTCTTCGCTGCTGCTTTGCCCTCGGCAAGTCTTCTCGGCTGCTAAGTCGATTGTTAGCGCGCTGCGTCGGTGGCTTCGTTTGTCGCGTGCCGTCTGCTGCTGCGTTCTCTGTCGGTCTTCTCGGCTGCTAAGTCAGCGCGGTGCGTCGGTGGCTTCGTTTGTCGCGTGCCGTTTGCTGCTGCGTTCTCTGTTGGTCTTCTCGGCTGCTGCGTTCTCTGCCGCTACCGCTGTTTTTCTTTGCCTGTCCAGTCGTGGCCTCTGCTTCTCTCCTCTGATAGTGATGCCCGTATCTAATAGTGCTGCGTGCCTAGCCTTAAATATACCCTGTCCCTTAAATATAAATACTTTTCTTACGTTTTTCTCCTCCTGGGCTTAGTACTACTAGAAATGTTGGGAAGGAGTTTACTACTTCACAAAGTTGACGCAATCATTTGCCGTATTAACAACGCAATCACCTATTTCCTTTGCCAGCATTATTAAATTTAAATTTTGCTCAATTTTTTCAAATTTTCTTTACAACCAAAAGTAAACAAAAACAAGTAAAAACGTTGCAGTCGGACGCAACCGACTGCGATATGCTTTGATACCAGTTTACATAGCTGTTTTAAGGATTCCGAGTGCAAAAAGTAATATATATGGGCTTTGGGTATGAAAATCAGGCAGAAAGGGTAGGCATGACATATATCTGTGGCGGATGGCACTTTCTATCCCCCTACCAAGTTTGGAGACTCTAGCGCAAAAACCGACAAAGATATAGAGGTGGGCGGTATAAGTGAGCTTGGCATAAACAATTTTATGCACACCTGTTTCGGATGTTACAACCAATGTTCATTCCAAATTTGGTGACTCTAGCCCAAAAACTAAGAAAGATATAGAGGTGGGCGGTATAAGTGGGCGTGGCATCCAAAACATTGATGCAGATCTGTTACGGATGTCACTAACAATGTTCTTACCAAATTTGAAGAGCCTAGCTCGAAAACAGAGAGATATAGCGGTGGGCGGTATAAGTGGGCGTGGCATCCAAAATTTGTAGACTCCAGCTTAAAAACTGACAAAGATACATGCCTTCCGGTTTTTTTAGGGCGGTGGGGCATGTCCCGTTCTTTGGGGGCGTGGCATCCAATGTTTTGATGAATAACTTTGTCAGATGTTAGCATCTACCTTCATGCCAATTTTGATGGCTATAGCTTCAAAACTGTAGAAGATACAGGCATTTTTGTTTATAATTTGATGAGGGCTGGGGGCGGAACAGGTGGGCGTGGCATCCAAACTTTTAGTGCAATTTTTTGAGGAATGTCACCAGCTATCTTGCCATCAAATTTGGTGACTCTAGCTACTAAAATGTGGGATATATAAGTGTTTTATCGATTTGCACTTCGAGGTGTATCGACTTGTTATCGATTTCCCAGGCCCCCTGAGGTCGTAAAGCCCTAGATTTAACACTTTGTCTGACGAAGACATGTACCAAGATATTTGCAAAGTTGCAAGGCTCTAACTTTAAGGGTGTCGAAAAAAGTTGCGTTCATACGGACGGACGGACGGACGGACGCACAGACACCATGACGGACATTGCACAAACCCAATATACTATGATACCTTTGGTATCAAAGTATAAACAGCTGATTGCTAAAGACCTTTTGTCAGTGCAAATGACTTTTCGCCTGTATCACTAAGGCCTTTTTAAAACCTTCAGTGTAAATGCACTATAACAAAATGTGTTTTGGAACTAGTTCATAGTGATGTATGCGGCCCAATGAACGTGAATTCACTTGCTGGAAATCGATATGTGGTGACCTTTATCGATTATTTCACAAGAAAGAACTTTGTTTATTTTATGCGCACGAAAAATTAAGTGTTTGAAAAATTCAAATTGTTTAAAAACTATTTTGAATGCCAGACTGATAAGTGGCGTAAAACGACAACTTACGGTGCCGTACACGCCACAGCAAAACAGTGTTGCTGAGCGGGAAAACCGCACGCTGATTGAGATGGCGAAAAGTGTACTTGTACACGCAAAATTGCCGGAGTTTTTATTTGCGGAAGCCGTGCAAAGTGCTGCATATCTACGCAATTGATGCCCTTCCAAAGCTCTCGATGGACGCACTCCCTTTGAGTTATGGAAAGGTCATAAACCATCAGTAAATCATTTGCGCACCTTTGGCTCAAGAGTTTTTGCACTGGATAAGACCACAAAAGGAAAGTTCCAGGCAAAAGGAAAAGAACTTTTTTGTTGGCTATTCTTTTGAGTCCAAGGCGTATCGACTTTATGATCGCGAAAAACGATCAATAGTAGCACAACGCGACGTCAAGTTCTTAGAGGGTGAGTTTAAAACAGCTACATCAAGTTCAAACATTGATTACTCTACAAACATTATTCGTCTCGAGCCACAAGCCACTGATTTGCAAGAAGAGCATACAGATTTACAGGTGCAAAACATTGAAAGCAGTAGCTCCGATGAAGAAGGGGAAGATTTTGTGAGTGCTAGCGACGCCGAAGAACTGGAACTGGATGAGGCAGAAAGTCCCATACGCCGTGGACCAGGCAGACCACAGATTATGCGGACAGGCCAGCCTGGCAGTCCCCGAAAACGATATCAAGTACTAAATTGCCAGGATAAATAAATAAATAAATATATTGGGGGAGATCTCCCGACAGAGATGGAGGCACTGCGACCGAGCGATCTTTTGTGCCCATATGACTCCCTATTTAGACAAGAGCTGCTCAACCTCCCTTATGAAGGCTAGCAGACCTCCCGTCAAGACTTTCCTTATCTGCATAGCTGTTAGAAACTCGCTATGCAGATGCCTCCTTCTAGACCAAACGACGGCTGGACATTCACAGAGAATGTGTTTTGTCGTCTCGTCATCCCCCTTACAGAACCTACACTCTGTGTTAGGAGACAGACGCATTTTATGAAGATGGTATTTCAAGACATGGTGGCCGGTGAGGTAGGCTACCAATAATCTTAGGTTCATTCTGTAACACCCAGCAGTATTCCTTCCTACTAGTGGATGAATCTCTGATTGAAAGACGCTGGGCCATTTACCCAGTGCAATCGAGACTCTGGTGTTGGTCCAAAGATCCCCGCACCCACCCCTAGCTCAGTTTTAGGCCCATCGGTGAACCACAGCAGGTCCCTGGGGTCATTACAAGGGTTGCCATTCTCCCATGCCCTACGGTCTGGAATGAGAGTCCTGAATTTCGCCCCAAAATAGAGCTTCGTGGTCATGAGATCTGTTCGGTTGCAGACCTCTTAGCCAAAAACATTATTCAAAATACTAACATGACCCGCATCATTAGTCAGTAACCCAGATGTGAGTTTGATCCTAAGAAGACTTTTTACGTCACCTTCTTGTATGTGAATATGTAGAGGAGTCAATCCAATAATTTTCTCCATAGCCGTAGTTGGGCATGTGCGTAAAGCTCCCGTCAGAGTTACACACACAAGCCGCTGCAGCTTGCTGCACTTCTGAATGGCCGTAACCTGCTGCATTTTGGGCCACGACACAAGAGCAGCATAGGACACGATAGGTCTGACCATCATGCAGTAAAGCCACAGGATGGATTTGGAGTCAAGGCCCCACGATCTACCATAAAGTCTTTGACATGCCCATAAAGCATGTGAATCGTTTTATTAAGGTGCGAGTTCCAGTTAAGTCGTTTGTCTAGAACAACTCCCAGATATTTGACCTCACTGGAGAGCTCTACGGGAGTCCCACCAATGACTAGGAGGCCGATGTCATTGATGTACCGTTTGGTGAACGGCACAACAACCGCCTTGTGCGGATTGATGTTGAGACCCACGTTTATGCACCATTCTAGAACCAAATTGAGTGCCCTTTGCATTAGTTCGGTGACGGTGTTTCCGAACTTCCCTGTGACTACAATGGCCAAGTCATCTGCATACCCGATGGCTGTGTAGTTTTTCTAGAAGTTTGTCAACTACAAGTGGCCATAGCAGGGGAGACAGCACTCCACCTTGTGGACACCCGAGAAGACCGACAGAGAACGCAGCAGCAGACGGCACGCGGCAATCGAAGCCGCCGACGCACCGCGCTGACTTAGCAGCCGAGAAGACCGACACAGAACGCAGCAGCAGACGGCACGCGACAAACGAAGCCACCGACGCAGCGCGCTAACAACCGACTTAGCAGCCGAGAAGACTTGCCGAGGGCAAAGCAGCAGCGAAGACGACACGCAATCGATGCAAAATTGGGCGCAGCAGCAACAAACGAAAACGAGAGCGTCATCAGCAGCTCAAAAGGCAGTGGGCGCAGCAGCGCATTAAGCAGCGATCGCGACTGCATGAGGGTACAGCATGGAAATGCGTGGCTCGTCAGTCGTTGCGGAATTGTAAAAGAGTGTGGTCATACGCGTGCCAAAGTACGGCAAAGGAAAGCGATTAACACGCGGCGTCGATCTGCACAGCCCAGGATACACACAAGGAGCCAACAACAACAACAACAGAAAGGATTACTGAAGAATAATGGACAGCGGGTAAGCTGGCCTCTGACTCTAGATTATACATGGGCGGGCGGGAGTTTTAAGTGCGGTGTGGTTAGGCAGGTACAGGCTGTGAATAAATTATGTGAAGTTATTAAGTGCAAGCAAGTGTATATTATCGTCGAGAGGGCAGCCACGGCGTGCCGCCTAGTCCCAACACGTGTTCCGAGCGTTTCTCTGCACGTGTTGAGGCTATTCGGTAGCGCGCCAGCTAGCCCCAACACGTGTTCCGAGCGTTTCTCTGCACGTGTTGAAGCTGGTCGGTGCCACCGGCCATCGGTAGTGTACACCAAGGCGCATTCCGAGGGTTTCTCTGTGCGTTTTGGTGGCCCTACGGATGCTCCCTCGCCAGGTTTGTAGTGTTGTTCTTTTCTAATAGTTCTCAGAGTAGCCACGGCGTGCCGGTTGGCACAGCAGGACTCGCAGGACCAACAGCAAGATCGGCAGGACTCGCAGGACCAACAGTAGCATTCGTCACAGCACACGCTACAGAACCAACAGCAGGACCAGCACCACCCGTAGCAGCGGTATATCAATAACACACGCGGCAGAACTACCAGCACTACCTGACATGGGTGTAAAGTGGATCACTTTTCGGCGCAAGGAAGAGCTACAGCAGCTTGCCCAAGAATTCGGGTTGGGAACTACTGGCACGGTCGAGGAATTGCGGGCAGTATTTCGGCGTTTGTCACCAGGGGCGAACACTCGGAGGCAACACGAGACCGCCTGGTGGAACTGGAAGCTAGCTACGGAGATATGGCCAGCCCTCGGGATGGTCGCTCGCCATCAGTGTCTCCATGCCCTGAAAGCCGTGAAAGCTACAAGCAGCTTCAGGTACCGGTGCCGGCGATGAAAACTGTTACGCAGGAGGACCACGAACTGCCGGGTACCAGTACCGCAGACCCAGGAGGACGTCGAGAGGAAATTTCGTGCTCCATGCTGGCGGATAAGCTGCGCAACTGGGGTATCGTGTTTGACGGCATCTCGGACCCACTGAGTTTTATCGAGAAGCTCGAGGGGCGTGTGACCACTTGCCGGGGAAGTGTCGACCAACTACCACGAGCCATATTCGGGCTATTGACCGGTCGGGCTGAAGTATGGTACCGCGCCTACAACATGCAGGATAAACCTTGGGAGTCGTTTAAGAAAGAGTTCTTGGACTTTTTCTTGCCGCCACAGTACTTTCAACGCTTAGAAAGTACAATCCAGGCTCGTGTTCAACGCCCAGGTGAAGCCTTCCGTGACTACATTATTGAGCTGCGTTTACTGATCCAACGGGCCGAATACTCGCCGGAACAAGAGCTGGATCGCATATACGACAACTTGCTGCCAGAGTACCAACTATTTACACGCCGGCACGAGTTTAGCACATTGGCCAGGTTGACCCAGCTGGTCACAAGCTTTGAGACAGTTCGGGACCGGAACAAGAAGGGATATGCAGCATTGGTCCCAGCAAGTACGCCAAAAGCACTCGGCCACGCGCATAACATCGGAGACCACGGACAAGAAAACTGGGACTTGGCAGTACCAACCATGAACGAGACAACGATCAAGACGATGCCACAGGACACGGAGGGAGCAGTGGACGTAAAGCGGGCTTGCCGAAATTGCGGAGAAATCGGGCATTTCTCTAAAGATTGTCGGAATCCTCAAATGTTGTTCTGCTGGGAATGTGGCCGGCGTGGGACACGCACCATCGAATGCTGCCGTGTCGCTCGATCGGGAAACGGTCAGCGTCTCCGCCCAGCAGAGGACAGGGCGGAGAGCAACAGCAGTTGGAGCCCTCGTCATTAGATCACCCGTTACGCTTGAAGGAGGGGAGGATCGCGGTTTCGGTGACCATACGGGACACCCCGGTAGTAGCAACACTGGACACAGGAGCCACGCGATCATTTATAACTGAACGTTTAGCAAAAATCGTCGGTACCAAGGATAACATTCGCGACATCCAGGTACGAATAATCCTCGCAGATGGTTCACCAAAGCACATAACCCGGGCAGAAGTAGAAAAGATAAAGCTCGACAAACAAGATGCTGTAGTACCCCTGCTGGTTATGCCAGGGATCCTGGACGATGTAATTTTGGGCATTGACTTTTTATGTGGAGTTCGCACAAAAATTCAGTGTGGCCGATTTTTCTTACAACTCTCGCCTTCACTCGCTTCACGAGCGTATCCGACTCTGATGACTCCAGCCAAACCAACGACGACCAATACAACATCGCAGGACGCACAGGACGGACATGGCACTGAGCTAGCCGACTTCGTAGAGACAGCGGCGGCTAGTGTTGCACCAACGCAGGATGCCCGCTACACTGAGCTAGCCGACTTCGTAGAGACCGCGCAGGCTAGTGAATCAACATCGCAGGACGCACAGGACGGACATGCCACTGAGCTAGCCGACCTCGTAGAGACAGCGCAGGCTAGTGTTGCACCAACGCCGGATGCCCGCAACACTGAGCTAGCCGACTTCGTAGAGACCGCGCGGGCTAGTGAACCAACATCGCAGGACGTACCGGATTCGGAGCTAGTCGATTTCATAACAACCGTGCAGGCCAGTCAGACGAAGACGCAGGCGAAACAACATCGAACCAACAGAGGTTATGCACTCAAACCACTGGCAGACGCTCACAAGGCGCGGAGAACGAACCCATTTCGGAGACAACAACGGGCATTACCAGACATTTTGGAAGAGCAGGAAAGCACGCAACGAACTGTCCCGATAAGCCTAGCAGTCGTCACGACAGAGGAAGGAGAAGGGGCCCCCAGCGGAAGCAAACGCAACGGAACACGCATTGCATGCCTGGAGAAGGAACTAGCCCGATTTGAGAACATGACAGGAGTATCACACATTTCGCTTCTCCATCAACCGGCAACGACAGGTGACGATTAGTTTACTTCCCCCGAAGTAGGAAGGGAGTGTGAAGTAGTAAACTCCTTCCCAACATTTCTAGTAGTACTAAGCCCAGGAGGAGAAAAACGTAAGAAAAGTATTTATATTTAAGGGACAGGGTATATTTAAGGCTAGGCACGCAGCACTATTAGATACGGGCATCACTATCAGAGGAGAGAAGCAGAGGCCACGACTGGACAGGCAAAGAAAAACAGCGGTAGCGGCAGAGAACGCAGCAGCCGAGAAGACCAACAGAGAACGCAGCAGCAAACGGCACGCGACAAACGAAGCCACCGACGCACCGCGCTGACTTAGCAGCCGAGAAGACCGACACAGAACGCAGCAGCAGACAGCACGCGACAAACGAAGCCACCGACGCAGCGCGCTAACAACCGACTTAGCAGCCGAGAAGACTTGCCGAGGGCAAAGCAGCAGCGAAGACGACACGCAATCGATGCAAAATTAGGCGCAGCAGCATCAAACGAAAACGAGAGCGTCATCAGCAGCTCAAAAGGGCAGAGGGCGCAGCAGCGCATTAAGCAGCGATCGCGACTGCATGAGGGTACAGCATGCATTGGAAATGCGTGGCTCGTCAGTCGTTAAAGAGTGCGGTCATACGCGTGCCAAAGTACGGCAAAGCAAAGTGATTAACACGCGGCGTCGATCTGCACAGCCCAGGATACACAAAGAGACCAACGTCGACGCACAAACATAAGGAGCCAACAACAACAACAACAGAAAGGATTATTGAAGAACAATGGACAGCGGGTAAGCTGGCCGCTGACTCTAGATTATACATGGGCGGGCGGGAGTTTTAAGTGCGGTGTGGTTAGGCAGGTACAGGTTGTGAATAAATTATGTGAAGTTATTAAGTGCAAGCAAGTGTATATTATAGTCGAGAGGGCAGCCACGGCGTGCCGAATAGTCCCAACACGTGTTCCGAGCGTTTCTCTGCACGTGTTGGGGCTGGTCGGTATTACCGGCCACCCGTAGCGACCACCAAGACGCATTCCGAGGGTTTCTCTGTGCGCTTTGGTGGGTCTACGGGTGTCTCCTGGCCAATTTGTAATGTCTTTCGAATTTCTCATGGATTTTCTCAGCGTAGCCACGGCGTGCCGTATGGCCCCAGCATGTGTTTCGAGCGTTTCTCTGCACATGTTGGGGGTATTCGGTAGCGTGCCGGCTAGCCCCAACACGTGTTCCGAGCGTTTCTCTACACGTGCTGAAGCTGTTCGGTGCCACCGGCCATCGGTAGTGTACACCAAGACGCATTCCGAGTGTTTCTCTGTGCGTTTTGGTGGCCCTACGGATGCTCCCTTGCCATGTTAGCAGTGTTGTTGTTTTGTCATGGTTCTAGCGTAGACGGCGTGCCGTACGGCCCCAACATGTGTTCCGAGCGTTTCTCTGCACATGTTGAGGCTATTCGGTAGCGTGCCGCCTGGCCCCAATACGTGTCCCGAGCGTTTCTCTGCACGTGTTGAGGTTGGTTGGTGTCGCCGGCCACCCGTAGCGACCATCAAAACGCATTCCTAGGGCATCTCTGTGCGCTTTGGTGGGCCTACAGTTGCCCCGAAACATCCCTCGAGTCTCGGCATTTTATAAATTTTGTTGTAAAAGACCCTGGATATGACTGAGTACATACCCCAGCCCTAGAAAGCTTCTTTACAACTTTTTTTTTGGCAATTTTGTTGATTACGTGAACCCAGAAGTGACCGCAGCAGTACTTGCCCATAATGCAATGTCTGGATTTGACTGCATTAGGACGCGAAGCATCTGGAAGGCAGAGCGCAATGGCTGCTATTGGGAGATGGATGTCCCGAAATTGAGTGAGATGGCCTTAAAGAAACCTCTTCCAAATACTTTGCGACACCTTGCCTGAAATGGAAATGATGGACACTAACTTAAGAGCGTCCATTCCTCTGGCAAAACGGGTAGCCGTAGCTCTGTATAGCCTGGGCTCATCTGCAGATCAATCAAAATAAGAGTTACTTTTCAATTTTTATTTTAAAAATTGAAAATAAAAATTGATTTGAAATATCTTTTGAAATTATAATCATTACAGTCCCTACTATTTTCACAATTCTATTTGTTAGTGTGTTTGTTTTTGCACGGTATATAGAAATATTTGCACTTATGTAAAGTATTTATTTATTCATTCAGTATTTATTCATGTTTGTTTATATCGATTGCATATGTTAAGTACCGATATATCGTTAATCGTTAAGTTAATATTCTAATTACCGATGTTAGTATTAAGTAATTTTATCGAAAAAAGCTGCGTCTGGCCACACCAACGATCGCTCTGCCTTTTATCTTCCGGTAACCAAGACGACGACACGCAATTGCGATCTATCGTCAATTTAATTTAATAAAATAAAAGCTATCATCGATATGTGGCGACCCAGCCACAGCCAGGTCTGGCAGCCCCACGACGACGGAAGCAAACACTGGTTCCTCGCGATGTTTATTAACAATAGATATCGATACTTTGGATGTTTACACAGCACTGAACCAAGCGACGCACAGTGGGGCCTCTGCCGGAAAAGCGTTGCATAAATCATTTTTTATCAGAACGCGTTTGGCAAAAGTTAAACATGTAATCGACAGAGAATACTTCAAAAATAATGGATCCAAAAGATTTTTGAAATCGGTTAAAAATTATGGCTGCTAGAGCTTATCAAAGTTGAGAAATTTTTCGTGAGTACGAATAATTGACAATTTTTACGAAAATTCGCCACTTTCAAAGTGAATATTGGGCGATATAAACAACCGATCTTCGATCTTTTTTTTATATGAAAAGTATGTTCAATGTTAGTATTTTGTTGTTTAAGTTTTGAATATAACTGAAATACTTATTAAACTAGAAACGTTAAAGAAATACACGAAATTTTCCTTATTTTTGAACTTTCGTGGAAAAGAACTCACAGGGATTATACGGGATTATTGTGGGACCACTTGCATGTGATAGATGAAATATATACCTTTCATATGTTTTTGGTCTAAATGTGCGGAAATCGAGATAAATCCAAAAAACTAGGTGCACCTCGCGTTAAAAGCACGCAGCAGGTATAAGGAAGAAGAAGAGCGCATGCAAATTTGGCTGTAGCGGGTGTGTTGTTTATTTATAACATTGCTATATGTTGTATTATAAGTACTAACTGACTATATGTACCCCCTTTAAGAAATGTTGAGTTTATAATTACCGGCTTGAAAAGGGTGTGAAAGGCAGGTAAATATATGTTTATGGCTTCTGTTGTTTCCTTACGCCTGAGGAGTGAAACTTCTGAACATTGGAAAAATCTTCGACCATCATAGATTCATTATTGTCGCCCTATTTTCTTAAAACATGCGAAGAAGTCCTCTGAGTTGATTAAATCAACTGTAAGCGACATACAGAATCAAATTAGCCAACTGAACCCTACTGTTTTTCAAACAAAGAGTGGAAAAACAATAACGATTAACTTTCAGTTTTTCCTGACAATGATTGATGGAAAAGTCTTAAATAAAATTACAAACACCTCCTCAACTCCTATTTGTAAAAAAAACTCAAAAGGACTTTCACAATTTAGACGACTCAACGAGTGACGAGAACTGCTACGAATATGGAATTTCTCCTTTGCATTGCAGAATAAAGTGTATGGAATTTATTCTGAAGCTTGCCTACACACTTCCTCGGCCATTAGAAACAGCAACGGATAATACACCTCGTGAGGATATACAGAGTAGAAAAGAAATTATACAAGCTGAGTTCTCTCCGAAGTTGGGATTGAAAGTTGACTGCCCAAAGCATGGATACGGAAATACGAATGACGGAAATACTTCAAGGCGATTTTTTGAAAATGATAAAATTACATCTTTGATAACAGGTGTTAATCATGACATCATTAAAAGGTTGGCTGTTATCCTAAATGTTAAAAACTGCAAGGAAATGATAAATGGTGCAAAATTTGGTGAATACAAATCGCAAACAGCTTATCTTTTGACTGATTTGTATCTTCAGAAAAAACTTACCCTTACGGTACATAGGAATTTGGCTTATGGAAAGGACTTAATAGAGTATCAATGCTTACAAATTGGAGAGCTTTCTGAAGAAGCACAGGAATGTAAAAACAAGGACTACAAAAGGTTCAGATACACAAATACGTGCAAAATTTCTCGGTCTCGACAAAATGAAGACCTTTTTAACATGCTGGCAGCCACATCGGATCCACTTCTTGCATCGCTTAGACATGTGCGATCACGAAAGGATTTGGATGGAAGCAACTATAGTTCCGAAATGTTAAGTTTATTAGATATGAACATTAATGTTGATGATCATTTTGATGAAAATCAGTCATCAATAGCAAATATTCAAAATTAACCTCAAAAAATCGGCAAAAAAACCAATTTAAATGTAATGTATTTTAGTTTGAAAATTGAATTAAAACAACTAAAAAATGTAAATAGTTATTGAAATCATTAAAAATTTTCAGTTATAAATAAAAAAAATTTTTATTTGAATTTTACAGGCAAAATATGCTCAAAAATATTTCTTGACTTTGACCTTGAATATTTAAGCAGCACGGAACTTATAACACTTATTTAAAGCTTGAGAAGTTTTTTGTCAAATGATTTTTAAATTTTTGAAATCGCTTCATGAGCAAAGGCCCCACTGTGCGACGCTTGATTCTTGACCGCGTCTCCCGCCAAAAGAATTATTACACATAAACTAATTGAATATTAATAAAGTGAATATTGTTAGAGCCATGAGTTCTACATTGGTGACCCCGACTAGCAAAATGAACACTCTCAACGATTCAGCAAACACAGCTTGTTCGCCAGACTCTGGTGAATTGCGACAGCGTGCCAACCGGCACGTCAAGTTCCAGCTCTATGCAACAACACCAAGCTCAGACTTACGGCAACTTGCCAACAGTCGAATCAGTGGGTACCATCAAGCTGCCACCCTTCTGGAAAGATCATGTTGAACTATGGTTTATACAAGTTGAGGCACAATTTGTATGCAATCGCATCACTTCCGACAACACGCGCTTTTACTACTTAGTGAGCGCACTTGATGCCAGCGTCATGTCGGAATTAACAGATGTCATCATGCAGCACCGGATGCTGACAAATATAACAATTTGAAGGCGACTATGATTAAACGGTTTACCGAGTCGACTGGCCGAAAGTTGCATAGAGCGCTGTCTAAGCTTGTCCTTGAAGATCAAAAGCCATCTCAGCTGCTTCGACAAATGACTATGCTTGCTGGTGGTCGCGTTCCCAGCGACGTACTACGCGTACGTTAGCTTGCATTTCTGCCACAGCATATTCAACAAAGCTTGATAGTGCTACGCTCGGCCTTTATTGAGGAGCGAATTGCAGTTGCTGATGACCTGATGGTTGCGGAAGCTGACGTTTGTGCCATGACAGCTGCACTGCCCGCTGATGCTGCCCAACAATCTTCGTCTTTTCCCAGCAATAACACTTCGCACAGCCGTCTTGATAATCTAGAGCACACCTTGGTTGAGATGAATGCCATACTGACGCAACTAAAACAAAAAATTGATAACCACGCGGAGAATGCAAATCATAAACGTATGGAATCTCGGGACGCACCAAACAAATCACGAGTTTGTTTTTATCATACCAAATTTGGTGGCACCGCTATCAAATGCCGTGCTCATTTAAATCAAAACGGAAACTAAGGCAGCTGTTGTCTGTTCTGGCGGCAGATGACAGCACAAACCCGCTTGCTCGCCTTACCACTGAGTACCGCTTCTTATTGTGGATCGTACTACTAACATTAAATTCCTTATTGATTCCGGATCAGTCATTTCACTCATCCCGATCTCAATGTTAAAAAGCAAAAGACAAAAGAGTGACCTTAAGCTTTACGCGGCCAACAAGTCAATAATCAACACTTATGCACCGATAATGATGTATCGCATTATATTGAGACAACTGGGGCCCCAGTTTTTAAAAAGCCAAAACGGTTTACTGGTGAGAAATTAAAGCCTGCACGTCGCGATTTAGATTTACTGCTTCAACTTGGAGTAATCCACCCATCCAGTTGCCAATGGGCCAGTCAAATACACATGGTACCTAAAAAGAATAACGGATGACGCACCACAGGTGATTACAGGAAGCTTAACTCTCGCACCACCCCAGACCGCTATCCTGTTCCACACTGTGACGACATTCTTCAGCGTCTGCAAGGAACAAAAATATTCTCTACGATTGACCTTGAGCGCCCGTATCATCACATTCCGGTAGCTACTTGCGACATCGCAAAAACAGTGTCACAACGCCATTAGGATTATTTGAATTCATTTTCATTCCACCTGGCCTCCGAAATGCAGCACAAACACTTCAGCGGCACATGGATAACCTGCTGCTTGGCCTTTCCTTTGTCGGCTGTTGCATAGACGATATAATCGTGTACTCCGCTTTGCATCAGGAGCATCTACAGCATTTAGCCAAAGTTTTCGAGATTCTTCGTAAAAATCACTTGACCATCAACCCACAAAAATGCCAATTTGGGCAAAAAGAGGTTAGCTCCTTAGAGTTCACAGTCAACGCCGAAGGTTTTAAGCCCCCTAAGGAGTGAACTCAAGCCATCAACGAGTTCCCTAAGCCCAAGTCAATCATGGTATGGTCAACTACTATCGCCGATTGATTCCTAATGCAGCAGAAGCACAGACCCCACTTACAGAGTTCCTTAAAGGCGCAACAATAAATGACAAACGTGATATTAATTGGACGCCATCTGCTAACGAGGCATTCGAGCTTTGCAAGCAAGGCATAGCAAACGCTGCGCGTATACTTAAGAGCCGACGCCTCAAATACTGCAATTGGTGCTGCGCTAGAACAGTTTGAAGGCAATACTTGGCGCCCTGTCTCCTTTTTCTCTCGGAAGCTGAGCCCAGCTGAAAAAAATTACAGCACTTATGATCGCGAGCTTTTAGCTATATTCGCTGCAGTGATTTTTTTAAACAAATTCTCCTTATTATACAGACTGATCATAAGCCGTTAACATTTGCATTTGCACAAAAGGCTTCCAAGGCATCACCAAGTCAATTGCGCCAACTGGACTTGATCTCCCAGTTTTTAACAGAAATTATACATGTTTCTGGAAAAGACGACACAGTTGCGGATGCACTATCTCGCATTAATGCAATAAATATGCCAAGCACCTTAAATGCGCAAACAATCTTCGACGCCCAACAAAGTGATGAGGAAATTACACAGCTGGCGGATACAACATTGCTCCACCTGAAAACTGTTCGCATTGAACAGCTGGACATACTGTGCGACACCTCAACTGGACGTGAGCGACCATACCTGCCACAAACATAAAGACGTCAAGCTTTTGACTCAGTGCACGGCCTGGCACACCCAAGTGGTCGCACATCCGCGAAATTACTTCGGCATCGCTATGTCTGGCCAGGTGTCAACAAAGATGCAGCGCTCTGGGCACATCAATGTGTCGCATGCCAACGCACTAAAATTCATCGGCACACACGCAGTGCTCGAAAGAATAGAGGTGCCGGACAACCGCTTTGAACATATCCATTTGGATCTAATAGAGCTTCCCTGCATCAATGGTTTCCCAACAATAATCGATAGATTTAGTAGATGGCCACTCGCTGTTCCGCTGCGCAACATGACAGCTGAAACTATTGCAATCGCACTCTACTCGCATTGGATTTGCCTATTTGGAACCCCTCTAACTATTACAACAGATCAGGGAACACTGTTCGAATCCAGATTTTTTGCAGAGATGTCAAAAATCGTTGGAGCTCAAAGAATAAGGACTACGGCGTACCACCCCCTAGCGAACTGCATGATTGAAAGATGGCATCGAACAGTTAAGACCGCCTTAATGTGCAACTCGCACATTCCATGGGCTGATCTGCCTCCAACGGTTTTACTAGGACTTCGGGCAACATTCAAAGCAGACCTACAAGCTTCACCAGCAGAAATGCTTTTTGGTACTACAATTCGTCTACTCAATGAGTTTTTTGCCCCCAAGAGCTCGGCTCCGCAAATCGACCAACATCGCCTCTCTGGGCTTCTACGTCAGCAAATTCGAGCAATCAAAGCTGTTCCAGAGGCAAACCACAACAAGCCACATATCTTCTGCTAAAAAGCGTTGCAGTCTTGCACACACGTCTTCAAGCTCGTTACATCTGTAAAGAGACCACTGGAACAGCCATATACCGGACCATATGAAATTATCCGTCGAGTGGATAACAAGGTTTTCATTATAAACGTAAATGGCGAGCACAAGGCAATCTCAATTGACCTTCTCAAACCCGCTTTCCTTGTTAATCTTGATACGCAAAATGATAATCAGGAGCCGCAACCATCTCCGCATGAGCCAGCCACAGCTTCTCAAACTATGAATCAAATTCCGGTACCTTCGCCGACTGACGAAGACACTGGGGGAGGAGTAGATGTGGCGATCCAGCCACAGCCAGGTCTGGCAGCTCCACGGCGACGGAAGCAAACACTGGTTCCTCGCGATATTTATTAACAATAGATATCGATACTTTGGATGTTTACACAGCACTGAACCAAGCGACGCTTGATTCTTGACCGCGTCTCCCGCCAAAAGAATTATTACACATAAACTGATTAAATATTAGTAAAGTGAATATTGTTAGAGCCACGAGCTCTACAGATATATAACCAAATAATTATAGTTATTTCAACTCAGAAGTGGGTTACCCAAACATATCGACATAATTTCCGCAGTTCGACCAAGATGGGTCTAAATAAAGACGAAATGTCAAATATGTTGAGGACGCGTGGAGTGGAAGTGCCACCGTCGGCAACTCAGGCGCAGCTGCGCCGGTTGATCGGGGAACTGGACAAGCTGGACACTGCCTCGCCACCCACTACGCAAGGAGTGCCACCAAACGCGCCCGCTGCCGCTCCCCGTCTGCCAGCACCCCAACAAATGCAGGGCAGGTGCACTCGCCGTTGACACGACCCTGCCGTCGGCATATTCATGCCGCCGTTAAATGCGCCTGAAACTGCCGTCGCCCCGCCGTCTGCTGTCGCCCCGCCGTCTGCTGTCCCCATCCCTCAACCAGCCTGCCGCCGTCGCCGTCATCGACGCAGCTATGCCAATGTCAAACGTACTCGACACCGCCGTCAACGAGACACTGTCGCCCGTTTCGCCAAACGCTGCCGTCGCCCCGCCATCTATTGTACCACCTGCCGTCCTACTGCCAGCTGCTTGTCCCCCGTCGTCAGATCTGGATGAGCAACTGGCAGTATTGAGAAAACGAACCCGCGGGTGACGGACATTAGCGTGATTGAATCAATGATGCAGGGAGAGAGTCACCTTCGGTACGCGATAGAGATGCAGGAGATCGCTCTGGGCGCCCCATTCCCTGAGTCAGAACTGTTTGACCTAATCATTGAAGGACTGCGCGATAGCTCAGCTGCGATGGGCATGTTATATGGAGCCAAAGATGTCGCCGAGTTGAAGTTGCTGCTTGGACGGGACGAGCGCCGGAAAGCCCAAGTGAATGCGAGCCGACAAGTGGCTGCCGTCAGTCAACCTCTGCCGAAGCAAGCTGCCGTCCCCACACCGCCGTCGAAAGCTGCCGTCCCGGAGATGAAAGCGGTGCGATGCTTCAACTGCACCGAGTTCGGGCATAATAAGTTGCACAGCCCGAAGCCATACAGGCCAGCAAATTCATGCTTAACGTGCGGGCAAATGGGGCACGTTTACCGAAGTTGCCCTCTTAGAATAGGAAGCACCGTCGCCACCAACGCTGCCGTTGCACATTTAAGTCTGCCGAAGAAGGAGGATGGATCGAGAAGATTGATCATTTACATTTACATTTGCTTTTGTGTCAGATCAAGTGAGGGTGGGTTGGGCAATAGCCGCCTTATGAATATAAAAATAATGAAGTCCATAATAAGAAACTCACTGCTGTTCTAAATTCATTTGATTTGGATAAACCAGACGTCAGACGCACAATAATTACAGATGAGTCAGCCCGGTCGCTTAATGAAAATCAGCTTATGCCCTCCGCCTTACAGCCGTGTACTACTAAAACAGAGTGTCCTGTCAAGTCTGACGTTTTGCTGGGTGAGGCTCTGGCAGCCGTTAATGCAATCGAACTACCCGCTGTCAGTGAAATCGAATTCGATATAGAATCTACTTTGCCGCCAGAACAACCTGCAGTACTGCAGTCTGTTATTTCCGCATACGAATACGTATACGAATGTCCCTCCAGAACTGATTAAACTAACCGACTACGAAATGAAGATTGAGTTGACGAATCAAACCCCCATTTTCTGCCGTCCCCGCCGTTTGTCCATCACGAGCGCAATGAGGTGCGCCAGATATGTGATGACCTGTTGAATTCCGGAATTATCCGGCATAGCAGTTCACCTTACGCTTCCGCTATAGTGCCTGTTCGAAAAAAAGATAACACCTTAAGGAAATGTGTTCGCTGAACAAGATTACTGTTCGTGACCATTTTCCGATTCCGTTCTTTACTGTCTTAGATTTGGAAAGTGGGTTCCACCACGTTAAGATGCACCCCAATTCAATTAAATACACTGCCTTTGTAATACCTGATGGGCAATTCGAGTACGTACACATGCCGTTAGGCCTATGTAATGGTTCCCCAGATTTTGCTAGATTTGTATACTTTGTGTTGAAAGATTTGATCAATAGAGGTCAACTGGTGATTTATATGGACGATATCTTAATCGTGTCGAGTGATTTTGTAACCCATCTGCGAGTGCTGAAAGAGACACTGTATACCTTACGAGTGAATGGATTATGCCTCAAATTGTCTAAGTGTCGCTCCGCGTATCAAGCGCTGGAGTATTTAGGGTATTTAGCGAACTCTTCCGGTATTACCCCGAAACCAGCTCATCTTCAAGCTATTGAAAGTCTGCCGGAACCCCGGGATAGAAAAGAATTGGAACGCTGTCTGGGTTTCTTTTCGTACTTCTGCCGTTTTGTACCCAATTTTGCCAAAATCGCTTATCCGTTGTCACGTCTACTGAAGAAAGATGCCCCTTACGTTTTCTCTGACGAGTGTCGTGAAGTTTTCCGAACCCTGCAGTCTAAATTGATCGAGTCCCCTGTGCTGTCTATTTACAATCCGAAGTCAGAAACCGAGTTGCATTGCGATGCTAGCTCAGCCGGTTTCGGAGCGATGTTCCTACAAAAACAAACCGACGATAAATTTCATCCAGTGTGTTATTTCTCAAAGACCGCGTCCGCCCCTGATTCCAAATTACATAGTTATGAATTGGAAACCCTGGCCATTGTACATGCCTTAAGGCGTTTTAAGATGTACCTGAAGTTTATTCTGTTTAAGATAATCACAGATTGTAATTCGTTAGCGTTAACTCTGAAGAATGGTGGATCTTCCGCCAAAACTGCGCTTGAAAAACTATAACTATACCATTGTGCATCGGTCTGGTGTTTCTATGCCTCATGTGGATGCACTTAGTAGACTAGACACCGCGGCATATGTGGATGACTTGAACCTTGATTTTCAATTACAACTGATGCAGAACCGCGATCAAGAAATTGTTAAACTTCGAGGAGTTTGGAAAACCAAGAGATTGCCGGTTTCGAGTTGCAAGATGGTGTCGTGTATCGCCGATCACCGACCGACGTGCTCATTCCTGCCGGAATGATTAAAAGTGTCATACGAACGGTGCATAAAAAGATAGGTCATTTGTCCACTGAGAAGTGTTGTACACAGATAAAAAATACATTATTGGTTTAGGTATATGAAATCGTACGTTAACAATTTTATTAATAATTGCCTCAAATGCATTTTCTATTCCCCTTCCGCTCATAATAATAATGCTACCCTGCATAGTATTCCGAAAATCTCTCTGCCGTTTGATACTCTTCATATTGACCACTTAGGACTCCTTCCGTCCATCCAGTCCAGGAAAAAGTATCTGTTAGTTGTTATTGATGCCTTCACCAAATTCGTCAAGTTGTACCCGGCCGCTACCACTAATTCCAGGGAACTATAGCCGACCCCGCCGAATTATTACTGATCGAGGTACTTGCTTCACTTCCGCTGAGTTTGCCACATTCCTGCAGTCCCACCATATAATCCATGTCCAAAATGCTGCTGCCTCCCCTCGGGCCAATGGTCAGGACGCGTCAATTGAGTCTTGGGTCCCATGCTTGGCAAGTTGACGGAACCATTGGATCATGCCGATCGGGTGAAACAACTTCCGAACATTGAGTTCGCCCTGAACAATTCAATTCATTCCACAACTAAATTTGCACCCTCGGTCCTCCTTTTCGGTGTCGAACAGCGTGGCGCTGTTATACACGAGCTGACAGAGCGCTTAGAAGATAAATTTATTGAAAACTTGTCAACAGCTGATATCCGTAAGATTGCCCTGCAGAACATAGTCAAGTCTCAAGAATAAAACACAAAGTACTTTGGTAAATGTCATCGTCCCGCCGTTCATTTTGAAGAAGGTGATTTCGTCGTCATCCAAAATATTGATACGACGGCCGGCATAAACAAGAAACTCATTAGGCGACACCGCGGTCCATTTGTCATTCATAAGAAACTCCCAAATGATCGGTATGTCATCCGGGACATTGAAGGGTCTCAGCTCACACAACTTCCGTACGACGGGGTATTAAAATCATCCATTCTCAAATTGTGGCTCACCCCTGATCAAAATTGTGCTTCTGACGTCTGACTCCACCATCGGTGGGGGCCCACGGTATACTACTATTTAGAGTAAATGGAATCGTGGTCGATTCCCCTGTCAGGACGGCCGAGCTGTAAAGAATTTATTTATTCATTCAGTATTTATTCATGTTTATTTATATCGATTGCATATTTTAAGTACCGATATATCGTAAGTTAAAACTCTAATTACCGATGTTAGAATTCAGTAATTTTATCGAAAAAAGGTGCGTTTGGCCACACCAACGATCGCTCTGCCTCTTCTCTTCCGGTAACCAAGACGACGACACGCAATTGCGATCTATCGTCAATTTAATTTAATAAAATAAAAGCTATCATCGATATGTGGCGACCCAGCCACAGCCAGGTCTGGCAGCTCCACGACGACGGAAGCAAACACTGGTTCCTCGCGATGTTTATTAACAATAGATATCGATACTTTGGATGTTTACACAGCACTGAACCAAGCGACGCACAGTGGGGCCTCTGCCGGAAAAGCGTTGCATAAATCATTTTTTTCATGAACGCGTTTGGCAAAAGTTAAACATGTAATCGACAGAGAATACTTCAAAAATAATGGATCCAAAAGATTTTTGAAATCGGTTAAAAATTATGGCTGCTAGAGCTTATCAAAGTTGAGAAATTTTTCGTGAGTACGAATAATTGACAATTTTTACGAAAATTCGCCACTTTCAAAGTGAATATTGGGCGATATAAACAACCGATCTTCGATCTTTTTTTTTATATGAAAAGTATGTTCAATGTTAGTATTTTGTTGTTTAAGTTTTGAATATAACTGAAATACTTATTAAACTAGAAACGTTAAAGAAATACACGAAATTTTCCTTATTTTTGAACTTTCGTGGAAAAGAACTCACAGGGATTATACGGGATTATTGTGGGACCACTTGCATGTGATAGATGAAATATATACCTTTCATATGTTTTTGGTCTAAATGTGCGGAAATCGAGATAAATCCAAAAAACTAGGTGCACCTCGCGTTAAAAGCACGCAGCAGGTATAAGGAAGAAGAAGAGCGCATGCAAATTTGGCTGTAGCGGGTGTGTTGTTTATTTATAACATTGCTATATGTTGTATTATAAGTACTAACTGACTATATGTACCCCCTTTAAGAAATGTTGAGTTTATAATTACCGGCTTGAAAAGGGTGTGAAAGGCAGGTAAATATATGTTTATGGCTTCTGTTGTTTCCTTACGCCTGAGGAGTGAAACTTCTGAACATTGGAAAAATCTTCGACCATCATAGATTCATTATTGTCGCCCTATTTTCTTAAAACATGCGAAGAAGTCCTCTGAGTTGATTAAATCAACTGTAAGCGACATACAGAATCAAATTAGCCAACTGAACCCTACTGTTTTTCAAACAAAGAGTGGAAAAACAATAACGATTAACTTTCAGTTTTTCCTGACAATGATTGATGGAAAAGTCTTAAATAAAATTACAAACACCTCCTCAACTCCTATTTGTAAAAAAAACTCAAAAGGACTTTCACAATTTAGACGACTCAACGAGTGACGAGAACTGCTACGAATATGGAATTTCTCCTTTGCATTGCAGAATAAAGTGTATGGAATTTATTCTGAAGCTTGCCTACACACTTCCTCGGCCATTAGAAACAGCAACGGATAATACACCTCGTGAGGATATACAGAGTAGAAAAGAAATTATACAAGCTGAGTTCTCTCCGAAGTTGGGATTGAAAGTTGACTGCCCAAAGCATGGATACGGAAATACGAATGACGGAAATACTTCAAGGCGATTTTTTGAAAATGATAAAATTACATCTTTGATAACAGGTGTTAATCATGACATCATTAAAAGGTTGGCTGTTATCCTAAATGTTAAAAACTGCAAGGAAATGATAAATGGTGCAAAATTTGGTGAATACAAATCGCAAACAGCTTATCTTTTGACTGATTTGTATCTTCAGAAAAAACTTACCCTTACGGTACATAGGAATTTGGCTTATGGAAAGGACTTAATAGAGTATCAATGCTTACAAATTGGAGAGCTTTCTGAAGAAGCACAGGAATGTAAAAACAAGGACTACAAAAGGTTCAGATACACAAATACGTGCAAAATTTCTCGGTCTCGACAAAATGAAGACCTTTTTAACATGCTGGCAGCCACATCGGATCCACTTCTTGCATCGCTTAGACATGTGCGATCACAAAAGGATTTGGAAGGAAGCAACTATAGTTCCGAAATGTTAAGTTTATTAGATTGTATTAATGTTGATGATCATTTTGATGAAAATCAGTCATCAATAGCAAATATTCAAAATTAACCTCAAAAAATCGGCAAAAAAACCAATTTAAATGTAATGTATTTTAGTTTGAAAATTGAATTAAAACAACTAAAAATTTTAAATAGTTATTGAAATCATTAAAAATTTTCAGTTATAAATAAAAAAAAATTTTATTTGAATTTTACAGGCAAAATATGCTCAAAAATATTTCTTGACTTTGACCTTGAATATTTAAGCAGCACGGAACTTATAACACTTATTTAAAGCTTGAGAAGTTTTTTGTCAAATGATTTTTAAATTTTTGAAATCGCTTCATGAGCAAAGGCCCCACTGTGCGACGCTTGATTCTTGACCACGTCTCCCGCCAAAAGAATTATTACACATAAACTAATTGAATATTAATAAAGTGAATATTGTTAGAGCCATGAGTTCTACATTGGTGACCCCGACTAGCAAAATGAACACTCTCAACGATTCAGCAAACACAGCTTGTTCGCCAGACTCTGGTGAATTGCGACAGCGTGCCAACCGGCACGTCAAGTTCCAGCTCTATGCAACAACACCAAGCTCAGACTTACGGCAACTTGCCAACAGTCGAATCAGTGGGTACCATCAAGCTGCCACCCTTCTGGAAAGATCATGTTGAACTATGGTTTATACAAGTTGAGGCACAATTTGTATGCAATCGCATCACTTCCGACAACACGCGCTTTTACTACTTAGTGAGCGCACTTGATGCCAGCGTCATGTCGGAATTAACAGATGTCATCATGCAGCACCGGATGCTGACAAATATAACAATTTGAAGGCGACTATGATTAAACGGTTTACCGAGTCGACTGACCGAAAGTTGCATAGAGCGCTGTCTAAGCTTGTCCTTGAAGATCAAAAGCCATCTCAGCTGCTTCGACAAATGACTATGCTTGCTGGTGGTCGCGTTCCCAGCGACGTACTACGCGTACGTTGGCTTGCACTTCTGCCACAGCATATTCAACAAAGCTTGATAGTGCTACGCTCGGCCTTTATTGAGGAGCGAATTGCAGTTGCTGATGACCTGATGGTTGCGGAAGCTGACGTTTGTGCCATGACAGCTGCACTGCCCGCTGATGCTGCCCAACAATCTTCGTCTTTTCCCAGCAATAACACTTCGCACAGCCGTCTTGATAATCTAGAGCACACCTTGGTTGAGATGAATGCCATACTGACGCAACTAAAACAAAAAATTGATAACCACGCGGAGAATGCAAATCATAAACGTATGGAATCTCGGGACGCACCAAACAAATCACGAGTTTGTTTTTATCATACCAAATTTGGTGGCACCGCTATCAAATGCCGTGCTCATTTAAATCAAAACGGAAACTAAGGCAGCTGTTGTCTGTTCTGGCGGCAGATGACAGCGCAAACCCGCTTGCTCGCCTTGCCACTGAGTACCGCTTCTTATTGTGGATCGTACTACTAACATTAAATTCCTTATTGATTCCGGATCAGTCATTTCACTCATCCCGATCTCAATGTTAAAAAGCAAAAGACAAAAGAGTGACCTTAAGCTTTACGCGGCCAACAAGTCAATAATCAACACTTATGCACCGATAATGATGTATCGCATTATATTGAGACAACTGGGGCCCCAGTTTTTAAAAAGCCAAAACGGTTTACTGGTGAGAAATTAAAGCCTGCACGTCGCGATTTAGATTTACTGCTTCAACTTGGAGTAATCCACCCATCCAGTTGCCAATGGGCCAGTCAAATACACATGGTACCTTAAAAGAATAACGGATGACGCACCACAGGTGATTACAGGAAGCTTAACTCTCGCACCACCCCAGACCGCTATCCTGTTCCACACTGTGACGACATTCTTCAGCGTCTGCAAGGAACAAAAATATTCTCTACGATTGACCTTGAGCGCCCGTATCATCACATTCCGGTAGCTACTTGCGACATCGCAAAAACAGTGTCACAACGCCATTCGGATTATTTGAATTCATTTTCATTCCACCTGGCCTCCGAAATGCAGCACAAACACTTCAGCGGCACATGGATAACCTGCTGCGTGGCCTTTCCTTTGTCGGCTGTTGCTGTCCGATATAATCGTGTACTCCGCTTTGCATCAGGAGCATCTACAGCATTTAGCCAAAGTTTTTGAGATTCTTCGTAAAAATCACTTGACCATCAACCCACAAAAATGCCAATTTGGGCAAAAAGAGGTTAGCTCCTTAGAGTTCACAGTCAACGCCGAAGGTTTTAAGCCCCCTAAGGAGTGAACTCAAGCCATCAACGAGTTCCCTAAGCCCAAGTCAATCATGGTATGGTCAACTACTATCGCCGATTGATTCCTAATGCAGCAGAAGCACAGACCCCACTTACAGAGTTCCTTAAAGGCGCAACAATAAATGACAAACGTGATATTAATTGGACGCCATCTGCTAACGAGGCATTTGAGCTTTGCAAGCAATGCATAGCAAACGCTGCGCGTATACTTAAGAGCCGACGCCTCAAATACTGCAATTGGTGCTGCGCTAGAACAGTTTGAAGGCAATACTTGGCGCCCTGTCTCCTTTTTCTCTCGGAAGCTGAGCCCACCTGAAAAAAATTACAGCACTTATGATCGCGAGCTTTTAGCTATATTCGCTGCAGTGATTTTTTTAAACAAATTCTCCTTATTATACAGACTGATTATAAGCCGTTAACATTTGCATTTGCACAAAAGGCTTCCAAGGCATCACCAAGTCAATTGCGCCAACTGGACTTGATCTCCCAGTTTTCAACAGAAATTATACATGTTTCTGGAAAAGACGACACAGTTGCGGATGCACTATCTCGCATTAATGCAATAAATATGCCAAGCACCTTAAATGCGCAAACAATCTTCGACGCCCAACAAAGTGATGAGGAAATTACACAGCTGGCGGATACAACATTGCTCCACCTGAAAACTGTTCGCATTGAACAGCTGGACATACTGTGCGACACCTCAACTCGACGTGAGCGACCATACCTGCCACAAACATAAAGACGTCAAGCTTTTGACTCAGTGCACGGCCTGGCACACCCAAGTGGTCGCACATCCGCGAAATTACTTCGGCATCGCTATGTCTGGCCAGGTGTCAACAAAGATGCAGCGCTCTGGGCACATCAATGTGTCGCATGCCAACGCACTAAAATTCATCGGCACACACGCAGTGCTCTCGAAAGAATAGAGGTGCCGGACAACCGCTTTGAACATATCCATTTGGATCTAATAGAGCTTCCCTGCATCAATGGTTTCCCAACAATAATCGATAGATTTAGTAGATGGCCACTCGCTGTTCCGCTGCGCAACATGACAGCTGAAACTATTGCAATCGCACTCTACTCGCATTGGATTTGCCTATTTGGAACCCCTCTAACTATTACAACAGATCAGGGAACACTGTTCGAATCCAGATTTTTTGCAGAGATGTCAAAAATCGTTGGAGCTCAAAGAATAAGGACTACGGCGTACCACCCCCTAGCGAACTGCATGATTGAAAGATGGCATCGAACAGTTAAGACCGCCTTAATGTGCAACTCGCACATTCCATGGGCTGATCTGCCTCCAACGGTTTTACTAGGACTTCGGGCAACATTCAAAGCAGACCTACAAGCTTCACCAGCAGAAATGCTTTTTGGTACTACAATTCGTCTACTCAATGAGTTTTTTGCCCCCAAGAGCTCGGCTCCGCAAATCGACCAACATCGCCTCTCTGGTCTTCTACGTCAGCAAATTCGAGCAATCAAAGCTGTTCCAGAGGCAAACCACAACAAGCCACATATCTTCTGCTAAAAAGCGTTGCAGTCTTGCACACACGTCTTCAAGCTCGTTACATCTGTAAAGAGACCACTGGAACAGCCATATACCGGACCATATGAAATTATCCGTCGAGTGGATAACAAGGTTTTCATTATAAACGTAAATGGCGAGCACAAGGCAATCTCAATTGACCTTCTCAAACCCGCTTTCCTTGTTAATCTTGATACGCAAAATGATAATCAGGAGCCGCAACCATCTCCGCATGAGCCAGCCACAGCTTCTCAAACTATGAATCAAATTCCGGTACCTTCGCCGACTGACGAAGACACTGGGGGAGGAGTAGATGTGGCGATCCAGCCACAGCCAGGTCTGGCAGCTCCACGGCGACGGAAGCAAACACTGGTTCCTCGCGATATTTATTAACAATAGATATCGATACTTTGGATGTTTACACAGCACTGAACCAAGCGACACTTGATTCTTGACCGCGTCTCCCGCCAAAAGAATTATTACACATAAACTGATTAAATATTAGTAAAGTGAATATTGTTAGAGCCACGAGCTCTACAGATATATAACCAAATAATTATAGTTATTTCACTTGCATTTTTTGTTAATGTATAATATATATACAACAATGTAAAATGTACGTACATACATTTGTATGTATGTATCTATATATATAAAAGAAAGTCGTGTTAGTTACTGATTTAATATCTCAAGAACGGCAAAACAGATTTGGGTGTAAATTGGTAGGGAGGTTGCTTAGAGCCAGGGGAAGGTTTACCACAAACAAAATTCAGGAAAATGTTCAACAGGAATGCAGAAAAACCGGGAAAGTTTTTTACAACTTTAACAAAAATCTCTAATCAAGTAACCATTCGATTACATGTCGTTACATTGTTTGACAGCTTCTTATTGTAATCTGTTCAGTTTTGTTGTAAAATTTATTCGTTTGTTAACAGTTCAATTGGAAACACGTTTATTGTGCAAACTTTTATTAAATTTCAACAGCAACCATTTGTCTTGAAGGCGGTAAGTTGATCTGTGTAAACTATGAGGATTGTGCATTTGGGGTTAAATTCACCAGTCTGTCCATAGTCTAAAATGCCTAGAGGACGACGTGGAAACATCGGCCGCCGCACAAGACATGCAAGCCAGCAACAAGTGTATACACAGCAACGAAATGCTGCAAATGAAAGAACTGAAGAACATGCACGTGAACAGCGCCGCGAAAGTATGGCTCGACTTCGTGCTTCTCAATCACAAGAGCAAAGTGAAGCAGCCCGTGAAACAGCTCGGTTGGCAATGCGGAATCGTCGAGCGAACAACAGAGGTCAACAAATAGATGATTTGCGACGCAGAGGATATTTATCAAGAGCTGATTTGAATCGAGCAGCTTTTCGATACGATTGCCGCGTCGATTACAGCTTGCATCGTAGCGTTTGCATTGGGCAAATGGATGTTGTTTGTGAGTATTGTGGTGCATTAAAGTTTTCCGGAGAAACGGCTGGATTATGCTGCCTTAATGGTAAAGTGAAATTGCCGTTGTTGACTCCGCCACATGAGCCATTGTATTCATTGCTTCGTGGCGAAACACAAGAATCACGCCACTTTCTTGCAAACACTCAAAAATACAATGGTTGTTTCCAAATGACGTCATTTGGGGCAGATATTATCGAAGAACGAGGATTTAATCCGACATTTAAGATACAAGGACAGATTCACCATCGAATTGGATCATTACTACCTTTCGAAGATACACAGAATAAATTTTTACAAATATATTTTATGGGCAACATGGAAGAACAACTTGATCGACGCCTAGGGATCAATGCAGGAATGAAGCGAGCAATTCTTCAAGACTTGCAGTGTCTGCTTCATGAACATCATGCGTTGGTCAGGTTGTTTAAGAGTGCTTTAGAGCGCATGCCAAATGATGACTATAAAGTTGTCATCAAAGCAGATAAACGACCATCTGGAACACACGAACGCACATTTAATGCTCCAACATTAGACGAAGTTGCCATCCTGATTGTTGGTGAACAATTTGAAAAACGCGATATTGTGCTTACACGTCGCAATACTGGGCAACTACAACATATATCTGAAACTCATCGATCATATGACGCATTGCAATACCCGCTGATGTTTTGGCAAGGAGAAGATGGATATTATTTTAATATTAAAATGATAAATCCATTGAATGGTGAAGAAACCACAAAGAAAGTTAGCTCAATGAATTATTACGCATATCGTTTGATGATTCGTCAAAATGCTGACAACTATTTGCTGCGGTTTCGTCGATTGTTTCAGCAGTATTGCGTTGACATGTATGTAAAAATAGAAACGGAACGTTTAACATTCATTAGGTTCAACCAAGCCAAACTGCGTTCTGAGGAGTACATCCATTTACGTGATGCAGTTAGTACTGAAGGAAATGCAGCTAATATTGGTAGATTTACTATTCTGCCGGCGACGTACATTGGTAGTCCACGTCATATGCATGAATATGCACAGGATGCAATGACATATGTGCGTCATTACGGTCGGCCAGATCTCTTTATTACTTTTACGTGTAATCCAAAATGGATAGAAATTACTCAATTGCTGCTTCCCGGACAAACATCAAGTGATAGACACGACATCACAGCACGTATATTCAGGCAAAAAATTCGGTCCCTGATGAACTTTATTGTTAAACAACGCGTCTTTGGAAATACTCGATGCTGGATGTATTCAATCGAATGGCAAAAGCGAGGCCTGCCGCACGCACACATTCTTATTTGGTTAGTGGAAAGAATTCAGCCTGACCAAATAGATGATATCATATGTGTCGAGATTCCTGATCATGAAGTCGATCCAGACCTACATGATGTTGTTACTACTAATATGATTCATGGACCGTGTGGTGCCATCAATCCCCAATCACCTTGCATGGTCGATGGAAAATGCTCTAAACGATATCCACGGAAATTAACGGCGGAGACTGTCACTGGCAACGATGGTTATCCGCTGTATCGGCGTCGATCACCAGATGACAACGGTCGAACTGTCACAACGAAAGTGAAAAGAATGGATTTCGTTGTCGACAACAGTTGGATTGTTCCATATTCGCCACTTATTTCTAAAACGTTCAAGACACATTGCAACGTTGAATACTGCAATTCAGTCAAGTCCATAAAATATATTTGCAAATATGTCACGAAAGGCAGTGATATGGCGGTTTTTGGATTGCAATCCTCGAACACCAACGATGAAATTTCACGCAATCAAGTTGGTCGTTATGTGAACTGTAATGAAGCGATTTGGCGTATACTCTCATTTCCCATTCACGAACGTCATCCAACTGTTATGCATTTGGCGGTGCATCTGGAGAATGGTCAACGAGTATATTTCACGGCTTCGAATGCTATGCAACGTGCTGAAACACCTCCAGCAACTACATTGACCAGTTTTTTTGCAATCTGCCAAAGCGATCTGTTTCCACGAACTTTGCTTTACTCGGAGATGCCACATTATTATACTTGGAATGCTTCATCGAAGAATTTTCAAAGACGGAAGCAAGGCGATGCGGTGCCTGGGTATCCAGATGTGCGTTCTACTGATGCTCTTGGTCGTATGTATACAGTTCATCCAAAGAATGATGAATGTTTCTATTTGCGGTTGTTACTGGTAAATGTGCGTGGGCCAACGTCATTTGAGACACTACGAACTGTTAATGGTGTAATATTTTCAACATATCGTGCTGCATGTGAAGAATTGAAATTATTAAAAAACGATACTCATTGGGATACGACAATCGCTGAAGCCATTATTTCTGCGTCTCCAAGTCAGATACGCACATTATTCGCTATCATAATTTCGACATGTTTTCCATCAAACCCATGTAACCTGTGGCACAAATACAAGGATAATATGTCAGAAGATATTTTACATCAAATTCGTGTCAGTTCCAGAAATCACGATATTGAGATGAATGAGGAGATACATAATCGTGCTTTACTCTTGATCGAAGATATGTGTTACCTTATGTGCGGTAATTTATTAATCAGGTTGGGAATGCCAGCGCCATATCGTCAAATGAATGACGCATTTAATCGAGAATTGGAACGGGAACGTGAATATGATCACCAGGAATTAGATTTAGTAGTTCAAACGAATGTACCCATGTTGAATTACCAACAAAAGGAAGCTTATGATACTATAATGAAGGCAATCGATGATGAAAATGGTGGTTTATATTTCCTAGATGCCCCTGGTGGAACTGGAAAGACATTCCTTTTGTCATTAGTTTTAGCAACTGTTCGGGCGAGATCCAACATAGCGGTTGCAGTTGCTTCTTCTGGAATAGCAGCCACATTGTTAGAAGGATGCCGTACGGCTCATTCAGCATTAAAATTACCGTTAAATCTTCAAACTATTGAAGAACCAACGTGTAATATTGCAAAACACTCAGCAATGGCCAAAGTTTTAGCGGCATCGAAAATTATCATATGGGACGAATGCACAATGGCGCATAAACGTGCATTAGAAGCACTTAACCGAACATTAAAAGATTTACGCAATGACTCGAGATGTTTTGGAGGAGCAATGATTTTACTGTCTGGCGATTTCCGCCAAACACTGCCAGTAATTCCAAGATCTACGGCTGCCGACGAAATAAACGCTTGCCTCAAATCGTCAAATCTATGGCGCTATGTGAAGAAACTGCAGCTGACAACAAACATGAGAGTTACATTGCTTAATGATATATCTGCTGAAGATTTCTCGAAGCAATTGCTGACTATCGGTAATGGTCAAGTACCTGTCGATGAATCGAGCGGATTTATATCATTTCAAAATAATTTCTGTAATTTTGTCGAATCAAAAGAAGAACTTATCAACAATGTATTTCCAAACATTATTACTAACCACAAAAATAATGAATGGTTGAGTGAGCGAGCAATTTTAGCGGCAAGGAATAAAGATGTAGATGACTTGAATTACATAATTCAAAATAAGATAATTGGAACAGAGCATTCATTCAAATCTATTGACTGCGTCACAAATGAAGATGAAGCCACCAACTATCCCATTGAATTTTTAAACTCTTTGGACGTGCCTGGTTTACCACCACACAATTTACGCCTAAAGGTTGGCTCCGTAGTAATCATGCTACGAAACATAAACCAACCAAAACTGTGCAACGGTACGCGTTTGGTGGTTAAAAAATTGATGAACAATGTCATTTACGCCACGATAATGATAGGAAAATTCAAAGGTGAGGAAATTCTTATTCCGAGGATCCCGATGATCCCAAACGATATGCCCTTTGAATTTAAAAGACTTCAATTTCCGAAACGTCTTGCATTTGCAATGACCATTAACAAATCACAAGGCCAATCCTTAAAAGTTTGTGGCTTAAACTTAGAAAATCCATGTTTTTCCCATGGCCAATTATACGTGGCATGTTCACGGGTCGGAAGACCATCTGCGTTGTTTGTTTTTGCGCATGATAATAAAACAAAAAATATCGTTTATCACAAGGTACTTAAGTGAAGAGCAACCAAACTGCGTTCTGAGAAGTACATCTATGGCTATGGTAATCAAACAAAAAACATCGTGTTTCATAAAGCACTACAGTGATTTGTTAATAATTATGATTTCATGATTAACAATAAAACGTTTACTTTTAAATCCTTATATAATGTTTTTTTAATTTTTTTTTTTACAACACCCTATCACGGGTGTCTGTCGGGTCCGCCGCTGCAACGCGTGGCTGGGTTAGCTAGTGTATGTACATATGTGAAGAACATTAGAAGAGCTAAGCGAGAGAGCTGGCGCAGCTACTGTGAAAGTGTGCAGGCACTACCAGAAGTAGATAGACTGCAAAAGGTCTTCGCAAAGGGCTCAACTAATGGGGTGGGGCTTCTCAAAAGAACAGATGGCTCTTTTACTCAAGATCGAAAGGAAACGCTAGAACTTTTGCTTCAGGTGCATTTTCCAGGATCCAGAATCAGCACACATGGTGAACCAGACGGGTTAACTACCACACCGATTAGGCGAGATCACAGTCTGTCCGGTATTATTTTCGATCCTGACAAGGTGGGTAGTCAAATCTTTTAGCCCTTTTAAAGCCCCTGGGGGCGGCCAGATTTTCCCTGCCTTGCTACAACATAGCATTGAAATAATTATAACACCACTTGTCAGTCTGCTTAGAGCCAGCCTTGCATGCGGATATATACCACAATCTTGGAGGAGAGTTAACGTGGTATTTATTCCTAAACAAGGCAACAGAGCTCTCGACCAAAGTCATACAGACCAATAAGCCTTTCGTCTTTCATTCTCAAGACTGCGGAGCGGCTGGTGGATTTGCACGTGAGGTGCACTCTCCAGGCCACCAAACCGCAACACAAATCACAATTTGCCTACATCAAAGGCGGATCGACCAAGGTCGCTCTTCACCACCTAGTCAGCAAAATCGAAAAATCTTTCAAATCCAAGGAATTGCTCTGTGCTCTTTTTTGGACGTGGAAGGTGCTTTCGACAACACTGGCTATTAGTCAATCTCCAGAGCTCTATCTCATAGGGACATTGACGTAGCCTCTGTAGCCTGTATAGAAGCTATGCTACGACAACGAGAAATATCTTCCACGTTAGACGCACCGACGGTTCGTATAAACGCGGCCAGAGGGTGTCCACAAGGTGGAGTGCTGTCTCCCCTGCTATGGTCACTTGTAGTTGACAAACTTCTAGAAAAACTACACAGCCATCGGGTATGCAGATGACTTGGCCATTGTAGTCTCAGGGAAGTTCGGAAACACCGTCACCGAACTGATGCAAAGGGCACTCAATTTGGTTCTAGAATGGTGCATAAACGTGGGTCTCAACATCAATCCGCACAAGGCGGTTGTTGTGCCGTTCACCAAACTGTACATCAATGACATCGGCCTCCTAGTCATTGGTTGGACTCCCGTAGAGCTCTCTAGTGAGGTCAAATATCTGGGAGTTGTTCTAGACAAACGACTTAACTGGAACTCGCACCTTAATAAAACGATTACCAAGGCTTCACATGCTTTATGGGCATGTCAAAGACTTTATGGTCGATCGTGGGGCCTTGACTCCAAATCCATCCTGTGGCTTTACTGCATGATGGTCAGGCCTATCGTGTCCTATGCTGCTCTTGTGTGGTGGCCCAAACTGCAGCAGGTCACGGCCATTCAGAAGTGTAGCAAGCTGCAGCGGCTTGTGTGTGTATCTCTGACGGGAGCTTTACGCACATGCCCAACTACGGCTATGGAGAAAATTATTGGATTGACTCCTCTACATATTCACATACAAGAAGGTGACGTAAAAAGTCTTCTTAGGATCAAACTCACATCTGGGTTACTGACTAATGATGCGGGTCATGTTAGTATTTTGAATAATGTTTTTGGCTAAGAGGTCTGCAACCGAACAGATCTCATGACCACGAAGCTCTATTTCGGAGCGAAATTCAGGACTCTCATTCCAGACCGTAGGGCATGGGAAAATGGCAACCCTTGTAATGACCCCAGGGGCCTGCGTTTTTCAATCAGAGATTCATGCCATTGAGGCCTGGTCTAAACTCATCCTAGACAAGAGAATGAGAGGAGCTAATTTATATATCTTTTCGGACAGTCAAGCGGCGATCAAATGCGTCTGTCTCCTGGCACAGAGTGTAGGCTCTGTAAGGGGGATGACGAGACGACAAAACACATTCTCTGTGAATGTCCAGCCGTCATTTGGTCTAGAAGGAGGCATCTGCATAGCGAGTTTCTGACAGCAATGCAGATAAGGAAAGTCTTGACGGGAGGTCTGCTAGCCTTCATAAGGGAGGTTGAGCAGCTCTTGTCTGAATAGGGAGTCTTATCGGCACAAAAGATCGTTCGGTCGCAGTGCCTCCATCTCTGTTGAGAGATCTCCCCCAATATATTTATTTTTATGTACATATGTGCATTTGCAACACCAACTAAAGTTACAAATGTCAGCTCGAAAATTATATAAAAACAACAATGGCAAATGGTAGATGTGTTTGTGTGTTACGTTTTGTTTCAGATTGATAATTAGCAATTATGTAGGTAAAACCACCGCCGAAACATATTCTGGTGTGCAAAATTTTTCTAGACGCACCAAGTATTGATTTGTTTTTTAAATCCATAATTATTTAACACGCCCCATGTCCTGACCAAGTTTTGTTCAGATTGATTATTTTCAAAGCATGGCTCTAGTACAAAAGTTGGGAAAAAAAGGACTTATTAGAACCTGAATGGAATATTTGGTGAAAGTTTCAGCCTTCTAGCTCTTTTCGTGTGGGCTGTGGGTCTCTCAACAATCAGTCTGTCAGTCAGGACAAACTCTTTTTTATATTTATATAGAAGCGCGCTCCAGGACATAAGTGTATAAGAGGTGCCCCAAGGAGTTGTCGGATCGGGTCCAAATTTTGAATCCATAATATATTTACACGCCTCCATATCCTAACGAAGTTTCGTTTAGATTGATTAATTTTAAAGCATATCTCTAGTACAAAAGTTGGGAAAAAGGGACTTTTAGGTGTTCAGAAGGTTAAAATATAAAATAAATAAATAAAATAAATAAAAATAAAAATAATAAATAAAATAATTAATTTTTAATATCAAATTAATTTATTATTTTTAAACAAAGATGGCTAGCAAATTTTTAACTTAATCTAAAACATTTTGATAAACAATATTTTTTGTCTTTTTCATTCTGAACATAAATAAACAAACGACTGGGGGGTTCCTACTCTTGAACAGGCAATATAAAGTTGACCATGTGAAAAACATGGTTCCTTCAAATTCACACCATTAAGTGTTTGCCTTTGGCCCTTGTTATTGGTCATCGCAAATGATAAATGCACTAAAAAGTTTTCAATAACGTTTTTGTGATTATCTGATGGCTTACGATCGAGAGCAATTTTTAACAAATGAACTAATGCTATGGAAAACTAATACTATGGAAAACCTTTGTAGCTCAAGTATAATTTCTTGTCTTGCATTCTTAACAATTGCACAACGTTAATCCAATTAACGATTTTCATCATCATTAAAATAAATTTGCAAAAATTTATGATCAGCGTCAGGGTTAGGCAATAACGAACCAGCTTGATGATAAATCTGGCCTGTAACATGTGTGCAATTTTAGGAAAATTGTATCATTATTTTTATCATATTCATCTTAAAAGTCGGCATAAAATTATCTCTAATAATTTCAGTTGCATCAAAAGAAGTCATTTGAAATGCCGAATTGTATTGTTGATTGCCACTCAAAAAGTGCTTCGACTTTTGAGTTGTACCAAAAATTAACGAATACAATGAGGCGGGTGGAGTTTTTAATTTTGGCAATCTCACTTTGCAATTAGCACAACACATTCCGGTCGTCTCGCCTTGAAAATTCGCCGCATCACAATATGGACATATTGCATCCATCATCCCAATTTGTCCGTTCATACTATAATCTCTCTCTCTGTTGTTATTAGAACCAGCACATCTAATTTCAGCCAAAACTGCACGACCTACTCGTGATCGCCGTGCAAGACTCAGTGCAGGTACAGGGTCAACCGCTCTATTTCGTTCATTTTGTTTACGCTGCAATGCATTTGCTTGTTTGCGTTCATATGCAGTCTTTTTTTCTTTTTTTTTGCTGGTTTTATTCTTTGAATATTTCCTTATAATAGGGAAACTAACAAAAAGTTTACAAATCTTACAAGTATTACTTAGTTAACAATTTGTTGTTGTACAAATAGTTGGTGGCCGCGTACCTCAACTCATCGCTGGGTCGGAAAGTCATTACGACGAAGACGGGATCGGCTGCTTGAGTTTGAAAGTCCTCTAGCAAGATAGTTTGGGTGCGATGACAGCTTGCCAAGGTAATTTCTCTTGTAGTCCGCAATTACTTTCTTGATTGGTGGAACGTTTAAGACGTTTTGAATGTTTTCGTTGCGAACGTACCACGGTGCCCCGGTGATAGTTCTCAGGATCTTTGACTGGGCTCTTTGGACGATGTCGATGTTACTGCTGCACGCACTACCCCATAGCTGGCATCCATAGGTCCAGATTGGTTTAAGAACAAAGTTGTAGAGCAGAACCTTGTAGTCAAGGCTTAGCGGGGAGCGAGCGTTGATAAGCCAGTGGAGGCTATTGGCTTTTAGTTTTAGTTGTGTTCTCTTGGCTTCAATGTGCCTGCGCCAAGTAAGCCTTCTGTCCAGGTGTACTCCAAGGTACATTACTTTATTTGCTTTCGGGAGTGGGGTTTTATTTAGCGTAAGTGGTGGACAATCTTTCTTGTTAAGGGTGAAAGTTACATGTTTACATTTTGTTCGTTAACTTTAATTCGCCAGTCGGATAGCCATTTTTCCACGTTAACCAGATGACGAGCGAGTTGCGATGTGGCTTGCACTGGACATCTAGATCGGCTAAGAATAGCTGTATCGCCAGCAAAGGTTGAAGTTGTAAGTTCCCTGCATGTAGGAATGTCTGCTGTGTAGAGAACGTAGATTGTTGGCCCAAGTACGCTTCCCTAAAGAACGCCGGCTTCAATACGGTGTTCGCTTGATGTTGCAGTGTTGCATCTTACTGCAAACTTCCTGTCGTAGAGGTACGACTTTAACAGTTTATGTGTGTTTGCTGGGAGCGTTGATTTGATCTTATACATCAGCCCTTCCAACCAGACTCTGTCAAACGCCTGAGCTCCATCCAGAAAAATTGCAGTACAGTATTCTCGATTTTCAAACGCTCCTCGAATTTCTGAAGTTATGCGATTAACCTGTTCAATAGTTCCGTGTTTTTTGCGAAAGCGGAATTGGTGCGACGAGATTATGTTGTGAAGGGCCGAGTCATCAAGCATTTTTCGGGGACTGTTTAATTCTTTCTCAGCTTTGGTATCATTATGATGATAGACTTTTTCCATATTTCTGGGAAATGCCCGAGTCGTGTGATCGCGTTGAATAACTGGCAGATAATGCAGACGGCACAATAATCATCTTTGGTGTTATTAGGTCTAGACCCGGAGATTTTTTGGGGTTTAGTTCCTGATTAATAACTCTTGCGACTTCGTTCGGGCGAAATTCAATGGGCTCATGTTGTGAGTAGGTGTCGCTTAATACAGTCGATAGAGCGAACGAGTTTGTAGCAGGGTTCGGTTGGAAAACTTTTTGCAGGTGAACAGCAAACGTGTTGGCTCTTTCTTCATCGCTTCGGGCCCAGCCGCCAGCTTGGTTTCTTGGGGGCATCTCTGCTTTTGTCGGTTGGCTGAGAGTTGGGTGAGCTTTCCACAGTGAGTTTTTCGAGCTGGATGTTGATAATTGCTCAATGTATCGGCGCTGGGCATGTTCTTCTTCAAGTGCTAACGCTTTGGTAAGTTTACGTTTAGCGTTTTTTAGCTTTTGCTTAGCTGACGGCGATCTTAGGCATTGTCACTCCCGTCTTAGTCGCCGCTTATCAAGAACGAGCTGTTCAATTTGGTGATTTGTTTTCTTTTGGGTGGGTGCTGCAGTTTTTGCTTTCGGTGTTGACATACGAGCTGCTTTGACGAAGACTGACTCAAGTTTGTTTGCAATAGAATCAATATCAGCTTCCACTTTCAGATGCGGATTAAGTTCGATGTGTGAGCTAACATATTTCTTAGCCAGTTAGTTTTTTGCGATGTCAGCTTGCCCGGGCGATTTGCAAACTCTGGGTGTCGTTGAAGTTGAATTAGTACAGGCGAGTGGTCAGATGATAACTCCGAAAGACATTCGGCGCTTATCAGGTTGCGCGGAATATTTTTGGAGACTGCAAAATCAATTAAGTCGGGCAGTTTCTTGGGGTCCGTGGGCCAGTATGTTGGTGTGCCAGGAGAGACGTGGCTGAGCCTGTTCTTTGGTTTTATAATTGCGTTGTACAGCTGCTTTCCTCTTGGAGTCACAAGACGAGATCCCCAGTGAGTGTGCTTGGCATTATAGTCCCCTGCTGCTATAAAGTGTTCTCCTAATGAGTTGAAAAATTCCATGAATTGGTCTTCAGATATGGAGTATCGCGGTGGGCAGTAGATGGCAGAAAGTGCAAGTTGGTTACCACTATCCAGATGTATTTTCAGGGATGTGGCCTGTAGATAGTTTTTAGCAAACTCTTTGTGGAAGTGGTGCTTCAGCCGGCTTCTTATCAAGATACCAGTCCCGCCGTGCCCATGCCATCGGGATGGTTGGTTCCGTAGAATGAGTATCCGGTTATGGTAAAATTATACTTATTTGTAAGGTGTGTTTCGGAAAGTAGCATAATGTCAATGTGGTTGTCGAGTAGAAATTGAGCTAATTCAAGTTTATGCTGTGAAACGCCATTGGCATTCCACGTTGATATACCTAGCGAGGCCATTGATTACTTCGATTGTAGTGATACAAGCAACTGTACCAAAGTATTTTGATTTTGTAGTAAATTTTGCATAGTTTCTTGCATAAATGACATGAACTGTGATAAACTCTGCTGCATATTACATATCATTGATTCAAAGTTGCTTAGTGGCGGTTCCTGCGGCTTGTTGTCTCGTTCGTCGTTGAGTTCTACATGTTTTGCTTGTGAGCCTGGATAAATAGCAGTAGGCATCAGTCCAGATCTTAAGGCGCTTGCATAGGTCGCGTTTTTTATAACAGGTGCGGGACCAAAAGATGACCTGGCAGCAGTCGAAAAGAAGACGTCAGGGTTGGACTTCGATGGAATGTATGATGGCGGTGCGTTTTGAGAGCGTGCTGTGTTTACGCGATGATGGATGCGAGACTTAAGCTCCTTGTAAATTGGGCAGCCTCTGTAGTTAGCTGTGTGGTTGCCTCCGCAGTTGCTGCACTTGGAGTCATCTTTGCTTGCTGGGCAGCTCGACGAGTCATGAAGATCGCGCAGCTTGCAGTAAGACCTTGTGTGACCATATTCTTGGTAATTCATGCATTGTACCGGGCCGTTACGTTTGTGTGGCTCTTCAACGGTGATTCTGCGGTGCAATAGGAACTGAAGCTTGTAAATGGGGTGCACCTCATTTTTTTCATAATCAGAGCCTGAGGCTCAAGCTCAATTTTAAAGAGTGGTTGTGGCTGCCTGGTTTTGTTTTGAATATTTAGAACTGACTTAACGGAGAATCCTTTCTCATGTAGCGCTTGTTTAATTTCATCCGTCGTAACATCAGGCTCGATGCCTTTCAATACAACTTGCAGGCCCTTGCTGCTTTTAAGCTGGTACGTGTAAAAGTTTTTTTGTTTTCTGTTAAGTAGGCCGTCAACTTTCCAAAACTGTCTTCAGTTTTTGTCTGCACTTCAATCTCATGAATACTACCCCTCATTAGGGGGATGATGTGGAAATTGTCATTGCCAACGAGCTTTACAACATTGTTAACAAAAGCGCTAGAGCTTTTTTCACGTATAAATATCGGGAGGCTTTTGCTTTTTTTTGTCAACATTATCTTCAGGGGGCAAATCATCAGCGTTATCTGCCAAAATTTCAAATCTATTGGTATTGTTTGGTGCTTCGTCTATATTAGCGCGAGTAATTTTTTGTTTGTTTGTAGTTTGTTGGGGGGCTTAATTTACGCTTGATCTGTATGTAGCGATCCATACCTGTCTGTATAGCCGGCTTCTCATTTGCGTTGTCTGCGGATTGTTCTGCTGACGGCGCAGCACTTGTTGCGTTTACTGAGCGGGCGGTCGGCACAGGTGCAGTTGTTGGTTCAGTGACAGTTACGTCACATTTCAGAAAAGACGGAGAGCATGATCGTACTCTTTCGCGTTCTACGTGCAAGAGTTCGTTGTTCGCGTTTGGAGTTATTGACCGCGCGCGGTCAGATTTCGTTGATAGTACGGACGGTGACGGGGAGCGCGAATGTTCAGAGTCGCCCAGGGTAAGACTTCCCTTGGTCGCTCGCTCTCCATATCTTGGGAGACCACAGCGAGGTACTTGTTGTTCCGTTGTACAGAGAGCCGGCGTTCGTCTTTCTTGCGCTGCGCCAGAGCGCGAATGCTACGTTGGCTCATTTTATTGAGCGGGGTAACGTTTAAGGTTTTTTATTTCTTTGATTTTATTTGTGAGTGATTGGTTTGAGTTTTAACTAAAAATGATTAGATATATGTATATACATATATGTAAATATATATATTTTTTTTATAGATGTGTGCATTTTCACTGCACAAAGCGTCTTTCCGCGTTAATTTTAATTTTTTTATTTATTAATTTACTGTTTTAGCGTTTATAGCCGGAGCACAAAGAAAACACGTCTGCATGCGACGATTGTCACAGTTATCGATCATATGCAGTCTGACTTCGTCTTTGTATTGCCACATAATTTGTTCTACGCGGCCTATATTAGCTCGTGTGGATTGTGGCATTTTTGCTTTTTCTCAAAAAAAAACTTCAGGAGCTCAAAAGTTACGGTTTTTTTAAACTATATGAAACACCGATTGCTCGCAAAAATATTTGAGAAAAAGTTCATGCACAATAATTATCGAAGCACGTACAAAATAAAATGACAACATAAATCACAAACAAAATAATGTTTTAATTTGACAGCAAAATCCCTGTTTTCTATTTTCAAAATTTGTTTCCATTTATTGAACTCATTATAAAATATGAGATAAATGAAGAACCGGTTACCGATTTGGTTCGAACTTCACACAAACCATCTTCTAAATAGTCCGAACAATGCCTAAAAATTTGGTTTCAATAGGTGAGCTCGTTCTTGCTATAAATTAACAACGAAAAGTGCCACTTACTTTTATATACTCGTATATAGATTTGGGCTTTCTTTACAGCTTTTACTTTTAGTGTTCTACAATTATCTGTAAGTACCTTTTGTTGGAAGACTAACTATGTAAATTGGCAGGCGGAAATCCTCAACTGTACCTTCCACGAGAATGCCGGCTGGGCAATGGGCATCATGCTACCTCGAAACATACGAGGTGCTATTTGCCTTGCGGAAGGACAGGGCGGCATCCGGCCGAGGCAATCTACAAATCACTCAAAGGCTTCGGCGATGCGAGGGTGCGGTGAGCTGAGACCACAGGTTTAACTGCCTAACTAAGGGAGCTTTACACCACTTAAAGGCCTCGGCACTACGAGGGTGTGGAGCAAACCTATGTAAAGCAAGGATAACTGGTGAAGGGAAGCTCCAACCCACTCAAAGGCTTCGGCACTGCGAGGGCAATGGATGTCGTCCTGCCCTTAAACAAACGAAAGCACCACAAATCTACTCGCCTGTGAGGCGGTAGTATGATGCTTAGCTAAAGTAAGCTCTATGACACTCAAAGGCTTCGGAACTGCGTGAGCTAAGAGCAGGTCCTTGGCAGTAAGACTTCCCAAAATAAAAAATGACATGGAGATGACGGACGGTCAAACACGGGTTGCGATGTCAACCCAAACGTCGGTGAAAAAGGGTGCCGCGGGCACGGGGGGAGAAATCCTCGCTGCGTGTCGCCAGCAGCCCCTCTATGCTGGTTGGAGCAGATCAGGACAGTTGCAAAGTTACTGCCAAATTAACCATTAACAACATCAAGCCCAATATGTAGCGCGATACCAATGCTCGGATTGCGAATCACATGGAGGGTCTCTTAAGACAGAGGTGGAGGAGGCGTGCCCTTCTGGCCGAAGAGCACCAGTACTTCTAGTAGGCTCGGGCTTAAAAGGTCAAAGGAGGGTATGAGGCAAAAAGAACAGTACAATGTCGCCCTAAAGATTCGGGTGCAACTCGCAGACTGCAAGCGAGAACTCACGCAAGATGAGGTCCGCAGCAAGAAGTGGGCCGACGACAGGATCGAAAAGAAAAGGATCAACTGGCCGTCAAAAACCGCTAAAGCAGAGGTGCCAGCTGGCAAGCGGCCTTGCAAAAAGCCAGTGTCGTGAGCAAAACCGACGACCAGCGATGTAGCGAGACGACATCTATTAGTCGCGCTCATCGACCGGAGCGACCCAAATGGCAAAATTAAGCCCGAACAGTCGCAGAAAGTGGAGGCGCTGCTGTTCAATGCGCTTCTAAGCGGATGGGCGAACCGGAGTCGCTTCCCATCTCTTTTGATGGAGAGGGCTGGCTATTAGGTGTTCTGAGCTGCAAGGATGACCATACTCTGAAGTAGAGATGGGCGCGTGCCGAATTTTTTCGGCACGCCCCAACACGAGCACGAAACCTTTTTTCAAAACACGCACGAACACGAACGACGAAAAAATTCTGGCCCAGCACGGCCCAACACGAAATTTTTTTTTTTTAGTAAAGTAACACTGCCACTGGAAATATCCGTCGGGTGTGATTATTGTGGCAACAACATGGCGGTCAAAAGCTGACTACGTTGCACGAATCCGAAGTCAGACCAGCAAAATTCAAGGGTAGTTAGTTAGTTAGTTAGTTTAAGCCGGTCGACCTCCAGAGTGGTCGCGCATAGACCTGCTGGTCCCTAGCGATGCCGGATAGGTTGAGGGAGTTAAACGGAGCTTTAGAGGTTTTTCATCACGTTCACACTTTTAGCGAATTTGAGCATTGCTCTGGGGCAGAGCTTCTTCGCTGCTTCGTTGATTGAGTCCATGAACGGACTGTTGAGGTGCATGAGTCTGGATGGAGCCAGCGCCGGGCACTTGCATAGCAAGTGTTCCAGCGTTTCCTCCACTCCAGGCTCTTTGCATCTCCTGCAGCCATCTTCTATGGTTAGGCCCATCTTTTTTGCATGCGAGGCTGTTAAGCAGTGACCTGTTAATATGCCTGTGAGCAGTCTGCAGTCATTCCTTTGTAGACTCAGCACGAAGTCAGAGAGTTTTCTGCTCCGTTTACTGCACATCGTCTTTGCTACTCTGCATCCGCCGGTGTTCCTCCATATGCGGTCTGCTTCATAGGTGGCCTTTGCCACCATGTCGGCGTATATAGCCCGTAGAGAGACTTGAACGTGTTCAGCTATGTTTCGCGTTCGCACGCCATTTTTTGCTAATTGGTCTGCGTGCTCATTACCTTCAATGCCCTGATGGCTGGGAACCCAATAGATGTGGACCTCTTTGGACTCCATAAGTTCATCTATCGCATCCCTGCTCGCCAGGACATTTTTGGAGGTTGTGAGTGCAGACTGTAGCGATTTTATGGCTGCTTGGCTGTCCACAAAGATATTGACCCTGTTCGTTGAAGACCCCGATCTAATTGCCGCTTCCACGGCCATCCGTATCGCGAAGACTTCAGCCTGAAATATGCTGCAGTGGTCTGGCAGCTTGTATTCTAAGCTTAATTCTGGCGAGATGCAGTATACCGCCGCCCCGACTCCTGCGTCCATTTTGGAGCCGTCCGTGAAGATGTTGACCGCATTTTGTTGTTGAACACCTGGGCGCCAGTCTTCAGGTCCCATTAGTGTTGGCACCTTGGTCAACTTGGGGAGTCATGTAGTCCGTGACATTTATGAGCTCCCTTCCCACTGCGCCATGACCATAGCCTAGCAGTCTCATGTTTCCCGTAGCACAAAGGCGTTGGACGGCTTTCTGTGCAGTTAGACGGGCTTGTACGTAGATTGGTAGCACCCCTGTTATCGTCTCCAGTGCCCTTGTTGGAGTAGTCCGGAGGGCTCGCGTGATGCAGATTAGGGATTGCCGTTGTACCTTTTCTAACAGTTTTAGGTATGTGACTTTCTCCGTGGCCTGCCACCATACCAGTACGCCGTAGAGTAGTATTGGCCTCACTACCGAAATGAAGATCCAGTGCATCAGTCTGGGTGAGAGACCAAATTTGCTGCCTAACATCCTCCGCGAGGTGAAGAGCGCGTTGGCAGCCTTTTCACCCTTTCTTCAGCATTGAGCCTCCACGTCAGTTTTGAGTCCAATATCACTCCTAGGTATTTCACGTGGGTCCTGGGAAGTAGTTGTGTGTTGTTGATTCTTGGTGGGCTCCATCTCGGCACCTTGTATCTCTTTGTGAAGAGAATGAGGTCCGATTTGTCAGCGTTGATGCTGAGACCTGCTCTTGTGGCCCAGTTCAGCACTTCCTTTAGCGTTTCATCCATGACTGAGCTAATCGTCGATGGACATTTGCCAGTGATGATTATGCCTATGTCGTCCGCATAGGCAGTTATCCTTGGCGCTCTTCTTTTAAATTTCTTGAGGAGATCGTCAACCGCCAGGTTCCACAGTAGAGGGGATAGGACTCCGCCTTGCGGCGTGCCCCCGTAAACCTCTCTGGTCTGCATTGTTGGTCCCCATTCGGCACGAACTTTCCTGCAGCGCAGAAGGTTCCGTACCCATCGGTTTATTGCTTGGTTCGAGCAGTTGGTCAAGAGACCTTGCATGATCGCGGCGGTTGATACATTATTAAATGCACCCGAGATGTCTATAGATACACCTAGTGCATAGTCCTTGTGGTGTAGCGCGTTCTCTACAGTAGATACTATCGAGTGAAGCGCCGTTTCCACAGACTTACCCTTGGTGTATGCGTGCTGATTCGGTTCTAGCTTATATCTGGTGCTAGTTCTTATGTATAGCTCAAGAAGTTTCTCCATCGTCTTTAGGAGGAACGATGAAAGACTGATCGGCCTGTAGTCCTTGGGTTGGACGTGGCTGCATTTGCCCGCTTTCGGCAGAAAAACAACCCTCGTATTTCTCCATGCTACAGGCACGTATCCTCGTTCCAGGCACGCTGAGAAGACCGCGTGGAGCCATGGTATGACAGATTCGCTTGCTTCTTTGAGCATGGCCGGGATTATACCATCAAGCCCCGGAGATTTGTAGCTCGCAAAGGAGCTGATAGCCCACCGGATCTTGTCGTGTGTTACGATGTTTTCGATGTTTGAAAGTACTGGTGTCTGCTCGGTGCGCCGTGATGACGCATCCTCATCACAAACCAAGCAGCCCGGAAAGTGCGCTTCCAAGAGCGCCTCAAGTGCTTCCGTGCTGTTCTCAGTCCAGCGCCCTTCATTCGTTTTCAGCTGGCTTTGAACGGCTGGCTGTTTAGAGAGTAGTTTTCGCAACCTGGCTGTCTCCGTGACTTTCTCTAGGCCGGTGCAGAAGGTTCTCCAAGAGTCACGTTTGGCTTTCCGAGTTTCTCGTTTGAATGCTCTGAGCCTTATCTTGTATTCGTCCCAGACGATTTCGTCATCTGCTTTTTTAGCCAGACTGAAGAACTCGTGGACTTCTTTCCTCATTGTCCTAAGCTCAGGAGTCCACCATGGTGGTCTTTGGTTGCGCTTGGACCTTGTCTGTTTGCATGTTTTATGATAGGCTTGCACGAGGTGGTTTGTCAGGAACATCAGAGATTCCTCTATGCCCACCTCCGTGTTTATATGTGGTACTGTTGGTAGCGCGTTTTCGAGCCTGCATCTGTACTCCCCCCAGTTTGTGTTCAGAGGGTTTCGGAATACCACGTTAGTTAAGGGTTTTAGGTTTGAACTAGTAGAGAAAGAGATGTACTTGTGGTCTGAGAAGGAGGGTCTCTCAAGAACTCTCCATTCTTCCACATCGACATCGTTTTTTGTAAAAGTTATATCTAGCACGTTGGATGAAGTCGGTCCTTCGTATGTACTGGACTCTCCAACGTTTCTTATGTTTAAGTCGTAATCTAGGATAAAATGGAGTAGTGACTCACCTCTATCGTTGATGTCAGGACTCCCCCATACCGTGTGGTGGGCATTGGCGTCTGCTCCGACGATCAGTGGCTGCCCTTTCGTTGATACATCCCTCAGAAGGCGATGTAATTCTTCTGGTGGTGTCGTGTTGTCGTGTGCCATGTAGCAGGATGCCAGCAGCAGCGGCTGACTTCTCATGCCCTCTATTGCGACGACTGTTAGGTCATCGGTGCTGTAATTAGACATTAAATAGGCATAGATCCCCTTCCTTACTAGGATGGCAGTTCTAGTTCTACTTACTGTGGTCGGGTAGAAGATGTTGAAGTTGTTCGACCTTAGCCCCGAGACTTGGTTGCCCGACGCTATCCAAGGCTCTTGTACTAAGGCCACATCGGCAGGCCCTTCCTCCAGGGTTAGAAGGAGCTCCGCCGACGCCAGCTTGCTCTTATGTAGATTGAGCTGGAGTGCTCTCAGCATTTTGGCTGTTGGATGCACCCAGCTCGGATGTGGCGACTGTCAGCGTCGTGTCAACATCCTCCGTCTCATCTTCGTCGCAGCTGGCTTCTGAGGCCGTGCTAGCGATTTCCAGGCCGCTTGTCGCCTCGATCAGGCCAAGATCCTGCTTTACCTCGCCTTGTGTGAGTGTAAACTCGTTGTTGTCAGTGGGGTGGCGCTTTCTGAGGCGCAGGTAGACACTACCCATGCCCCACGCCATCTTCCCGAATCGCGGATATAGCAAATCCTCGGCCACCTTGCTGATTTGCAAGATCATGTGCTGGCCCTTGCTATCGGGCTTTGCCACATGAAGCACCTGCCAGTCAGCGGTTGGCACGTCCGGATTTTGCCACTGTAGTAGTCGCAGCGCCTGCTCCTTAGGCACGACTCGCGGAAGGAGCACCTTCGCCTTTGGTACGGAGGGAATCTTCGCTCTCCTCACACGGAGCCGCCATAGCTGCCACTGCCTGCGTTACCCATTTAAGAGTGCTTTCGTCCTTGCAGCTGAGAATCTTTACTCCTGTGTACCACCCCGCGCTATCGAACGAAATGGGTGTGGCATCGGGCTCCAGCATTCTTACCATCAGCGCGTCTAGTAGAGCGGACTCCACCTTCTGCCACTGATCTGCTGTCATCTTACCGTTAGGATCGCTCCTGTCGATGAGCGCAACGACTAAGTGCCGCTTCGCCACATCGCTGGCGGTTTCCTTCTTGACTCTTGGGGGCTTTGCTGGCCGGCACCTCCGATTTGGCTGTCTCCAAGGAACGCTGTCGTTTAGCTGCCAGCTGCTCCTCGACCCTGTTTGCGTAGGCACTGGTGGTGGCCTGCATCTGCGGTTTCTGCGCAAAATGCCGCCTGCCCTCCTCAATCTTCTGTTCGGCCCATTGCAGCTTGCTCCTCTCCTCGGGGGTGAGGTTGCTGCTGCTCTGTAGCCGAGCTCTGATCTTTAGAGCCGCCTTGTAATGTGCCTTCGCTCTCATACCCTCCTTAGACCGCTTGGACCCTGCCATACTAGTGGCCTTGGCATCCTCCTGGTTCCGGCTGGGAAGAAGCTTATCATCGGCTTCTGAGCCGAATTCCGCATTGCTTCGCCAAAGCGTGGGTTTTTTTGGCAGTAGCGATGCAACTGCTGTGGCCTGCTCCAACCACCGCAGAGGTGTGACCGCTGGCGACACGTTGAGGAGTTGCCCCTCCCCCGTGCCCGCCGGTGGTATCGGTCGCGCCTTCCACCGACGTTTGGGCTGATATCCCAGCCCGAGTTGCTCCAATCTTAGAATCCTCCATTTTGATTAATTATTAATCGGGAATCACCCCTTAGCGTTTTTTTAGCCTACCGCCAGGCACCTCCAACCATGGCTTTTTAGTCTCAGTACCTCCAATGTGCCGGGGCCATCAAAGTGTACTGTACCAACGCCTTAGCTAGGCACTGTACCACCATGGGTGCAGTCGCGCGAGTCGTAGGACAATGCCCGTCTGCTCAGTGGCAGCACAGTGCCCATTGCCCAGCCGGCACCCTCGGGGAGGGTTCAGTTGGAGGATTTTCGCCAGCCAAATTCAAGGGTAACAACTAGTATAAATTTAAGCTATTATTAAAAAAAAAATAATAGCTTAGCGGAGGTCACCCACGCCACCAAAAGCCTGGAAACAGATGACGACGAGGGTGCAGACATCACCGTAGTGGAAGTCGCATCTGTGGAGGACACCACAGCCACTAATGGAGCTGAAGGTCATCCAGGTCAACTTACATAAACTCTAACTCTGCTAACTCTGGAGACAGAATCCGCCGACGTCACACTTATCCAGGAACCTTGGATTTCTTCGGGAAACAAGGTTTCTGGTCTAAGATACCCGAGCTAAACCGCATTCTATCAAACAACAGTGAGTAGAGCAAGGACCGCGATCCTAGTAAGAAAGGGTATCTATGCTTACTTATTGTCTTATTACAGCACTGACGATCTCACAGTAATAGCGTTAGAAGGTGGAAAGGGCGAGCGAATTCTGATGGCATAATGCTACATGGTGCACGACACCGACGCATCCCCTCAAGAGCTTACTCGACTGGTGATGGAGACCGAGCCAAAGAAGCAGTCCCTCACCATCGGTATGGGGAAGCACAGATATCATCGATAGAGGTTAGTCACTGCTTGATTTTATCATACAAACTAATCTTAAGATTGCGAACGAGGGAGACGAACCAACATATGTTGGTCCTACCTCCTCAAACGACTTAGATTTAACCCTCGCGTCGGTAACAAATACCGTGGTAAAAGATTCGAGAGTCCTTAGCAGACACTCCTTCTCAGACCACAGGTACATTCAATTCTGAGTTAACTTTGAAAGAACAGTGCAAATGAAAGTGTACAGGAACCCGCGTAACACAGACTGGAAGCAGTTTGAGAACTGGTGCAAAGAAACCTTTCCCGACCACCTAAGATAGCCTCAACTGATAAATTAGAGAAGTCCCTGGAGACACTCAATAAAAATCTTTTGAAGGCCTATCATAAGACGTGTAAACTATCCCGAGAGAAGAAGCGACACAAGCCCCCGTGGTAGACTTCAGAACTCAAAGGACTAAGGGAAGATGTACTAAAACTCTTTAAACTAGCAAAACAAGCAGAAGAAGAGTATGGAACGAATACAAAATACGGCTACGTGACTTCAAGAAGAAAGTTCGAGTAGCCAAAAGACACTCATGGCATGACTTCTGTTCAGGCATAGAAAAGACAGCTGACACCGCAAGGTTAAGAAAGCCGATAGCTCGCCAACAGACAGTACAAAGCCAACTAAAAACTGAAGACGGCCGGATGGACAGAAAGCAGTGAAGATGCGGCAAATGTGCTTCTGGAGGCCTTTGCCAACCTGCACAGAAGTTTACACAAACGCAAAAATTATATCTCCAACCACTAGAGTAGAAATTGCAAAGAAAGTTTAAAGCGAATAGAGTTCTTTCCTGGTTTAGCGCGGCAAAAGCTAACATTAAAACAGCAATAACAATCTGTGAGAGTTACTCTCTCTTCTAAGCCGAAACACTCGAAACACAAAATAAAAAAAAATATAAGAAAACCACTCATAACTGTAACTGCATAAGCACAAAGCATAATCGCGAGTGAGTGAGAACGCAACGGACACGAAATGTCGAAAACAGCTGCGGAGCGTGTGCGAAGCGAGAAGCCCGCTGGTGTTGCTGGCCACACCTCTGATGCACTTTCTCCATTGTTGGTAGAGCTGATCAACGCACGGTTCTCTGAACAGGCGAAACTTATTAGTTCTAACATTCGTGAAGCGGAGGGGAGGATTCTGAAGGAGCTCGACACCAAGCTCAATGGCATTACAAGTGAGCTTGCGCTATTTGCCAAGAGAGTCCAGCAACTCGAAGATGAAAACATTCTGGCACTTCGATGTATCTGATCTCGAGGCAAAACTGGAAGCTCGGCAGATAGCAGAGGAGAATGCCCACATTGCAAATGATGTTCGCATTCATGGTATCCCAATGAGTGATAACAAAAACTTGAAAACTATTATGAACAGCCTATTTTTCTTACTCAACCTCACTTCCCCGCCGCCGAAAATAAGTGAGGTGTTTCGTAAAAAACCGCGTGTCCCTACACATACCGTCGGAACTCTAAGATGCCACTGAGTCTTAATCTCTTGCGAACGCCCTTTTACATCAATGAGCAGCTGTCAAAGCTCAACTATCAAATTTTTAAAGAGGCGCTTGAGCTTAAAAAGCATAAAGCTTTCTCAGCGGTCTTTACGCGCTCTGCAGAGGTGTATGTCGGCAAGGCGGAGGCAGCGAGTGCATTTGCATTAAGTGTATGGATGAGCTTTTGTTTCTTTCCCGAATCGGCGTGGCGCACAACATTAGCTCTTCAGACCTGGCCTCTTCAACTGTGGGGAACTTATTTCGTTCCCAATAAACATGCACGAGCCTTTATTATACTTTGATACCAAAGGTATCATAGTATATTGGGTTTGTGCAATGTCCGTCATGGTGTCTGTCCGTCCGTCTGTCTGTCCGTCCGTCTGTCTGTATGAACGCAACTTTTTTCGACATCCTTAAAGCTAGAGCCTTGTAACTTTGCAAATATCTTGGTACATGTCTTCGTCAGACAATGTGTTAAATTTAGGGCTCTACGACCTCAGGGGGGCCTGGGAAATCGATAACAAGTCGATACACCTCGAAGTGCAAATCGATAAAACACATATATATCCCACATTTTAGCAGCTAGAGTCACAAAATTTGATGGCAAGATAGCTGGTGACATTCCTCAAAAAATTGCATCAAAAGTTTGGATGCCACGCCCACCTCTTCCGCCCCCAACCCCCCTCCAATTATAAACAAAAATGCCTGCATCTTCTACAGTTTTGAAGCTATAGCCACCAAAATTGAAGGTAGATGCTGACATCTGACAAAGTTATGCATCAAAACATTGGATGTCACGCCCCCAAACAACGGGACATGCCCCACCGCCCTAAAAAAACCGAAAGGCATGTATCTTCGCCAGTTTTAAAGCTAGAGTCACCGAATTTGGTATGAACATTGGTAGTGACATCCGTAACAGATCTGCATCAATGTTTTGGATGCCACGCCCACTAATACCGCCCACCTCTATATCTTTCTTAGTTTTTGGGCTAGAGTCACCAAATTTGGTATGAACATTGCTTGTGACATCCGTAAAAGGTGTGCATAAAATTTTTTATGCCACGCCTACTTATACCGCCCAACTCTATATCTTTGTCGGTTTTTGAGCTAGAGTCTCCAAACTTGGTAGGGGGATAGAAAGTGCCATCCGCCACAGATAAATGTCATGCCAACTCTTTCTGCCTTATTTTTATACCCAAAACCTTCATATATAACTATTTGCACTCAGAATCCTTAACACAGCTATGTAAACTGGTATCAAAGTATATCGCAGTCGGTTGCGTCCGACTGCAACGTTTTTACTTGTTGTTTTTTTTTATTTTTGTATCTTAAAACCTCTTATTTGTCAACATTTAAATTTTAGTGAGTTAGATATTAGCTTTAACTTTTGTTGGTGCGTTTCTTAAATTATGTCTAATCCTTTATGCTGGATAGTATGATTGATCCAATGGCGAACAGTAATGTTATGCTTAGAAATCTAGCTAAGCAATGCTCAATGCTAATGCTCAAAGTTTAGTCAGAAAGATGGATGAGTTTCGATATATGTTTGTTAAGTCAAATGTTGATGTAGTGTGTGTGTATCGGAAACGTGGTTTATGACTCAAATGTGTGATCTGTTAGTTTCATGTGAAGGTTTTACTGTATTTCGTGCAGATCGTGCAGAAAAAGCTGCGACCAAAGTTATTGTGTAAGCATGACGAAGGAATTTCTACTGAGTTCATTTTTGTGGAAATAAGCTGTCCACAGAATCTTCGTAAAATGCTTATTTGTTGTGCTTATCGTCCGAATCGTGCAGCGTCTTACACAAATATAATGTCGTAAATTTTTATGTTAACTGTTGCATATATTGACGTTGTGGTTCTGGGGGATTTTAATAGCTATGTATTGTCCCAGAATGATCTCATCAATAATATGGAATCACTTGGATTACATTTAGTCAACTCGATTAATCCAACCCATTTTACTTCCACTTGCAGTACATTCTTGGATTTGGTATTTGTCAGTAATTCTTTAAAAAACTCTTATGTATGACCAAATTTCCGTCCCCTGTTTCTTCAAACATGATCTTGTTTCTGTATGTATGTATGTATGTATTTCGTATGATGTCTGTACTAATAAGTTGGACCTGACATATACATATAGAGACTTTAGAAATATAGATATTAACTTTTTATCTGACGAATTTAATAAATGTGACTGGACCTTAATATATAACATGACCACAGCTGACGATCAGGTTGAATAGCTGCAGAGTAGAATAATAGATCTGTATTGTGTCCAATTGAAGTCTAAACTTCCCCAGCCTAGTGAGAAGCCCTGGCTAACACATTTCGGTAGAAGAGCCATACTAAAAAGAAATAAAGCCTACAACAAATTGAAGAGATTTAAGACTGACTTTTTGTACGATACACTCAAAAGTTTACGACGTACAGTTGTTAAATTGATTAATGATGGTAAGAAGCGGTACTATTCCCAAAAATTTCAGCAATTCATCTCGTCAAGAGATAAATGGAGTATTAAAAATGAAATTGGAGTGGGAAGGCAAAAAGTTAGAGCCAGTGTTGACGTTAATGCTGAAGAGCTTACCCAAAAGTTTGTCAACTGCGCTGTACCTGAAGCCCTAGCCAATGAATACCTTAACTGTGATCCTCCTAACTGTGAAATTAGCTTTAGTTTCAGGTGTATCAGTAATTATGAAGTCCTTAAATCTATGTTAAAAGTCAAATCAAATGCAGTTGGACTTGATGATATAAGTCCTAAATTTGTCAAAATTATAATTCCATCAATCTTAAATCACGTTACACATGTTATGAATACAGCAATCACTACTTCGTTATTTCCTGAAAAATGGAAACTTGCTAAGATTATCCCTGCCCCAATGGGCAATGGAGATTTCAGACCAATCTCAGTTCTTCCTTTTCTATCCAAAGTGTTTGAAAATCTATTAGCTAATCAAATAAATGAATATATGGTTACTAACAGTCTTCTTAGCAATAATCAATCCGGATTTAGGAAAAACAGAAGCTGCACTACAGCTATTCTTAATATTGTTGAGGACATATGAAGAAGCATGGATGATGGCTATGTTACGTTCTTGACACTGCTTGACTATAGCAAAGCTTTTGATACTGTCAACCATGACATCCTATGCACAAAAATGATGAAGGTATATAGTTTTACAACCACAGCCGATTCGTTATTACGCTCATACCTAGTATACCGTTTTCAATCTGTTGTCACACCGCTAAGTTCGTCGTCATTGCTGTCTTTGAGCCGTGGAGTGCCACAGGAATCAGTTCTTGGGCCGTGATAGTGATCGCAGATATACGTTGTACGGATTTAAGTGTTTAAAGTTACTATGCTTAAACATTTAACTTATTTTATTTTGCAGTCAAGCTGACGCTGCTTTGTCTTGAAAATACATACATACATTCATACGTATATCTCGCTTGCTTTTTTTTGTTTTCGTTTACTAACAAAAATTACCTTCCCAGCGGCGAACACCATATCCAATACGTCTACAACATGCTTTCTATGAAGTCCCCACGTAATGTATTACGTGTAGCGTTTAAGTAAACTAGTGTGTAATGAGGAGTTTTGTACAGAATTGTTGTTGTTTTGCTCGGTTGACACTTCGGGCTCTGAGTTCATATCAGTATTATTATTATTTTGATTCTGCTTAACGTTTACGCACACTAGTGAAAATTTTGTGTATTTTGATATTGATGTATTTGACATTGTCGTCATTTTGATTTTTACAACCGTACTGTGCTTATCATCAAGAAAATTTCTCATTTTTTCATTAAAAGCTATTAATTTTCTTCTCATTAAAAGTAAAATAAAAACATTTGTTTTAAAAACCACAATATTCAGGTAAGTGTTTATTAACTTTATTAACTGTTTCAAAAGTGTTCCCATAAACTTTCAACCTGACCAGCGAATTTTCTAGCTCAATGCAAAGCGCCATCAGTATTCAGTTTTCAAGTGCACCGAATGCATTATTTTATATATTTGTAAACCATAAACGCCATCTACCTAATTTACAATGTAATCAAAAAACATTTAATTTTCACCAATTTGTCCACCCTGACCAAAAACATTTAAAGTTACAAGCGAATTTATGGAAGATGGAAGGGAAAATGTAGAATCGCGTTTATAAAAGCTTGAGGAGGGTCAAGAAAAAATACTACACAATCAGAATAAGATTTTGGCTATTTTAAACAGGCTAACAGAAGAAGATGTAAGCCAGGAATCTATATTTCCAATTATATCGGAAGATGATTTAAAAACAGTAGAAGAAAAAATTAAAAACAATAAATTTAAATATTATAATATAATCTTTGCCTTTAATAACACAACATTTTTATTTTAAACTTTGATTTTAGATTACCATGATCAAAAAAATTTTTAAGGATGACATTGTGGGGAACTTCGACTCTATTATTGGAAATTTTTTAATATCTGAGTTTAATTATGATGGTAGGTATTCATCAAAAAAAAAAAGCTTTTAAATCTTTTTCTGCACTGAATAATGCTCTTTTTTGTAAGCAGTAATAATCTTTATTTATATTTTTTTAATAAGGTATTAACCATACACTTCCTATATATTTTTCTAGGTGCTGCGAAAGCCCACATTACAAGCGAAAGGGAATATATAAAAGGCATACGCCAAGCGTTTAAAATCCACAAGGGCCGCATTTTAAAACAGAAGTACGATGCCAAAATAAAAACAAAAAAAAACATTGATTAAGAAAATATAGAATAAATTGTAAAATTTAGCTATTTTTATTTATATATTACTATTACAAATATTTACTTTACTGTACCATAGTATTTATGGTATTTTTATTGTATATTATTTTTAATAAATAATTTTTTAGGAGTATGTATTTTTTTTATGAATATTTCATTGCCCACAAATGGCATTACAGTGTTGAATTTGTAAGCTGGGTAGTAAAGCATTTGTGGTATACTGGGTAGTGCAGTATAAGCATTACCGTTTAGACTACCAAGTGGTATAGAAAGTATAGGAATTACCCACAATAGTGCACACATTTTTGTGAAATGTGTATATCTTTGATTAGCCAATATGCCCACAAATGGCATTACAGAGTAGAAATTGTAAGCTGGGTAGTAAAGCATTTGTATTACAATTCAATATACGTTGTATATTGGGTAGTGCTGTATTAGCATTACCGTATAGACCACCAAGTAGTATAGAAAGTATAGGGACTACCCACAATAGAGCACACCACGTGTATCGTTGAGTAGCCGATATGCCTACAGTCAGCATTACAATTTAGAATTTGTAATATTGGTTGTAATGGAAGCCCGAAGTGTGCTCGGCATTTTTTGCCCACTTTCCTGATGAGATTGTGGGCATACTCTCTACAAAGCGGCCAAGCTTCATTAAATGTAATGGGAATCGTACCCCATTCTCGAAGGTAGTGGGCATACCAAATTACGAAGAGGTAATGGGTTACGTGGGGTGTTTTTTCGAAGACGGGTTTTAACGTACTCTTGCTCTCCAGCATCAGTGCTCTCCCGCTTTATTACACCGTGCTTGCGGTTTTATCTCCCTACGCACTCACGCCTCACTCAAGTGCTTTTTAACCCAAGCGCTCTCCCACTATTGTCCGTTATATTGCGCTCTTTGCTACGCTTACATACTTGCACCTACTTTGCTTTGATCAAGCATATTAATTTGCCCGTATTTTATTTTATCAACTTATTATAAAAATGTTTGTCTGCTGCAGTAAGAACTGTAAAAATTGTTACTGCATCCAGCGCTGATTTTATCGTATGTAGGATGTGCGATAACACGATCCACATGAAATATGCAGGTTTCACTGCCAAAGTCAGAAACCGTCTAGGAACGAACTATGGCCTTGAATTGTTTTTTATACCCTTAACCCATAAAATGGGTAAATAAGGGTATAATGGTTTTGTGCAAATGTGTGTAACAGACAGAAGGAAACATCTCCGACCCCATAAAGTATATATATTCTTGATCAGCATCAACAGCCGAGTCGATCTAGCCATGTCTGTCTGTCCGTCTGTATGAACGCGCCGATCTCAGAGACTATAAGAGCTAGAGACTTCAAATTTGAAACTTAAGCTCTCCTATACCATGAGAAGATCAAGTTTGTTTTGAATTTTCGATAACACTTTTGGTTTCCGATATACACATGTGATCGATAACAAAAAAATCTTCAATTTCAAAATTGTGAAAATGAGGTTTAAAACTATTGATAAAATAATGAACGTTTAAAAAAGTTTGGTCAAAATCGGTTAAGAAACACCGGAGATATCGCAGTTTGAAGTTTGGTCACTGATTTTATACACATAAGTAACTGTAAGCGTTAAGTATCGGGTTAAGGGTATGTCCTAGTCGGGATTTCTCGACTAGAGCCTCTTACTTGTTTTTTATTATTGCTGGTTTTATTTTTGAATCTTTCCTTACAATAGGGAAACTAACAAAAAGTTTACAAATCTTACAAGTATTACTTAGTTAACTATTTGTTGTTGTACAAATAGTTGGTGGCCGCGTACCTTAACTCATCGCTGGGTCGGAAAGTCATTACGACGAAGACGGGATCGGCTGCTTGAGTTTGAAAGTCCTCTAGCAAGATAGTTTGGGTGCGATGACAGCTTGCCAAGGTAATTTTTCTTGTAGTCCGCAATTACTTTCTTGATTGGTGGAACGTTTAAGACGTTTTGAATGTTTTCGTTGCGAACGTACCACGGTGCCCCGGTGATAGTTCTCAGGATCTTTGACTGGGCTCTTTGGACGATGTCGATGTTACTGCTGCACGCACTACCCCATAGCTGGCATCCATAGGTCCAGATTGGTTTAAGAACAAAGTTGTAGAGCAGAACCTTGTAGTCAAGGCTTAGCGGGGAGCGAGCGTTGATAAGCCAGTGGAGGCTATTGGCTTTTAGTTTTAGTTGTGTTCTCTTGGCTTCAATGTGCCTGCGCCAAGTAAGCCTTCTGTCCAGGTGTACTCCAAGGTACATTACTTTGTTTGCTTTCGGGAGTGGGGTTTTATTTAGCGTAAGTGGTGGACAATCTTTCTTGTTAAGGGTGAAAGTTACATGTTTACATTTTGTTCGTTAACTTTAATTCGCCAGTCGGATAGCCATTTTTCCACGTTAACCAGATGACGAGCGAGTTGCGATGTGGCTTGCACTGGACATCTAGATCGGCTAAGAATAGCTGTATCGCCAGCAAAGGTTGAAGTTGTAAGTTCCCTGCATGTAGGAATGTCTGCTGTGTAGAGAACGTAGATTGTTGGCCCAAGTACGCTTCCCTGAGGAACGCCGGCTTCAATACGGTGTTCGCTTGATGTTGCAGTGTTGCATCTTACTGCAAACTTCCTGTCGTAGAGGTACGACTTTAACAGTTTATGTGTGTTTGCTGGGAGCGTTGATTTGATCTTATACATCAGCCCTTCCAACCAGACTCTGTCAAACGCCTGAGCTCCATCCAGAAAAATTGCAGTACAGTATTCTCGATTTTCAAACGCGCCTCGAATTTCTGAAGTTATGCGATTGACCTGTTCAATAGTTCCGTGGTTTTGGCGAAAGCCGAATTGGTGCGACGGGATTATGTTGTTAAGGTTCAGAAATTGATTAATCCGAGTCATCAAGCATTTTTCGAAGAGTTTTGATAGACACGATAAAAGGCTTATAGGTCTATACGACGAGGGTACTGTTTGATCCTTTCCCAGCTTTGGTATCATTATGATGATAGACTTTTTCCATCTTTCTGGGAAATGCCCGAGTCGTGTGATCGCATTGAATAACTGGCAGATAACACAGACGGCACAATAGGGAAGCTCAATAATCATCTTTGGTGTTATTAGGTCTAGACCCGGAGATTTTTGGGGTTTAGTTCCTGATTAATAACTCTTGCGACTTCGTTCGGGCGAAATTCAATGGGCTCATGTTGTAAGTGGGTGTCGTTTAATACAGTCGGTAGAGCGAACGAGTTTGTAGCAGGGTTCGGGTGGAAAACTTTTTGCAGGTGAACAGCAAACGTGTTGGCTCTTTCTTCATTGCTTCGGGCCCAGCCGCCAGCTTGGTTTCTTAGGGGCATCTCTGCTTTTGTCGGTTGGCTGAGAGTTGGGTGAGCTTTCCACAGTGAGTTTTTCGAGCTGGATGTTGATAATTGCTCAATGTATCGGCGCTGGGCATGTTCTTCTTCAAGTGCTAACGCTTTGGTAAGTTTACGTGTAGCGTTTTTTAGCTTTTGCTTAGCTGACGGCGATCTTAGGCATTGCCACTCCCGTCTTAGTCGCCGCTTATCAAGAACGAGCTGTTCAATTTGGTGATTTGTTTTCTTTTGGGTGGGTGCTGCAGTTTTTGCTTTCGGTGTTGACATACGAGCTGCTTCGACGAAGACTGACTCAAGTTTGTTTGCAATAGAATCAATATCAGCTTCCACTTTCAGATGCGGATTAAGTTCGATGTGTGAGCTAACATATTTCTTGTATCTTAGCTGGGTAGTAAAGCATTTGTATTACAATTCAATATACGTTGTATATTGGGTAGTGCTGTATTAGCATTACCGTATAGACCACCAAGTAGTATAGAAAGTATAGGGACTACCCACAATAGAGCACACCACGTGTATCGTTGAGTAGCCGATATGCCTACAGTCAGCATTACAATTTAGAATTTGTAATATTGGTTGTAATGGAAGCCCGAAGTGTGCTCGGCATTTTTTGCCCACTTTCCTGATGAGATTGTGGGCATACTCTCTACAAAGCGGCCAAGCTTCATTAAATGTAATGGGAATCGTACCCCATTCTCGAAGGTAGTGGGCATACCAAATTACGAAGAGGTAATGGGTTACGTGGGGTGTTTTTTCGAAGACGGGTTTTAACGTACTCTTGCTCTCCAGCATCAGTGCTCTCCCGCTTTATTACACCGTGCTTGCGGTTTTATCTCCCTACGCACTCACGCCTCACTCAAGTGCTTTTTAACCCAAGCGCTCTCCCACTATTGTCCGTTATATTGCGCTCTTTGCTACGCTTACATACTTGCACCTACTTTGCTTTGATCAAGCATATTAATTTGCCCGTATTTTATTTTATCAACTTATTCCACTTTCAGATGCGGATTAAGTTCGATGTGTGAGCTAACATATTTCTTGTATCTTAGCCAGTTAGTTTTTTGTGATGTCAGCTTACCCGGGCGATTTGCAAACTCTGGGTGTCGTTGGAGTTGAATTAGTACAGGCGAGTGGTCAGATGATAACTCCGAAAGACATTCGGCGCTTATCAGGTTGCGCGGAATATTTTTGGAGACTGCAAAATCAATTAAGTCGGGCAGTTTCTTGGGGTCCGTGGGCCAGTATGTTTGTGTGCCAGGAGAGACGTGGCTGAGCCTGTTCTTTGGTTTTATAATTGCGTTGTACAGCTGCTTTCCTCTTGGAGTCACAAGACGAGATCCCCAGTGAGTGTGCTTGGCATTATAGTCCCCTGCTGCTATAAAGTGTTCTCCTAATGAGTTGAAAAATTCCATGAATTGGTCTTCAGATATGGAGTATCGCGGTGGGCAGTAGATGGCAGAAAGTGCAAGTTGGTTACCACTATCCAGATGTATTTTTAGGGATGTGGCCTGTAGATAGTTTTTAGCAAACTCTTTGTGGAAGTGGTGCTTCAGCCGGCTTCTTATCAAGATACCAGTCCCGCCGTGCGCCTTGCCATCGGGATGGTTGGTTCCGTAGAATGAGTATCCGGTTATGGTAAAATTATACTTATTTGTAAGGTGTGTTTCGGAAAGTAGCATAATGTCAATGTGGTTGTCGAGTAGAAATTGAGCTAATTCAAGTTTATGCTGTGAAACGCCATTGGCATTCCACGTTGATATACCTAGCGAGGCCATTGATTACTTCGATTGTAGTGATACAAGCAACTGTACCAAAGTATTTTGATTTTGTAGTAAATTTTGCATAGTTTCTTGCATAAATGACATGAACTGTGATAAACTCTGCTGCATATTACATATCATTGATTCAAAGTTGCTTAGTGGCGGTTCCTGCGGCTTGTTGTCTCGTTCGTCGTTGAGTTCTACATGTTTTGCTTGTGAGCCTGGATAAATAGCAGTAGGCATCAGTCCAGATCTTAAGGCGCTTGCACAGGTGCGGGACCAAAAGATGACCTGGCAGCAGTCGAAAAGAAGACGTCAGGGTTGGACTTCGATGGAATGTATGATGGCGGTGCGTTTTGAGAGCGTGCTGTGTTTACGCGATGATGGATGCGAGACTTAAGCTCCTTGTAAATTGGGCAGCCTCTGTAGTTAGCTGTGTGGTTGCCTCCGCAGTTGCTGCACTTGGAGTCATCTTTGCTTGCTGGGCAGCTCGACGAGTCATGAAGATCGCGCAGCTTGCAGTAAGACCTTGTGTGACCATATTCTTGGTAATTCATGCATTGTACCGGGCCGTTACGTTTGTATGGCTCTTCAACGGTGATTCTGCGGTGCAATAGGAACTGAAGCTTGTAAATGGGGTGCACCTCATTTTTTTTCATAATCAGAGCCTGAGGCTCAAGCTCAATTTTAAAGAGTGGTTGTGGCTGCCTGGTTTTGTTTTGAATATTTAGAACTGATTTAACGGAGAATCCTTTCTCATGTAGCGCTTGTTTAATTTCATCCGTCGTAACATCAGGCTCGATGCCTTTCAATACAACTTGCAGGCCCTTGCTGCTTTTAAGCTGGTACGTGTAAAAGTTTTTTTGTTTTCTGTTAAGTAGGCCGTCAACTTTCCAAAACTGTCTTCAGTTTTTGTCTGCACTTTAATCTCATGAATACTACCCCTCATTAGGGGGATGATGTGGAAATTGTCATTGCCAACGAGCTTTACAACATTGTTAACAAAAGCGCTAGAGCTTTTTACACGTATAAATATCGGGAGGCTTTTGCTTTTTTTTTGTCAACATTATCTTCAGGGGGCAAATCATCAGCGTTATCTGCCAAAATTTCAAATCTATTGGTATTGTTTGGTGCTTCGTCTATATTAGCGCGAGTAATTTTTTGTTTGTTTGTAGTTTGTTGGGGGGCTTAATTTACGCTTGATCTGTATGTAGCGATCCATACCTGTCTGTATAGCCGGCTTCTCATTTGCGTTGTCTGCGGATTGTTCTGCTGACGGCGCAGCAGTTGTTGCGTTTACTGAGCGGGCGGTCGGCACAGGTGCAGTTGTTGGTTCAGTGACAGTTACGTCACATGTCAGAAAAGACGGAGAGCATGATCGTACTCTTTCGCGTTCTACGTGCAAGAGTTCGTTGTTCGCGTTTGGAGTTATTGACCGCGCGCGGTCAGATTTCGTTGATAGTACGGACGGTGACGGGGAGCACGAATGTTCAGAGTCGCCCAGTGAGGGTAAGACTTCCCTTGGTCGCTCGCTCTCCATATCTTGGGAGACCACAGCGATGTACTTGTTGTTCCGTTGTACAGAGAGCCAGCGTTCGTCTTGCTTACGCTGCGCCAGAGCGCGAATTTGGCTACGTTGGCTCATTTTATTGAGCGGGGTTACGTTTATGGTTTTATATTTCTTTGATTTTATTTGTGAGTAATTGGTTTGAGTCTTAACTAAAAATGATTAGATATATGTATATATATGTAAATATATATATTTCTTTTTATAGATGTGTGCATTTTCACTGCACAAAGCGTCTTTCCGCGTTAATTTTAATTTTTTTTATTTATTAATTTACTGTTTTAGCGTTTATAGCCGGAGCACAAAGAAAACACGTCTGCATGCGACGAGTGTCACTGCTGATTGATCAGGCAAACTTATAATTGTTTTAAAGCTGTGCATCTTGCTTTTGACAATCTTCATGCCAATTTAAAAGAGCTTGAATTAAAATTTAAAAACGGAAAAGATGCTTGACGACTCTCCAAAGCGCAAAAAGACTTCGGGCTCTTGCCCTAATATTACCCCACTTGTCCTGCCTCCTAAGCCACTTCTGGCTGCCAGCATGAATAGACCAAATCCAATTGCGGACACGTTAATGGTATTTAACTCACCGGCAAGTTATCCGATGCTGCCCGTTGGTAATATTACCCCGTTACACGTTCCTGTTGCTGAACCCTCTGATTTAAGTGTTCGATTAACTACTCCCAGTAGCGTAGCTGCAGCTCATAAGCCGCTTGTAGTTGTGCCTATTAGAAAATATATTTTTGTATCTAGGCTAGCTTCTGATACCTCCTCAGAAGATGATAATGCCTATATTAAAAGTAATATCGACTCCCCGTTGATTGTTGTTGAAAAGTTTAAATTTAAACACGCTCGTAACGTACCTTCGTTCAAGTTGAGTGTGACGCCTGAACTTTTCGCGACAATTTGTTCTGAAAAGTTTTGGCCGCCGAACATCCTCGTAAAGGAGTATGTGAATATGTGAATGAATAATAGTAGTGCCATCCCTATTAGAAACTCACTTCCTCCTACGCCTGTAACAAAAAACTAACTGAAGTAATTAGCCAAGCCTATCAAAATGTAAGAGGTCTTAATACTAAACTTTCAAAACTTTACGTAAATAACCCAGGGACTGTAATGATTATAATTTTTATATTAAAAATGGAAAAATAAGAATTGTTTAGCAATTTTTTTTAATTTACTTAACCAATAACTCTTATTTTTTGACCTAATAAAAAAAATTATCAAATAATTGTTCAATTTCAATTTTTTATTAAAAATTGTTGAATAACTCTTATTTTCCAATTTTTATTATAAAAATAAAAAATAACAAGTAAAAAGGAGAGAAACGAAGAACCAGTCACAACGAAGGATCTGAGAAATAGTAATAAAGGGTTGGGTAAAATGATACTCAGCTCAAAAGACAAAGATAAGAGGGGGCGGTATAAGTGGGCGTGCATCAAAACATTGATGCAGATCGTTACGGATGCCACTAACAATGTTCATACCAAGTTTGAAAAAAAACGAAGAAATGGGCGGGCATCCAAAACATTGATGTACACCTGCTACGGATGTCACACCAATGTTCAACCAAATTGGTGACCTAGCTTAAAAAGGCGAAGATACATGCCTTCGGTTTTTTTAGGGCGGTGGGGCATATCCCGTTGTTTGGGGCGGGCATCCAATGTTTGATGCATAACTTTTCAGATGTCAGTATCACCTTCATGTCAATTTTGGTGGCTATAGCTCAAAACTGTGAAGATACAGGCATTTTGTTATAATGAGCGGGGGCGAAATAGGTGGGCGTGGCATCCAATCTTTAACGCAGTTTTTGAGAAATGTTACCAGCTATCTTGCCATCAAATTTGTGACTCTAGCTCAAAATGTGGGATATATTTGTGTTTTATCGATTTGCACATCGAGGTGTATCGACTTGTTATCGATTTCTCGGGCCCCTGAGGTCGTAGAGCCCACATTAACACTTTGTTTGACGAAGACATGTACCAAGATATTTGCAAAGTTGCAAGGCTCAGCTTTAAGGGTGTCGAAAAAGTTGCGTTCATACGGACGGACGGACAACGGACAGACGGACAGACGGACAGACGGACGGACAGACACCATGACGGACATCACAAACCCAATAACTATGATACCTTGGTATCAAAGTATAAAAATTATTTATCAACTTTTATTTTATCAATCAAAAATAAGAGTTATTTTTCAATTTTTATTTTAAAAATTGAAAATAAAAATTGATTAGAAATATCTTTTGAGCTAACTAGCTCCTTAATATTGATCCTTGAAGGACATGTGATATATCGATGGAAAGGTATTTGCATTAAATATGTATATGTCAACATTTGAGCTGTGTTGTTATTTAATAACCTATTATTTGATTCACAAATAGTTGCGCTTAATGAAACCTGGTTAAAACCTGATATTTCTGATTACTCTGTTTTTCTTAACAAATATAACTTGTACAGGTGTGGTGGGGTTCT
>JAECXP010000126.1:0-17250 GCA_018152965.1 Scaptomyza pallida | reverse complement strand
TGGACGGTCATCGTTATTTTTATAACGTAAAGATCATCGTTCGTCGACTCGACGACGTAATTTTTAAAATTCTTTAAAAAAATCCTATGCATGAAAACTCACAAAACATGTTAGTTTTGTATTATTTTATTAATTTATTTTTAGAAAAAACGATTTTAAGTCGCTTTCCTGCAGTCTTTTGTTTATAAATACAAATTTCACAGCTCTTGTCCATTTGGCTTGTTTTACAAAACATTAACAAAAAATCATAAAAAATAACAAAATTAAAGCAACATTACTTATTCAAAGTATTTTTTTCTTAATATTAATGCTTTAAACTAAAATAAGAACACGTTTTAAGGAACATAACTGTTCATTTTGAGCAAGAGGCACAAAGCACAATTTGATGCTCCCCACATAGGTGTTTTCCACATTTCTTGCAGGATGTTTTTGTCATACGTCGCTTAGCGGAAGGGCAAATAGCACAGATCTTGCGTTTTTTTACAATTGTTTCACGATTTTCACCTTCAGCGTTCTCATCAGTATCAATTAAATTTTCAATATTTGATCGCAGCGCCGTAGACAATGTTGGTACTTCAAGTCTGTCTGCCATATGACTTTTGACAAGGGCAGAATACAATTTTTTCATAAAAGCCGCGCGACTGAGGGGTGTTTGATTTGTTTCAAACATATTATGTGAGTAAATAATATAACAGTAGTTGTTCGTCAATCGTAAGATACTCACCAGGAGTATAATTATTGCGGCATTTTTCGATAAACATCTCCCAAATGTTTCTAATTGGAGCAAACTTGTCTCCAATCAATTGCATTCGCAAAGATTTATCGTCGAATCGAATACAAGCCATAAGGAACTTGAATCTTGCTTTGGTCATTATTGAAATATATGTCATTCCACAGTAGGATCTATCAAACATTTCATCTGCAGACAAATGTTGGTCCTTTTTGACTGCTGTCAATACAAAAATTCCGATCAAGGCTGCAATTTCATTCGAAGAAGTTTGCTTTCTTTGGGCTTCATCTGAAGTTTCAAGTAAGGTAGACTGGCGATTAGCAATCTCAACGTTTGTCCATTGAACGATTTCGCCTATTATCTCTGGTGTGATAAACATTTCGAAGCACTTCAGTGGGTCTGTTACATTTCTGCATGCGCGCGCTGGTCCCCGAGCTTGATGAACAATGTTTAGACCATAACGATGAGACTTGCCTTTTTGCGTTGACCACTTATGTTTGTCCTTTCCTCGTAAAATGGTTTTATTGAATGATATTATGCTCGACTTGGCTTTCAATAGATGTAAAGGTATGTTATCCTCATCTTCATCGATGGTATCCTCTGCTGAACTCGCGTCCTCTTCAGTTTCGATCTCTTCATCAGATTCTACTTCGATGTCGTCTAGGCCATAATCCAAAGCATCGTCTGGTTCGTAATCGTCATCACACATGGCAAGAAATTTTTCAATTTCCTCGTCGGTGAATTTTTTTTTGCCACTCATCTTTTATTTTCACTGCACAAACCCAAAATAGAAGTAATAAGAAAATTTGGTATATTGCCTTTAAAACGAAAAACTGACACAAAGTTCATCGTTCGTAGTTTCGACTACGCAAGTTTAAAAAAATATACTTACACGGATCGTACGAAGCCAAACCAACTGCGCACAGCAACAACACAACAGCAACTGATGCTATACCAAAAATCAGCACAAAGCAAACAAAGAAAAAGAGAAAAAACAGCAAAATGTAAACACGCGTCGTTGAAACGACGAGTGATGACCGTCCAGGGTTAAGACTTAACAGAGCGCGCGTCTCTTTTATAACCGGCGTTAGATAAAAAAATATTTTGCGTTCACTCTCTTTTTATGCGCGCGCTTTGCATGAGTTTAATAACCCTAATTAGCCGAAATCTGTAACAACAAAGGCGCATGATCAGAGCGAGATTTGAAAATAATTTGTTATCCAGCATCGAGAATGAAGAGCGATGCGCGCGCGTGTTCAAGTTTTAAGCCGCCTCTTTGGTTTTGGGACCAAGAGCGCGACTCACACGTATGACGCAGACATGCGTAGATTCGCTCTATTCTATGAATGTATTTATTCATGATGCAGGTGTTCCTATGCCGACTGTCACCATAACACGAGAATGAGGGAGTCGGAAAGCAAGTAAGAAGGCTTTAGTTGTGTAATCCCGACTAAAAAATACCTTGCATTTTATTGACTTGCAGAAGTCCAGTTTTTCTTGACTAAACTTTAATATTAATTATCTTTGGATTTAGATATAGAAAAATTTTGCCCTTTTCGACCAAATTTTCACAGAATTTATTAAGTCAGTCATAGTTTAAATTTTCATATTTTCAAAATTCCCTTTTCTTTCGTTATCGACTACATCTGTATATCCGCTCAGAATAGTTATCGATAGTTTGAAATAAACTTGATTTGCCTATGGCTTAGAAGAAGCTATGTTCTTAATATGAAGTCTTTAGCTCTTATAGTCTTTGAAATCGACGCGTGCATACATAGGTTAGACAGACGGAAGGACAGGCAGACGGACATGGCTATACCGACGAGGTTGTTGATGCTTTTTTAGTATATATGCACTTTGTTGGGTCGGAGATGCTTCCTTCTCTGTGTTACATACTTTTGCACAAAACAAATATACCCTTTTTACCCAGTTCATGGGATCAGGGTATAAAAATATCAGTAAATGCAAAAAAATTTGTTCTTGCTGTTTTTGTCTATCGCTTTCGGCTTATGCACATACGAAATTGGTTTCCTATGATTGAAAGCAATTGCAACAACTAACAAGTAAGAAGGCTCCAGCCGAGAAATCCCGACTAGGACATACCCTTAACCCGATACTTAACGCTTACAGTTATTTATGTGTATTAACTCAGTGACCAATATAACCAAACTTCATACTGAGATATCTCCGATGTTTTTGAACCGATTTAGATCAATTTTTTTTAAATGTTTATTATTTTATTTGTAGATTCAAGCCCCATTTTCACAATTTTGAAATTAAAGATTTTTTGTAAGTCTCAAATTCTTATAGTCTCTAAGATCTACGCGTTCATACAGACAGACAGACGGACAGACCGACAGACGGACAGACGGTCAGACAGACATGGCAAGATCGACTCAGCTGTTAATGCTGATCAAGAATATATATACTTTATGGGGTCGGAGATGCTTCCTTCTGTCTGATACATACATTTGGACAAAACCATTATACCCTTATTTACCCATTTTATGGGTTAAGGGTATAAAAATGACTGAGAGCAATGCGACTGGCTTAAGAGAGATCAATTTACAGAAATAACTGTAACCCTTTCAGCTCTCAGAGAATTCTTAAATTTTTACTTCAGTGTGCAATTTTTGTATTGGCTTATTTCATTTATATTTTAAAACCGAACATGAGCGGATATTGGGCACCAGCGGCACCTCAGCAATATTATTTGCCGGCGCAACAGCAGCAGCAGCAGTTCCAGCTACAGCAGCAGTTCCAGCCGCAGCAGCAGTTCCAGCCACAGCCACAGCAGCAGTTCCAGCCACAGCCACAGCAGCAGTTCCAGCCACTGCAGCAGCAGCAGTTCCAGCCACTGCAGCAGCAGCTGTTCCAGCCACTGCAGCAGCAGCAATTTCAGCCACAGCTGCTGCATTTTCAGCCGGAGCAGCAACAGCTGTTTCATCAGCAGCCATTGGTACAGCCACTGCAGCGTCAACATCAGCTCCAACGACAGCAGCAGCAGCAGCGCACAGCAGCAGCAGCGGCAACAGCATCAGTTAAGGCAAGTTAAAAAACCTTTGAAGCTGCGGCAGCAACAGAACCTTAAATCGCTGCATCAGAAAATTTTCAATTTAAACAAAAAATTAAATTTAATAATTAAAAAGCAAAAGCAAATAGTAGTGCAAAACAAAAAAGCAATTGAAGCAATGAATTTGGAGATAAAAAAAACAATGCAAGGAGGAGTTGCAAAAGTTGCAAAATGAGATGAATGTTTTAAAAATAGATTGAGAACAATTCAACTCATGTTGCAGCTTCTGCAACTCCTCCTTGCATTCTTTTTAACCCCAACTTCATTGCTTCAAATGCGTTTCTGTTTTGCACTGCTATTTGTTTAAATGCTTTCTTATACAGCGATTTATGTTTTGTTGCTACCGCAGCTTCAAAGGTTTTTTTTAACAGCCCCAACCGCAACAGCCTCCGTCAAAGCAGCAGCCATTTCATCAGCATATTTATATTTTTATTTTAAAAACTGTATTTTTTTAAATATAATTTAATCTGTAATCAATTTTCAACAAACACTAAGAAATTTAATCTTAAGAAATGTAATCTATTAGTACATAAATACACATGCTGGGAGTTTGAATTTACAATAACAAAATACATGAGCTTTTTTCTTTTCTTCTTTGTGCATTTGATAATTGTTTTTCGAATCAAGTTGCGTTTGTTGTGGTTAGTAAGTGTTGTTGTTGGGCTCGCAATGCTTCTTTTTGTTGGTATCATTGATTTAAAACAAATCAATTAAAACATAATTTGTTTTTGTACACCAGAATATGTTACGCGATTGGTTTTACCTACATACTTGCTAATTATCAAACAAAACTTAACACACAAATACCTATTGCCATTGTTGTTTTGATATTATTTTCAAACTGACATTTGTAACTTTAGTTGGTGTTGCAAATGCACATATGTACATACATACACATGTATGTACGTGCATTTTCATAGTTTAGTACCTACATACATATGTATTAACAAAAATGCAAGTGCATATATTGGTTAATGCACGCACACATTGTTGCATCTGTAGCAAGCTAATCTATATATATAAAAGAGTTTGTCCTGACTGACTGATTGTTGAGAGACCCACAGCCTAAACGAAAAGAGCTAGAAGGCTGAAATTTTCACCAAATATTCCAATCAGGTTGAAAGTGAGCACTAAGAAAGGATTTTGAATTTGGATTAAATTTTGAACAACTCAATTAATTGCATTAATCACTTTACCTCATTCCAACACTCTGGCGCCTCATTGTCGCACAAGCTGTGAGTTTCAACGCCGCCGAGGTTTCAAACAAAAAAATATAAAAAAATTACCCATTCCACTTTTTGTCTCTCTCCGTTATTCTCTTTTCTTCTTTGTGCCTTTGACAATTGTTTTTCGAATTAAGTAGCATTTGTTGTTGTTGTTGTTAGTAAGTGTTGTTGTTGCTTCTTTTTGTTGGTATCATTGATTTAAAACAAATCAATTAAAACATAATTTGTTTTTGTACACCAGAATATGTTACGCGATTGGTTTTACCTACATACTTGCTAATTATCAAACAAAACTTAACACACAAATACCTATTGCCATTGTTGTTTTGATATTATTTTCAAACTGACATTTGTAACTTTAGTTGGTGTTGCAAATGCACATATGTACATACATACACATGTATGTACGTGCATTTTCATTGTTTAGTACCTACATACATATGTATTAACAAAAATGCAAGTGCATATATTGGTTAATGCACGCACACATTGTTGCATCTGTAGCAAGCTAATATACATATATACGAGTTGATAAAATCAAAACAAATGAGTTTTTTTCTTTTCTTCTTTGTGCCCATGACAATTGATTTACGACCCCAGCAGCGTTTGTTGTTGTTGTAAGTGTTGTTGTTGCTTCTTTTGTTGGTATCATTGATTTAAAACAAATCAATTAAAACATAATTTGTTTTTGTACACCAGAATATGTTACGCGATTGGTTTTACCTACATACTTGCTAATTATCAAACAAAACTTAACACACAAATACCTATTGCCATTGTTGTTTTGATATTATTTTCAAACTGACATTTGTAACTTTAGTTGGTGTTGCAAATGCACATATGTACATACATACACATGTATGTACGTGCATTTTCATTGTTTAGTACCTACATACATATGTATTAACAAAAATGCAAGTGCATATATTGGTTAATGCACGCACACATTGTTGCATCTGTAGCAAGCTAATATACATATATACGAGTTGATAAAATCAAAACAAATGAGTTTTTTTCTTTTCTTCTTTGTGCCCATGACAATTGATTTACGACCCCAGCAGCGTTTGTTGTTGTTGTAAGTGTTGTTGTTGCTTCTTTTTGTTGGTATCATTGATTTAAAACAAATCAATTAAAACATAATTTGTTTTTGTACACCAGAATATGTTACGCGATTGGTTTTACCTACATACTTGCTAATTATCAAACAAAACTTAACACACAAATACCTATTGCCATTGTTGTTTTGATATTATTTTCAAACTGACATTTGTAACTTTAGTTGGTGTTGCAAATGCACATATGTACATACATACACATGTATGTACGTGCATTTTCATTATTTAGTACCTACATACATATGTATTAACAAAAATGCAAGTGCATATATTGGTTAATGCACGCACACATTTTTGCATCTGTAGCAAGCTAATATACATATATACGAGTTGATAAAATCAAAACAAATGAGTTTTTTTCTTTTCTTCTTTGTGCCCATGACAATTGATTTACGACCCCAGCAGCGTTTGTTGTTGTTGTAAGTGTTGTTGTTGCTTCTTTTTGTTGGTATCATTGATTTAAAACAAATCAATTAAAACATAATTTGTTTTTGTACACCAGAATATGTTACGCGATTGGTTTTACCTACATACTTGCTAATTATCAAACAAAACTTAACACACAAATACCTATTGCCATTGTTGTTTTGATATTATTTTCAAACTAACATTTGTAACTTTAGTTGGTGTTGCAAATGCACATATGTACATACATACACATGTATGTACGTGCATTTTCATTATTTAGTACCTACATACATATGTATTAACAAAAATGCAAGTGCATATATTGGTTAATGCACGCACACATTGTTGCATCTGTAGCAAGCTAATCTATATATATAAAATAGTTTGTCCTGACTGATTGTTGAGAGGCCCACAGCCTAAACGATAAGAGCTAGAAGGCTGAAATTTTCACATAATATTCAATTCAGCTTGAAAGTGAGCACTAAGAAAGGATTTTTAATTTGGATTAAATTTTGAACAACTCAATTAATTGCATTAATCACTTTACCTCATTCCACCACTCTGGCGCCTCATTGTCGCACAAGCTGTGAGTTTCAACGCCGCCGAGGTTTCAAACAAAAAAAATAAAAAAAATGACCCCTTCCACTTTTTGCCGTCTGTAGATGTGTCTCTCTCCGTTATTCTCTTTTCTTCTTTGTGCCTTTGACAATTGTTTTTCGAATAAAGTAGCATTTGTTGTTGTTGTTGTTAGTAAGTGTTGTTGTTGCTTCTTTTTGTTGGTATCATTGATTTAAAACAAATCAATTAAAACATAATTTGTTTTTGTACACCAGAATATGTTACGCGAGTGGTCTTATCTACATACTTGCTAATTATCAAACAAAACTTAACACACAAATACCTATTGCCATTGTTGTTTATTTTCAAACTGACATTTGTAACTTTAGTTGGTGTTGCAAATGCACATATGTACATACATACACATGTATGTACGTGCATTTATCATTATTTAGTACCTGCATACATATGTATTAACAAAAATGCAAGTGCATATATTGGTTAATGCACGCATACATTGTTGTATCTGTAGCAAGCTAATCTATATATATAAAATAGTTTGTCCTAACTGATTGTTGAGAGACCCACAGCCTAAACGAAAAGAGCTAGAAGGCTGAAATTTTCACCAAATATTCCAATCAGGTTGAAAGTGAGCACTAAGAAAGGATTTTGAATTTGGACCACTCCTTCGAGTACCTCCTAAGCACTTAAGTCCTTTTTTTCCCAACTTTTGTACTAGAGCTATGCTTTAGAATTAATCAATTCTTACAAAACTTGGTCACGACATGGAGGCGTGTAAAAAAATTATGGATGCAAAATTTGGACCCGATCCGACAACTCCTTGGGGCACCTCCCATACACTTATGTTATGGAGCGTGCTTATCTATATATATAAAATAGTTTGTCCTAACTGATTGTTGAGAGACCCACAGCCTAAACGAAAAGAGGTAGAAGGCAGAAATTTTCACCAAATATTCCAATCAGGTTGAAAGTGAGCACTAAGAAAGGATTTGGAATTTGGACCACTCCTTCAAGTACCTCCTTAACACTTAAGTCCTTTTTTTCTCAACTTTTGTACTAGAGCTATGCTTTAAAATAATCAATTATTACGAAACTTGGTCAGGACATGGAGGCGAGTAAAAAAATTATGGATGCAAAATTTGGACCCGATCCGACAACTCCTTGGGGCACCTCCCATACACTTATGTTATGGAGCGTGCTTATCTATATATATAGAACAAGTTTGGTGAAAGGTATAGAAATTTCGGATTTTCGAAGGTGGACGGTATCAGTGGGGGCGTGGCGTTTTGATGCATAGTTTTGTTAGACTTCAGCATCTACCTTCCCATCAAATTTTGTGAGTATAGCTTTAAAACTGTGGGAAATACAGTCATTTTCGATTATAACTGAAGGGGGGGCTGGGGGCGGAAGAGGTGGGCGTGGCATCCAAACTTTTTATGTAGTTTTTTGAGGAATGCCATCGGCTATCTTGCCCCTTAATTTGGTGACTATAGCTTCTAAAATGTGGGACATATATATGTTTGATCGATTTGCACATCGAGGGGTATCGATTTGTTATCGATTTCTCAGGCCCCTGAGGTCGTAGAGCCAAATTTAACACTATGTCTGACGAAGGTATGTACCAAGATGTTCGCAAAGTTGCAAAGCTCTAGCTTTAAGGGTGTTGAAAAAAGTTGCGCTCAAGCGGACGGGCGGACGGACGGACGGACAGACACCTTGACGGACATTGCATAAGCCCAATATAATATGATACCTTTGGTATCAAAGTAAAATGACGAGTCTGATTCTTAACCTCAATAGTAGCGTGAAAAAGAGAATATTAAATATTTTGCTAATATGTTGTTAAACATTAACTAATTTATTTTATATATATTAAAATTTTGAAAAACTATTGGCGCAGCGAAGCAAGCGGGTCACTTACTAGTCTATATATATAAAATAGTTTGTCCTGACTGATTGTTGAGAGGCCCACAGCCTAAACGATAAGAGCTAGAAGGCTGAAATTTTCACATAATATTCAATTCAGCTTGAAAGTGAGCACTAAGAAAGGATTTTTAATTTGGATTAAATTTTGAACAACTCAATTAATTGCATTAATCACTTTACCTCATTCTACCACTCTGGCGCCTCATTGTCGCACAAGCTGTGAGTTTCAACGCCGCCGAGGTTTCAAACAAAAAAAAATAAAAAAAATGACCCCTTCCACTTTTTGCCGTCTGTAGATGTGTCTCTCTCCGTTATTCTCTTTTCTTCGTTGTGCCTTTGACAATTGTTTTTTGAATTAAGTAGCATTTGTTGTTGTTGTTGTTAGTAAGTGTTGTTGTTGCTTCTTTTTGTTGGTATCATTGATTTAAAACAAATCAATTAAAACATAATTTGTTTTTGTACACCAGAATATGTTACGCGAGTGGTCTTATCTACATACTTGCTAATTATCAAACAAAACTTAACACACAAATACCTATTGCCATTGTTGTTTTGATATTATTTTCAAACTGACATTTGTAACTTTAGTTGGTGTTGCAAATGCACATATGTACATACATACACATGTATGTACGTGCATTTATCATTATTTAGTACCTGCATACATATGTATTAACAAAAATGCAAGTGCATATATTGGTTAATGCACGCATACATTGTTGTATCTGTAGCAAGCTAATCTATATATATAAAATAGTTTGTCCTAACTGATTGTTGAGAGACCCACAGCCTAAACGAAAAGAGCTAGAAGGCTGAAATTTTCACCAAATATTCCAATCAGGTTGAAAGTGAGCACTAAGAAAGGATTTGGAATTTGGACCACTCCTTCAAGTACCTCCTTAACACTTAAGTCCTTTTTTTCTCAACTTTTGTACTAGAGCTATGCTTTAAAATAATCAATTATTACGAAACTTGGTCAGGACATGGAGGCGAGTAAAAAAATTATGGATGCAAAATTTGAACCCGATCCGACAACTCCTTGGGGCAACTCCCATACACTTATATTATGGATATATATAAAAGAGTTTGTCCTGACTGATTGTTGAGAGACCCACAGCCTAAACGAAAAGAGGTAGAAGGCAGAAATTTTCACCAAATATTCCATTCAGGTTGTAAGTGAGCACTAAGAAAGGATTTTGAATTTGGACCACTCCTTCAAGTACCTCCTTAACACTTAAGTCCTTTTTTCTCAACTTTTGTACTAGAGCTATGCTTTAAAATTAATTAATTGTTACGAAACTTGGTCAGGACATGGAGGCGTGTAAAAAAATTATGGATGCAAAATTTGGACCCGATCCGACAACTCCTTGGGGCACCTCCCATACACTTATGTTATGGAGCGTGCTTATCTATATATATAGAACAAGTTTGGTGAAAGGTATAGAAATTTCGGATTTTAGAAGGTGGACGGTATCAGTGGGGGCGTGGCGTTTTGATGCATAGTTTTGTTAGACTTCAGCATCTACCTTCCCATCAAATTTTGTGAGTATAGCTTTAAAACTGTGGGAAATACAGTCATTTTCGATTATAACTGAAGGGGGGCTGGGGGCGGAAGAGGTGGGCGTGGCATCCAAACTTTTATGTAGTTTTTTGAGGAATGCCATCGGCTATCTTGCCCCTTAATTTGGTGACTATAGCTTCTAAAATGTGGGACATATATATGTTTGATCGATTTGCACATCGAGGGGTATCGATTTGTTATCGATTTCTCAGGCCCCTGAGGTCGCAGAGCCAAATTTAACACTTTTTCTGACGAAGGTATTGACCAAGATGTTCGCAAAGTTGCAAAGCTCTAGCTTTAAGGGTGTTGAAAAAGTTGCGCTCAAGCGGACGGGCGGACGGACGGACGGACAGACACCTTGACGGACATTGCATAAGCCCAATATAATATGATACCTTTGGTATCAAAGTAAAATGACGAGTCTGATTCTTAACCTCAATAGTAGCGTGAAAAAGAGAATATTAAATATTTTGCTAATATGTTGTTAAACATTAACTAATTTATTTTATATATATTAAAATTTTGAAAAACTATTGGCGCAGCGAAGCAAGCGGGTCACTTACTAGTCTATATATATAAAATAGTTTGTCCTGACTGATTGTTGAGAGGCCCACAGCCTAAACGATAAGAGCTAGAAGGCTGAAATTTTCACATAATATTCAATTCAGCTTGAAAGTGAGCACTAAGAAAGGATTTTTAATTTGGATTAAATTTTTAACAACTCAATTAATTGCATTAATCACTTTACCTCATTCTACCACTCTGGCGCCTCATTGTCGAACAAGCTGTGAGTTTCAACGCCGCCGAGGTTTCAAACAAAAAAAAATAAAAAAAATGACCCCTTCCACTTTTTGCCGTCTGTAGATGTGTCTCTCTCCGTTATTCTCTTTTCTTCTTTGTGCCTTTGACAATTGTTTTTCGAATTAAGTAGCATTTGTTGTTGTTGTTGTTAGTAAGTGTTGTTGTTGCTTCTTTTTGTTGGTATCATTGATTTAAAACAAATCAATTAAAACATAATTTGTTTTTGTACACCAGAATATGTTACGCGAGTGGTCTTATCTACATACTTGCTAATTATCAAACAAAACTTAACACACAAATACCTATTGCCATTGTTGTTTTGATATTATTTTCAAACTGACATTTGTAACTTTAGTTGGTGTTGCAAATGCACATATGTACATACATACACATGTATGTACGTGCATTTATCATTATTTAGTACCTGCATACATATGTATTAACAAAAATGCAAGTGCATATATTGGTTAATGCACGCATACATTGTTGTATCTGTAGCAAGCTAATCTATATATATAAAAATAGTTTGTCCTAACTGATTGTTGAGAGACCCACAGCCTAAACGAAAAGAGCTAGAAGGCTGAAATTTTCACCAAATATTCCAATCAGGTTGAAAGTGAGCACTAAGAAAGGATTTTGAATTTGGACCACTCGTTCGAGTACCTCCTAAGCACTTAAGTCCTTTTTTTCCCAACTTTTGTACTAGAGCTATGCTTTAGAATTAATCAGTTCTTACAAAACTTGGTCACGACATGGAGGCGTGTAAAAAAATTATGGATGCAAAATTTGGACCCGATCCGACAACTCCTTGGGGCACCTCCCATACATTTATGTTATGGAGCGTGCTTATCTATATATATAAAAGAGTTTGTCCTGACTGACTGATTGTTGAGAGACCCACAGCCTAAACGAAAAGAGGTAGAAGGCAGAAATTTTCACCAAATATTCCAATCAGGTTGAAAGTGAGCACTAAGAAAGGATTTTGAATTTGGACCACTCCTTCAAGTACCTCCTTAACACTTAAGTCCTTTTTTTCTCAACTTTTGTACTAGAGCTATGCTTTAAAATAATCAATTATTACGAAACTTGGTCAGGACATGGAGGCGAGTAAAAAAATTATGGATGCAAAATTTGAACCCGATCCGACAACTCCTTGGGGCAACTCCCATACACTTATATTATGGATATATATAAAAGAGTTTGTCCTGACTGATTGTTGAGAGACCCACAGCCTAAACGAAAAGAGGTAGAAGGCAGAAATTTTCACCAAATATTCCATTCAGGTTGTAAGTGAGCACTAAGAAAGGATTTTGAATTTGGACCACTCCTTCAAGTACCTCCTTAACACTTAAGTCCTTTTTTCTCAACTTTTGTACTAGAGCTATGCTTTAAAATTAATTAATTGTTACGAAACTTGGTCAGGACATGGAGGCGTGTAAAAAAATTATGGATGCAAAATTTGGACCCGATCCGACAACTCCTTGGGGCACCTCCCATACACTTATGTTATGGAGCGTGCTTATCTATATATATAGAACAAGTTTGGTGAAAGGTATAGAAATTTCGGATTTTAGAAGGTGGACGGTATCAGTGGGGGCGTGGCGTTTTGATGCATAGTTTTGTTAGACTTCAGCATCTACCTTCCCATCAAATTTTGTGAGTATAGCTTTAAAACTGTGGGAAATACAGTCATTTTTGATTATAACTGAAGGGGGCTGGGGGCGGAAGAGGTGGGCGTGGCATCCAAACTTTTTATGTAGTTTTTTGAGGAATGCCATCGGCTATCTTGCCCCTTTAATTTGGTGACTATAGCTTCTAAAATGTGGGACATATATATGTTTGATCGATTTGCACATCGAGGGGTATCGATTTGTTATCGATTTCTCAGGCCCCTGAGGTCGCAGAGCCAAATTTAACACTTTTTCTGACGAAGGTATTGACCAAGATGTTCGCAAAGTTGCAAAGCTCTAGCTTTAAGGGTGTTGAAAAAAGTTGCGCTCAAGCGGACGGGCGGACGGACGGACGGACAGACACCTTGACGGACATTGCATAAGCCCAATATAATATGATACCTTTGGTATCAAAGTAAAATGACGAGTCTGATTCTTAACCTCAATAGTAGCGTGAAAAAGAGAATATTAAATATTTTGCTAATATGTTGTTAAACATTAACTAATTTATTTTATATATATTAAAATTTTGAAAAACTATTGGCGCAGCGAAGCAAGCGGGTCACTTACTAGTCTATATATATAAAATAGTTTGTCCTGACTGATTGTTGAGAGGCCCACAGCCTAAACGATAAGAGCTAGAAGGCTGAAATTTTCACCAAATATTCCAATCAGGTTGAAAGTGAGCACTAAGAAAGGATTTTGAATTTGGATTAAATTTTGAACAACTCAATTAATTGTATTAATCACTTTACCTCATTCTAACACTCTGGCGCCTCATTGTCGCACAAGCTGTGAGTTTCAACGCCGCCGAGGTTTCAAACAAAAAAAATAAAAAAAATTACCCATTCCACTTTTTGTCTCTCTCCGTTATTCTCTTTTCTTCTTTGTGCCTTTGACAATTGTTTTTCGAATTAAGTAGCATTTGTTGTTGTTGTTGTTAGTAAGTGTTGTTGTTGCTTCTTTTTGTTGGTATCATTGATTTAAAACAAATCAATTAAAACATAATTTGTTTTTGTACACCAGAATATGTTACGCGATTGGTTTTACCTACATACTTGCTATTTATCAAACAAAACTTAACACACAAATACCTATTGCCATTGTTGTTATATTTTCAAACTGACATTTGTAACTTTAGTTGGTGTTGCAAATGCACATATGTACATACATACACATGTATGTACGTGCATTTTCATTGTTTAGTACCTACATACATATGTATTAACAAAAATGCAAGTGCAAATATTGGTTAATGCACGCACACATTGTTGTATCTGTAGCAAGCTAATCTATATATATAAAATAGTTTGTCCTGACTGATTGTTGAGAGACCCACAGCCTAAACGAAAAGAGCTAGAAGGCTGAAATTTTCACCAAATATTCCAATCAGGTTGAAAGTGAGCACTAAGAAAGGATTTTGAATTTGGATTAAATTTTGAACAACTCAATTAATTGCATTAATCACTTTACCTCATTCTAACACTCTGGCGCCTCATTGTCGCACAAGCTGTGAGTTTCAACGCCGCCGAGGTTTCAAACAAAAAAATAAAAAAAAATTACCCATTCCACTTTTTGTCTCTCTCCGTTATTCTCTTTTCTTCTTTGTGCCTTTGACAATTGTTTTTCGAATTAAGTAGCATTTGTTGTTGTTGTTGTTAGTAAGTGTTGTTGTTGCTTCTTTTGTTGGTATCATTGATTTAAAACAAATCAATTAAAACATAATTTGTTTTTGTACACCAGAATATGTTACGCGATTGGTTTTACCTACATACTTGCTAATTATCAAACAAAACTTAACACACAAATACCTATTGCCATTGTTGTTTTGATATTATTTTCAAACTGACATTTGTAACTTTAGTTGGTGTTGCAAATGCACATATGTACATACATACACATGTATGTACGTGCATTTTCATTGTTTAGTACCTACATACATATGTATTAACAAAAATGCAAGTGCAAATATTGGTTAATGCACGCACACATTGTTGTATCTGTAGCAAGCTAATCTATATATATAAAAGAGTTTGTCCTGACTGATTGTTGAGAGACCCACAGCCTAAACGAAAAGAGCTAGAAGGCTGAAATTTTCACATAATATTCAATTCAGCTTGAAAGTGAGCACTAAGAAAGGATTTTTAATTTGGATTAAATTTTGAACAACTCAATTAATTGCATTAATCACTTTACCTCATTCTACCACTCTGGCGCCTCATTGTCGCACAAGCTGTGAGTTTCAACGCCGCCAAGGTTTCAAACAAAAAAAATAAAAAAATTGACCCCTTCCACTTTTTGCCGTCTGTAGATGTGTCTCTCTCCGTTATTCTCTTTTCTTCTTTGTGCCTTTGACAATTGTTTTTCGAATTAAGTAGCATTTGTTGTTGTTGTTGTTAGTAAGTGTTGTTGTTGCTTCTTTTTGTTGGTATCATTGATTTAAAACAAATCAATTAAAACATAATTTCTTTTTGTACACCAGAATATGTTACGCGAGTGGTCTTATCTACATACTTGCTAATTATCAAACAAAACTTAACACACAAATACCTATTGCCATTGTTGTTTTGATATTATTTTCAAACTGACATTTGTAACTTTAGTTGGTGTTGCAAATGCACATATGTACATACATACACATGTATGTACGTGCATTTTCATTATTTAGTACCTACATACATATGTATTAACAAAAATGCAAGTGCATATATTGGTTAATGCACGCATACATTGTTGTATCTGTAGCAAGCTAATATACATATATACGAGTTGACAAAATCAAAACAAATGAGTTTTTTTCTTTTCTTCTTTGTGCCCATGACAATTGATTTACGACCCCAGCAGCGTTTGTTGTTGTTGTAAGTGTTGTTGTTGCTTCTTTTTGTTGGTATCATTGATTTAAAACAAATCAATTAAAACATAATTTGTTTTTGTACACCAGAATATGTTACGCGATTGGTTTTACTTACATACTTGCTAATTATCAAACAAAACTTAACACACAAATACCTATTGCCATTGTTGTTTTGATATAATTTTCAAACTGACATTTGTAACTTAAGTTGGTGTTGCAAATGCACACATGTACATACATACACATGTATGTACGTGCATTTTTCATTATTTAGTACCTACATACGTATATATTAACAAAAATGCAAGTGCATATATAGGTTAATGCACGCATACATTGTTGTATCTGTAGCAAGCTAATCTATATATATAAAAAGAGTTTGTCCTAACTGATTGTTGAGAGACCCACAGCCTAAACGAAAAGAGCTAGAAGGCTGAAATTTTCACCAAATATTCCAATCAGGTTGAAAGTGAGCACTAAGAAAGGATTTTGAATTTGGACCACTCCTTCGAGTACCTCCTAAGCACTTAAGTCCTTTTTTCCCAACTTTTGTACTAGAGCTTTGCTTCAAAATTAATCAATTCTTACAAAACTTGGTCACGACATGGAGGCGTGTAAAAAAATTATGGATGGAAAATTTGGACCCGATCCGACAACTCCTTGGGGCACCTCCCATACACTTATGTTATGGAGCGTGCTTATCTATATATATAAAATAGTTTGTCCTAACTGATTGTTGAGAGACCCACAGCCTAAACGAAAAGAGGTAGAAGGCAGAAATTTTCAGCAAATATTCCAATCAGGTTGAAAGTGAGCACTAAGAAAGGATTTTGAATTTGGACCACTCCTTCGAGTACCTCCTAAGCACTTAAGTCCTTTTTTCCCCAACTTTTGTACTAGAGCTATGCTTTAAAATTAATCAATTCTTACAAAACTTGGTCACGACATGGAGGCGTGTAAAAAAATTATGGATGCAAAATTTGGACCCGATCCGACAATTCCTTGGGGCACCTCCCATACACTTATGTTATGGAGCGTGCTTATCTATATATATAAAATAGTTTGTCCTAACTGATTGTTGAGAGACCCACAGCCTAAACGAAAAGAGGTAGAAGGCAGAAATTTTCAGCAAATATTCCAATCAGGTTGAAAGTGAGCACTAAGAAAGGATTTTGAATTTGGACCACTCCTTCGAGTACCTCCTAAGCACTTAAGTCCTTTTTTCCCAACTTTTGTACTAGAGCTATGCTTTAAAATTAATCAATTCTTACAAAACTTGGTCAGGACATGGAGGCGTGAAAAAAATT